>JBBBDQ010000917.1:2857500-3117500 GCA_037127315.1 Ascarosepion bandense | reverse complement strand
GCTCCTGTTACACCTCGCAACCCCCGTTCTGTCATCCACCTGATCAGGCCCTGCAAATATGTTATCTGCTGCCTTCCTCTGTCTCTCTTTCCTTCTATCTGGCCAGTCAGTGTCAGGTTCTCCAAGCTCTCCTTCCTTATTGCATGTCTCAGGAACTTCAGTTGTCTCTTTCACTTCTTCTATATGCCCTGTCCCTTCAGGACGTAGGCAATCATGGTTCTTCACGTCTCCATATCCCTTGTGGCTCTTAGTATGTTTGCTCCTGTTACTCCTGGCAACCCCCGTTCCGCCATCCACCTGATCAGGCCCTGCAAATATGTTATCCGCTGCCTTCCTCTGCCTCTCTTTCCTTCTATCTGGCCAGTCAGTATCAGGTTCTCTAAGCTCTCCTTCCTTATTGGAACTTCAGTCGTCTCTTTCTGATGCTTAGTATTAATTTCTTTTTTGTTGCCATTCTTTCCAACACCTTATCGTTTCCAACACGATATCCGCAAAATTGAAGATAGCTAAAAGTGCTAGCTTAACAAAAAAAAAGCCAACTATACTCTTCTAGTTAGAAGTCTTGCATCTAGCACTGCAAGACGTATTCCACGTTCTCTCTCAGACTTGACGATACACTCTCAGCACAGACAAAACAACTCTCACATCACCTTTCTTTTTTTTTTATAACAACAACAATATCAATATTCAAATATAATGGCTCTCACATAAAAGGAGAATTTTCTTTTTTTTATTGCAACTACCAAACCATGAACAGCCCACTCAGTGTATTAATGTTGGTATTTTTTTTTTTTATAGATTATCAACTTTCAGCAGATAATTTAATGCCAAAACCTATTTTATATTGTAAGAATAGTGCTTCCTTTGCATTAATTTTTCAAAGAATAAAAATTTATTTCCAGGTAAGCCCTAGCATTTATGTGTAGCCTAGACAAAAGCTTGTTAGTTTTTGGCCATGGGTTAAACTTTCTGGATGGTGATCTTACTGCTAACTGACAGTTCTTGCAATTTTTGACAGAGTTTCCAACATCTTTATCCACTTGATTCTAATACACAAAACTTTACATAAGCACCTTCATATGTGAAATGTCTGGGTGTTTCTTATGGAAAATTCTTAATATTCTTTTTGTTAAAACTGCAAGAATGAGCACACGTTCATCATACAATAGGACATCTTGACAATGAAAAAAAAAATATTTTTCTTATTTTCCTTTTTTGCCAATAACGCTTTCTTTTTGTGAGCTATGAACTTGTCAAACTTTGCTTCAGTTCTAATCTCATCAATTATGACTCTCACGATGTTATAAATAAAACTTTTTATTTCTGACTCACAAACCAAAGAAGCTATTGCTGTTTCTTTTATTGGCTCGATCATTTTCAGAATCAATCTAGATGATCCGTCTGCATGCACTACCTTTTTTTAAGGTAATTACGCAATTTTTAAAAAAATGATTAAGTTAGATAGTCGCCCATCTTTGCAGTCCATTCCTCTCTAACCACACATTGAAGGTGGTATTAAACGGACATGCCTTCCAAAACTACCATACAAACGCTGGCGTCCCTCAAGGCTCTATCCTAGGTCCTACACTCTGATCTACATTAATGATCTCCCCAATGTCATAAGATCCCAAGTAGGCATGTACGCTGATGACACCACAGTTTACTCTCACCTTGATCAAAAATCTGCTGCTAGCTTAAAAAGGACCTCCAATCCGTAGTGGACTTGGGTAAGAAATGGCTCGTAAATTTCAATGCTTCCAAAATGAAGCTGCTATCAATTAACCACCATAGACAATCGCACCTACCTCCCATTAGCATGGAACAGGCTCGCCTCCAGGAGAGTAAAACACTATGCTTCCCTGGCCTCACACGCTTAGCGGACCTCAAGTGGAATGACTATATTGAATCCATTGCTAAATTTGCTGCTCTGAAAGTCAGTTCCCTATGCAGGGCCCGGAAGTTTTTCCCATCTGAATCTATCCTGCATATATATAAATCTACCATCCGCCCATGTATTGAATACTGCTGCCACATCTGGTTGGGTGCCCCTGCTATTCTCCTCAGGGTTCTTGACAAAATACAATGGAGAATCTGTAATGTGACTGATACAGACATGGAAGACCGCCTGCAGTCACTGTCTCACCAGCGTGATGTGGCTTCCCTGTGCCTCTTCTATAAATACTTTCACGGCTTCTGCTCTGATAAACTTAGATCACTAGTGCCCCCTAAATACAAATTTGCATGAGATACTAGATTAGCAACTAGGTCCCACCCTTTTAAAGTGAAACCGATAAAATATAACTGCAATTTCTATTCCAACAGCTTCATTTCTCGCACTTACCACCTGTGGAATTCCCTTCCACATGATTGCTTCCCCATCAGCTACAATCTCCAGAGGTTTAAATGTAAGGTCAATAGACACCTCCTAACATACTAACTCGCATCCATTCTCTCAAACACTCTTCCCATCTACCCAACCCTCATCCTCGGTATCCTTACCTGTCTATCACCCTCCTTCTCATCACTTCCCCCTATGTAACACCCTGCGCAATAGTGGCAGTGGAATGCCTTGCTTGGGGTGAAATGATTAAAAAAAAAAAAAACAACGAAAAAATACCCATTATTCATCTTTTTTCAACAATTTATTCAAAGGTGCTCAGAGCTCATTCATGTTAGGAATGTAGTTACTATAGTAGTTCACTAATCCTAAAAATACTTGTAAGGATGCAATATTTGTAGGTGCTGACATGTTTTTATAGCACTTGTTCTGTTAGGATCTGGCCTTCTACATCTGTCATCAACAATTAGATCTAAATACTTCATTTTTGGTAGAAAGAACTCATACTTCTCAATATTGAGCTTAAAACCGTAATCTTTTATCCTTTTAAACACTTTGCTCACCTGCTTTTAATTAAAACATTGTCAAGATATGCCATAGCATAATTCAAACCACTTAGCATCATGTCCATTGCTTGTTGAAAAATTGCAGGTGCTTTTTTTTTACTCCGAACAATAATCTGTTAAATTTAAACAGACTCTTGTGTGTATTTATAGTAAATATTTTTGCACACTCCTCATCCATAGAAACTTGTAAATATACTTCTGACAAGTCTAATCTAGAAAATATTTTTCCTCTATTCAACTTTGCAAATATATCTTCTGCTGAAAGTAAAGGTTGATTATGCTATTTCAGGCATTCATTTAGTCCTGTGGAGGAGTTGGCACAGACTGTTTTTTTTTTTCTTATGTAGACTGTTGGACTCACTCATTGACTAATTTATTTTTTTCTATAACACCTAATTTTCTAGATGTTTCAACTCTTTGTCTATGTCTTCTAGTACAGCGAATGGTACCGGTCGCTTAGGCCGAAACACTGGAGTTAAGGAAAAGTTACCTCAGGCTTTGCTTTAACCTTAGAACAAAATCCTAGGACTTCAAAAAAAAAAAAAAATATCTGGGAATCTTGCCTTTAAATCCCATTTCAAATTTTCTATATAACTAGATGATCCAACAACATTGTTACAAAATGTGTTGATAGAAATACTCAATAAATCAAACTCCTCCATCCAATCAGAGATTCAGCATTTGCTGAATGACACAGGCTATTAATTTTCTCTTTTCAAGCAAAAACCAACGATTAAAAAATTTAATCAAGAAATTAAAGTTTTTTTTGTCTAATATGCCTTTGGCTATTTTTTTTAGATCTGCATAATGCCGTCTACCAGTTTTATTCCATGTATCCACATTAATAATTGTCAGGTTTTACCTTGTGTCTATTTTGCATTTTTACTTTCATATCATTCAATTGGGCGTTTCTGAATTTGCTTTTTCCTGTGACTTTTCACCTATGGTATAATGAACCATATTTTTCATTTTCTTTTACAAAAAGAACTTTTAGAAATCAAAGGGCAACGAAACCAGAAATAGCATATATCCAGGTGCTAGACTTACATTAACAGCCATGCTTGGGATTGAGGAGAGTGTGTCCGTAGCACAGTTCCAAAGACTGTTTTTATTGCCAAAAAACCACATCAAGAGAAGTAGATAGATTACGAAATAGTATTAACCGATGTAAATTTATTTGAACCTTATTTTTAATGGATACTCATATTTGAGTGGATATTCTGTTTTTTTTTTCTACAATTAAACGGTACCTTATGTGAGACTTTGTAATATTACATTTGTTCCCTTAAGGATACAAACTGGAGCAGATATAAATTGTTATGGGACCTACCCTTTTTGGACTATAATGAACTCTTCCTATTATTATGAATACTGGGAGAATATGCCTCTCGGGGTTGAGTTGGGTTGAGTCACCCCAGTCTAATACTTGACAGTCTAGACTGATATGTAACACTCTTGAATTTGTTTTCCGTTTAATATATATGTTTCACTAATTCCTGAGTTTGAGTTTTTCTTCCGGATGTATTCTGGCTCCACAATAAAGAAAAAAAAAACGTAAGGCAATAAAAGAAAGGAGAAAGATTGTAAGATTCGTTAAATATATATGGTCCCCTAATTCCCGAGTTCGAGTTATTCTTTCGGACCTATTCTGGGTCTGCAACGCTAAATATCCACTATGCCACCGAAGAACTTTAATGGTGTATTTTTGGAGCCTTTTATATTCAGTGTCAGATGGATTTTGACAACTGGATTATGTTAGTGGGTTCGTGCTACTTTTTTATAATTTTTATTCATTTCCGAGATGAGTAATTTTCAATAATCTTGGAATTATTTCGAACTTTTGTTCTCATCTTGATTGATATAGGTGTTATAATAAACACAACATTTCAACAAAGTACCCTCTGGTCATCATCAGGTGTCCATAGTTTGGCTGATAGGGATTATCTCGATTATTACAAAATATCCTGTGAAATCAATTATTGTTCTTTCATGTTGGAATTTGGTTATCACTACCAAGTCCAAGAACTCATGACCACTAGATGATACGAACACATGTATAACCAACTACTATATCCACCACGCCATTGTCTCAAAGGGCTTTAGTGGTGTATTTTTGGAGCCTTTTATATTCATGATGATGACCAGAGGGTACTTGATCGAAATGTTGCGTCTATTATAACATCTATATGATGAGAACAAAAGTTTGAAATAATTTCAAGATTATTGAAAATTACTCATCTCAGAAATAAATACAGACTTAATTCAACTTTTTTAAACCATGAAATCTTCTAAGGTTGAGTAGTAAGACATGTCAGATCTATTGATGGCTTCTCTTTGGTATATGGGAGTCACAGGTTCAAATCCTGCCAGATGATAGATATATTCCTTATAAGATTTTCCAAATATTGAGGACTGTGGATATATATGTACCATTTAATTATAGAAAAAAAAGACTATCAACTCAAAAATGAGTATCCCTGAGAAATAATGTTCAAACATATGCACTACCGGCCATAATTATTAGGCACCCCCAGTTTTTTTTAAAGAAATTATGTATTTTATACGATTTTTAAGTGAATAATTCTAAATGAAAATAGAATTGTTCTTTTGTTATTATTGATTGGAAAAATTTTACAATGCAAATAGTGACAATTTATCCATCACACCCTATAGATTTGTTATATATATATATATATATATACACACACACACTACCAGCCATAATTATTAGGCAACCCCAGTTTTTTAAAAGAAATTATGTATTTTATACTATTTTTAAGTGAATAATTCTAAATGAAAATAGAATTGTTCTTTTGTTATTACTTTGCAAAATTTTACAAGGCAAGGAAGCAAAGATGAACTCGTCCGAATCACCCTAAATTTTCTTTATTCTTTCATTGATGAAACTGCAATAAAGGTAATTATTAAATATTTATAAATTAATTTGATGCACATGTTATTGTGAAATATTAGGGGAAAAAAATTCTATTTTCATTTAAAATTATTTACTTGGTAATAAATACTAAAAAATAGTATGAAATACATCATTTTTTTTTTTAAACACTGGGGTGGCTTAATAATTATGGCTAGTAGTGTATGCACATATATATATATATATATATATATATAGTATATCAAGGCATCAAGTAATTTTCTAAACATATGCTATTAAATATAAGAGACAATGAATGTCTATTATGTTTAATCATGAGCCGTTCTAAACGTCATATTTTTGGTTTTCTTCTAAGCTTAGAAGAAAACCAATAAATAATTATCCAAATGTTGGAGAATTTTCGTCTTTATTTTCAACTGAAATTAAAGCAAAAATACGACGTTTAGAACGGCTCATGATTAAACATAATAGACATTCATTGTCTCATATATATATATATATATATATATACACACACACACACACACACACACACACATATATATTGTGTGTCTTTGCTCTACTTTTGTATATTTTCTTTTGTACTTAGTATCGAGCACTTTTTCTTGTGTTTGGTTCCGTCTGGGGTTTTTTCTTTACTGCGGAGTATTGAATGTTTTGTTCTTGTTCCGCGGGTTTCTTTTTTTTTCTCCCCATTTATCCAACGTCTTAGTGCACCGGATTGTAACGGATTTAGGTTCTGTTTGTTAATGGTTTTTTTGGAGTTTTATTTTAATATAAATTTATGGCCTACATACTTACAGAGTCTATTTAGTTATTATTTATATATATATATACACGCACACACACACACATTTGTTTAACACCCACAGAGCCCAACTGTGGTTTATACTGCAACAATACTGAGCAGACCTTAGTTACAGTTTCTGGGAAAGAGTGTGTTATTAGCATGAACAACCGTCTGAACAAAACAAGGATGCCCAAACCCTCGGTCACAATCACTTGTGACTTCCAGTTGGCCCAACCATTAATGGCTGCTCAGAAAGCAATCTACCCAATTTCACTCACAAGGCTTGGGTCAACTCATGGTATAGTTTTCAGACACTTTCCACTGTGATTTTCTTGAAAATTTACATAATTGTACTATAAGCGTCTGCGAGTGTTCTTAGCTAGGTTTTGTGTCAAGGTATCCCCGATAAATATCAAAAATCGATAATCCCAAAAATCGGGTTATAGAAGGAGTGTCCGATTTTAATCAAATTTGATACACACATAGCCAAAGACATAAGAAACGATATTCAGAAGTTTCAAGGTTGATGTTCTTACAATAGTGCAGACAATCAATAACATATATATATATATATATAAAAAAGGCAAGATGTTTGTGTGTGTATGTGTTTATCTGCCTGTATGTCTGTATATTTTTCAGCCCTTTTATTTTAGTTTTTGCTTCGGGTTTGGCTCTAAGTAAGTATAATTGTAGTTCTTAGTCATGATACCATTTACTCAGAGGACTTATTTAACCTACAAAATTCAGTTTACGACGAAAAAAAACTTATTTGATATCAATACCAGGAAATTAAAATTTGACTTACATCCATTCATTTTTCTTTCAGTCTATGGTTTCGCTTTAACTGGAAATAACTTGCTTTTTAGTCTTTCGTGCCAATGTTCAAAGAGTCTGAGCTCCAGGACCATAGATTAGTTTTAAAGCTTTCATTACACCCGAGCAACACCAGGCTATACTGCTAGTAGCCGATAAATTGATTGCTTGATGGAGTTCTCATTCGCTTGCTACTTGTTGCTGAAGCACTGCTATGAAAATATCCATGATTTCTATAATCTTGTTCATGATGAAAATTATTTAAGGTTATCAGCCTCTCTATTACAAATACTGTCTGGCCCTGCCACTTTGTTTCTATTTAATTTTGCTAATCTAGCTTCCACTTCGGTTTGTGATACTTCCGCATTGTGGAAGAGCTCTCCAATATATTCATTCCTTCATCTCTGAAGTATTTTTTCTTTTTCTAATATCAGTATTGTCTTTGGATTTTATGCATCCTGTTGATGAGCATGTCTTTTTCCTATTAGTTCGGACAGTTATATTATGATAGTAATAAAATCAATTCAATTAAAAACCTATCAAAGTAATTAATTCCAAGTCAATAAATTTTATATAATTATTATTACTAGCGGAACCCTTGGAATTTCCACGGAAGGATAATTATGATTTCCTGGAAAGATTTTACTGTCATACAACAAATGATAGTAATGTGTTAATAAATAAAATAAATTAAGAAAATAATAAAATTTAAAAAGAATTGCTTTTATTATTATTAAATAATTTAATAATATATAAAGTTTTAAAAAGATTTTTAAAATCTTCAAAGAATTAATTGCAAGTAGACTTTTTAGTTAAGAGTTGATGATTATATTGCCTGTCTAAAATTGAAATGTTTAATAAAAATTGTTTTATTATTAATCGAAAAATTTGAACTGAAATTCGAACACAGCTCAACTATTTCTCTTTCCGAGCTGATATCCACTGCACCACAACGCGCATACGTCGTTAAATGCTTACAGCACCTGGTATTCCCAAGCAGTCACCCATCTAAGTACTGACCAGGCTCAATGTTGCTTAACTTCGGTAATCGAGCGAGACCCAATGTATTCAACAGGACATGGCCGTAAACACACACGTCCGTCACTAAACGCTTACAGCACCTGGTATTCCCAAGTGGTCACCCATCTTAGTACTGACCAGGCTCAACGTTGCTTAACTTCGGTGATCAGGCGAGAACCGGTGTATTCAACATGATATGGCCGTAAGCACGCACATTTGTCAATAAACACTTCCATCACCTGGTATTCCCAAGCGATCACCCATCTAAGTACAGACCAGACTCAACGTTGCTTAACTTCGGTGATCAAGCGAGAACCGGTTTATTCAAAATGATAGGCCGTAAGCCTCCTGACTGAAGGGTTTTATCATATATTCAATAATAATAACTAGCGGAACCCGTGAACTTTTCATGGAAAGATAAATATGATTTCCTGGAAAAATTTTACTTTGTCATACTACAAATGATAATAACATCTTAATAAATAAAATAAATTAATAAAATAATAAAATTTTAAAAGAATTATTTTCATTTTTATTATTATTATTAAATTATTTAATAATTTAATAATATATAAAGTTTTAAAAATATCTTTAAAATCTTCAAAGAATTGATTGCGAGAAGCCTTTTTAGTTAAGAATTGATGATTATATTGCCTGTCTAAAATTGAAAAGTTTAATAAAAATTGTTTTATTATTAATCGGAAAATTTTTTTTTCTTTAGAGTAAAATGTCCTTAATAGTTATTTATTCCAGCAATTAAAAGCTTATCAAATTAAATTATATCAGAGTTTTATTGCATTTTTTATTTTACTTTTCGGAGAAGATTTTCGGATAATGATTGCAAACTTGAAATAAAAAAAATAGATGATTTATTAAGATTTCATGGATTTACGTGGAGTGGGGGTGACAGAGGTTAAAAAGAAAATATATTTTTATCAACATTTTTAAAAAAATAATAATTTCAAAATTTTATTTCATTCATCCGTGAATGAGTACTGATAGTTTCCAAATTAATGTGTTTGTCACCAAAAAAAAAAGTGGGTGATGCAATCATTATGTTTCCATTGTAAAACAGTCGTAACGTTTCTTTAGCCACTAACTCAAATCAAAAAACTTTCTGACAAAATTTTGAAAATGTTAAAAGGGATTAAAAAAATTTAAAAAATAATTAAAGTTACTTTAAAGGCTCCTGCATCCATTGTAAACAGAAAAGACCAACTGAGTAATAGCCAAGGGTCTAAAAGAGACCACAAATTTCATTATTAGGTCACAGGATATAACAAACCTACCTATTTTTACTATATTGGACAGTACACACACATATACACACAGCTTAAGCTGCTCCTGCTGCTACGGTAATGCTATAGACTTTCTCCTCCTACTCTCTCACTCTTTACTACCCTTCCGTTTGGCAAAGGTGAGAGAAAGGCTGAGGAGAGTAGCATTTAAAAAGATAGAGGGGAAGGAAAAGGTCATATAGAGAGTAAGTGTCTTAACGGACAGACAAACTAAGTAACTAAGGAAGGAACAAGCAGAATTATAATATGATGATATTACTACTAATAATAATGATATTAATCCATTACTGCCAAAAGTTTCCTTAAGTGTATCTTAGTCGACATGTTTTAACTCAGAATTAATGAATTCTTTGTTAACCTACATACTAATAAGGAGAGTCGTGTTATACTAGCAAGATAAACAAATATGCTTTCTCCTCCTACTCTCTCACTCTTTACTACCCTTCCGTTTGGCAAAGGTGAGAGAAAGGCTGAGGAAACTAGCCTTTAAAAAGATAGAGGGGAAGGAAAAGCTCATATAGAGAGTAAGTAGCATAACAGACAGACAAACTAAGTAACTAACTAAGGAAGGAACAAGCAGAATCATTTTATCATAATGAGAATTTAAAGATAAATATGAATCAAAATCAATGAAGAAAGGGAGTGCCAAGTTCAGAAAGAACACTGGGAAGATGCTGGCAACATGTAGTCACTCAACCGTTACTATATACAGGCAAATGTACAGAGATGCAAGATATTGCTTACCGGTATGGATCGTCCCTTCTGTAAGGTTCTAAGTCTCTTCTATAAGCCTCCTCTCTTGAGTAAGTTGGTTCATAACTGCTGTTTAAGAAAAAAGAAAAAATATTGTTAGAAATTTTAAAACATAGAAAAAGTTTTAGAATTCATATTTCATTAGAGAGAAAAAAAAAAAATTATGATTAATACCCAATTTTTAAATTAAAACCCTTTAGTAACCAAAAGCCCAAAATGCAAATCACAAATTGGAAATACTGAAATCAAACAAGTACAATTTAAATATCTGGTGGTCCTGGGCATGACGGTAAACTGCATCTGGCAGCAAGGCCTCTGATTGGGAGGTTGTGAGGAGCATTAACCACTTCTTAATTGCTCTTGTTCCCAGGTCCACACTGACTCAGGGTGGTAGCACCTGTTAAGGTCCCAGCTAGGGACAAATAGCTTATCCCCAAATTGGGGTCAAAACACAATCAAACTATAGACTTTTACAGTAAAAGTTCCAGCAATTCATTTTTGAAGGAAAAAAAAGCAATACATTTTTGAATACATGTTATAAAAAAAATTAAAATTACTAACCCTCAAGTGATAATCTTAGAGGACAGCTGAGTGGTCAAGTGATCAAGAAACGACCAGCATAGGGACAAGCTGATATAAGAAGATTAATGTCTAAAAATCCTTTGTGATTTTCACCTACATATTTTTAAAGTATGAATTCATCACAGGACGGAGTATCTGCCCTTAGAATAGGCTTAGGTTAGATGCCGAAAAAGTGGGAGAAGGAAGAGTGATTAGCATGGTGCTAAAAAAATAAAAAATAAAAATATATTGAGCTGTGATACAGAGAAACATCTGTCTGCGGATGACTATATATATATATATATATATATATATTATGCTCTCATTACGATTGAGCTCTATGCAGAAGAAAATTTTAAAAACAGTTTTCGCTTCTGCTATTTAATTGAGTTCTTTCGGTGACTGGCATGCGTATACATGCTTATATACAACACGTTAAAATTTCCCTTCTCCAATTCCATGCACCTATGGTTTAGGGAGCAGCAACTGACAACAAATCGGTCAAGTTTCGATCCCTGCTAGAAGCAAGTGAATGAGTCTAGCCACACTGATGAGCTGAATGTTGAAACAAGGTTTATGAAAAATAAAAAAAGACAAATTTTATTAACAGCTACAAAGAACAGGAAATTATGGAGAGCCATGACTACCTGTGTCCTGAAGGGACACAGCACATAGAATAAGCACGAGTAAATGAATACTAGAACAATGTCCATAAATACATTTTTGGTGCTTAAAGAAGCTCTTCAGTGATGTCCTGCCTTCATTGCCAATTTCGGGTTTTTAAACATCATATCGGCTCTGGCAGTAACCCCGACTTTTGGTCCAGAAGTACTAAGCCGGCTTCTTACTTTTGTGCTCCTTGTCTGGATATTTTTCGGCAGTACTTTTATTGTTAACTCTAGCCAATGGGAAGAGTTCATTTTCTCTGCCACACTTATTTAATAACAAATCTGAGTTGCATCTATTTTTTTTGGATCTTTAATTGCGGCTACTCTTTCTGGTATGTTTGTTCATTTTATGAAAAATAAAGACAAAATTTATTAAGATCTACAAAGAACAGGAAATTGTGGAGAGCCGTGAATGCCTATAACCTGAAGAAACCTGGTACATGCAAGAAAATGACACACATTAAAAATTATGTCAAAATAGAGAACTTCCAAGTGGTTCCAAGGAGAATTGAACCCAAATTAACTAGATGTAATTTAGTAAGATTGAGCAAAACCAAGACTACCGATGAGAAGAGAGACCATTGATGTCTTCTTGAAGATGTCAATTTTTTTTCTTCATAAATCATATCACCCCAATCAAGGCATTTTACTGCCACTGTTTTGCAGGGGGTTACATAAGATGAAAGTTATAAGAAAGAGTGACAGGTTATAAGAGGTTTCAGGAAGTGGGTAAGAAAAGGATGACTGTGGCCATAATAGAGGGGTCAATTATATATTGACTGTAATGTAGAATTGATCCCCCACTTTATATCCACATAATAGTATAGAAATTTCTTTTTATTTTTATAATCATATCTTTCCCAAGCAAGGCATTTTACTGCCACTGTTTTGCAGGGGGTTACATAGGAGAAAAGTTATGAGAAAGTGTGAAAAGTTTAGGGGGTGTCAGGAAGTGGGTAAGAGAAGGATGAGAATGCTGATGAGAGTGGAGTGGACGGAGAAAGGAGCATGAGAGAGAGGATGCAGGTTAGTGAAATAAGAGATAGGAGATGACTATTAGCTTTACATTTAAATTCTTGGAGATTATAGCTGTCGGGGAAGCAAGTAAATAAAAGCAAATTCCACAGGTGGGAAGTGCGAGAAAAGAAGCTACTGGAGTAGAATTTGCATTTACATTTTATTGGTTTCACAGTAAAAGGGTGGGACCTAATTGCTAATCTTGTGGCTCGAGTAAATTTATTTATAGGGGGCACCAGTGAGCTAAGTTCATCGGAGTAGAAGCCGTGAAAGTATTCGTAGAAGAGACACAGGTAAGCCACATTGCACTGGTGAGAAAGTGACTGTATCCAAGCTGCTAAGTCTGGATCTATCACATTACAGATTCTCCGTTGGATTTTGTCAAGGACACCGAGGTGGATAGCAGGAGCACCCGACCAGATATGGCAGCAGTATTCAATGCAAAGGTGTATGGTAGATTAATATATGTGCAGGATTGTTTCAGGCAGAAAAAACTTCCTGGCCTTATACAGAGAACCGACTTTCTTAGCAGCGGATTTAGCTATGGATTCTATCCACTTGAGGTCTGTGGTGAGAGTTTAACCGAGGAGGTGCAGCGTTTTGCTTTCAGGGAAAAAAAAAAAAATGTTGGCAATAAATAAATCTGACTAATCACTGTAAAAAAAAAACTTTAAAGATCGCTCTGAGCAAACCAGGGAAAAGAAATATCCAGTTTGGATCAACTACCTAGAAGAAAAGTATCCTTACAAAGTGTGTTCATTTTAATTTCTGTGATATGCAGTAAAAATTTTTACATCCAACATTAATTCAGATTCCATTGAATACATATATATATATATATATATATATATATAAAATAAATATTTTGAACAATCTTATAGCATCAACTAAATATATTTTGTTTGCAGTTGTATGCCTTTAAATACAGACTAGCAGTATAGCCCAGCGTTGCTCAGGTGTAATGAAAGCTTTAAAACTAATCCATGGTCCTGGAGCTCAGACTCCTTGGACGTTGGCACGAAAGACTAAAAAGCAATAGTTGTTTCTAGTTTAAGTGAAACCGTAGACTGAAAGAAAAATGAATGGATGTAAGTCAAATTTTGATTTCCTGGTATCAATATCAAATACATTTTTTTCGTCTGAATTTTGAAGGCTAAATAAGTCCTCTGAGTAAATGGTATCATGGCTGAGACTAAGAATTACAATTATACCTACTTAGAGCCAAACCCAAAGCAAAAACTAAAATAAAAGGGTTGAAAAAATACAGACATGAAGGCAGATAAACACACACACAAACATCTTACCTTTTATATATATTTTATCAATTTTCTGCACAATTGTAAGAACTGCAACCTTGAAACTTCTGAATATCGATTCTTATGTCTTTCTCTATGAGTGTATCAAATTTGATTCAAATCGGACCACTCCTTCTATAACCCTATTTTTTCGATTATCGATATTTATCGGGGGTACCTTGACACAAAACCTAGCTAACAACACTCACAGACGCTTATAGTACAACTGTGTAAATTTTCAAGAAAATCAGTTCAGCCATTTTGGGGTCTATAGGTAACGGATACACACACACACACACACACACACACAGACAGACACACAAAGTTTCATTTATAAATAAGTTTAGATTAGATTAGATTTAGATAAAATAGATTGTTGGTAATTTTTTATAAAAAATTGAATTCATATAAAATATATATAAAATTTATATAAAAGCGTCTATACATTGAATACCGCTGCTATATCTGGTCGAGTGTTCCTGCTTTCCACCTAGGGATCCTTGACAAAATCCAACAGAGAATCTGTAATGTGATCGATTCCAACTTGGCAGCTCGAATACAGTCACTTTCTCACCGGTGCAAATGTGGCTTACCTGTGTCTTTTCTACAAATACTTTCATGGCTCCGATGAACATAGCTCACTGGTGCCCCCTATATATAAATTTACTCGAGCCACAAGATTGGCAACTGGGTCCCACCCTTTTACTGTGAAACCATTAAATTGTTAACACAAATTCTACTCCATCAGTTTCTTTTCTCACACTTTCGGCCTGTGGAATTCCCTTCCAGTTACTTGCTTCCCCGACAGCCACAATCTCCAAGAATTTAAATGTAAAGTCAATAGTCATCTCCTCTCTCACTCACTTGCATCCCTTCTCTCTCATACTCTTTTTTCCATCCACTCCACTCTCATCAGTATTCTCATCCTTCTCTTATCCACTTCCTGACACCCCCTAAACTTTTCACTCTTTCTCATAACTTTTCTCCTATGTGGCGGTAAAATGCCTTGCTTTTTTTTTTTTTTTTTTTTTTAATCGTATCACCCCGAGCAAGGCGGTAACGCCACTGATGTGCAGGGAGCTACGTGAGAGTGAAAAGATTGGAAAAGAGAAAGCCAGAAACCACATCCTAAACAGGGAACAAGGGATGAGCTTCTTAACCTGTTCAATAGACGTGGATGGAGTGTGAACCAGGCGATAGATATATCTATCTATTCCAAAATTGCTGGTATTTTTATATTTTTGTAAGGTTTTGCTTTTGCTTATGGGTTCACCATTTGCCCATAACTGGGACTCCAACAGGTGCTACCATACTGGGTCAGGGTGAACCTGGGAACAACAGTAATTAAGTGGTTCAATGCTTCTCAAAACTTCAAATTTGTTGACCAAAAGCATTGCTGCGGGATGTAGTTTATCATCAAACCCAGGACTGAAAAGGAAAGCCACAGAAACGCAAATAAAAGGATAACAAAAGAAAGGAAAGCAAACGAATAAAGATAAAAGACATATTTAAAAAAAGAATTTTTCATAAGACGTCCATAGTTACAACAGTGACCCATTTATATGTGAACAAACAGGTGATAGCACAATGCATAGAATTTACATATGCGGCAACAGATAAAGTTCAACATGTTTTGACATCATGTATAAATTTACAAATCAACATTAACATTCTTTATTTTGCAGTAAAAAAAAAAAAAAAATCAACACCTAAATGTCAAATTTAAAATAATAAGTACAGTGCTTGCCCTAATTCTTGAGGACTGAAGATCTTTTGTATTTCAATGCATTTCTATTGTAATTTCTAACATACGTGTGTTAGCACGTGCAATACCCTGTCTTCATCAGCCACCGACCAGGTTTCGGTGTCTATGGCGGGACCGCCACCCCTGGTGCCACCAGCAGCATTTGCCACCGGGCAGGGTAAACTTGTTGATTGTCCCTCTTGTACATTCTCATAAAGAAGTAAATGAAATGATCGTTCCTCTTTGCAATTTGTATCGGCAATGATATATATCTATATATATATATGTGTGTTTACACTAGACTTTGCTGTCAATTCCAATATCGTAAGATTTTAGGAAACCCAAATCAACCCTAATGAGATGACATATCAGTCCCAACCAAGGAAGGAAAATAAAGCTGGATGATCCGTATGGTTTGTATTGCTTGACAAAGCTACCAGAATTAACAACTCACAGTTGAAAGGAAACACAAGAGACAGAGCTCCTAGCCGAGGAGGTGTGGTGTGTAAATTGAAAAGTAATAGATTGAAACCATGCTATCTCTACCTAAACATATTTTGTAACATACATGTGTTAGCACGTGCAATACCCTGTCTTCATCAGCTGCCAATCTGGGGTGATTTTACGGTTTCAGGCAGGGTATGAAGATAAACTTGTTGATTGTCCCTCTTGTATAATGTATATACAATATACATTTAACAGTCATATTCTATCACTAATGCTTGCACTGATTCTTGACCATAGAAAGACCTTTTCATCTTGCTATCAATACATTTCTATAGCAAAACTCATTAACAATGCACTTACAATATACATATAATAGCTCTATCGTGTCAGTAAGGTTTACTTAACCACTGACAATCCCTTTCATCCTGATTTACAATGCACAAATACAAATGAAGTCTAGAAACTTTAATAAAAAAATATCAAGATTTGGTCGTTAATTTCTCAAATTTCACTTTAGTGCCTGGTGGCAAACGCTGCTGGTGGCGCCAGGGGTGGCGGTCTTGCCTAGCCACTGAAACCGTAACATCACCCCTGGTCAGCAGCTGATGAAGACAGGGTAGTGCACGTGCTAACACACGTATGTTAGAAATTAATGGCTTTACAATAGAAATGCATTGAAATACAAAAGATCTTCAGTACTCAAGAATTAGGGCAAGCACTGTACTTGTTTATTATTCATAGTCTGACAATCAACTTCTATCAGAAAAGATTTGTAAGAGTATATCTGAACATTTACACTTAATTGTTCAAACTGCTGCCCTCATCTTTATTGCCATATTCATGACATGTTAGCCATTGTATACTCCAGCCTTCTTCAGGTGATAGACTTTTGAACTGAACCTTTAATTACTGGGGTATATTGTTCTCATTCCATGAGCAATGCCGCTTCTGTTTTCTCCTGTTAACTATCTAAGTTGTTTGTTTACCACTGCTGTAACCAGGTATTAAACTCACAACACTTTGGGTCAAGTCACTGGAACTAGCGAACAATTTTATGTACTTTTACAAAACTACAATTATCACTAATTTTCATATATTTGAAAGTTAACTTTCTTCTCAAATTAAGTACACACAACTTTCTTAAATTAATTACCAACAAAAAAAAAAGGAAAAAAAAAAAGGAAAAAAATGGGAAAAAATAAAGGAAAAAAAAAAGGAAAGAAAAGGGAAAAAATAAAGGGAAAAAAAGGGGGAAAAAAAGGGAAAAAAACATGCAAATACACGCAACTTTCTGCTGAAATTGAGTTCCGAAAAAAAAAAAAAAATAAATCACAGTAATTTCTTCAAAGACTTTCAGTAAAGGAAGTAAATAGGCTGAAATTAGCTTCCTATGCCTAAAATCATTCAGCAGCAAATGTCTTATCTGAGCTGGTAGTGGGTGACAAAAAGAGCAAGAAGTTTTGTTTTTTTTCTGGTCATTAACATCAAAAAAGGGAGGTTTCTTCAATACCTAATTGTCGATTGGAGTTCAGCATATTCATTTGCACGGAAATAAGGATATTTTGGGAAAATTTGAAGGGATAAAAGCCAAAATTTACCGTTTTTACTTAACAAGTAGCCAACCATCAAATAAATAATTGATTCTGGTAGAGTTGGAGTTTAAAGTTTTGTTTAACGGCATATCAACCTCTGTAGGTTATTCAATATCAAAAAAGTGGGGTTTTAAGGTAGTGTTTTTTTAGTGTTCGGCTATAGTAAAAAGGTTTATTTAGATTTTAATTAAATTTTTTGGGTTTTTATTCATTTTTATTTTAGAAAACTGAAAATGTCTTCTAGTTTTGGCTTCAAAAATGTTTTGCTGAGAATAATTTTTTTCCCTTCAAAAATGTGTTACGGTAATATTTTTTTCTTCAAAAAATATATATTTTCCTATAAAAGTCTAGTTTTATGTAGATATTTCTATAAAAGTGTATTTTTATACTTTCATAGTGCTTTGACCCCAGTTTGCCCATAGCTGGGACCCTAACAGGTACTACCACTCTGGGTCAGGGTGGACCTGAGAATGACAGCAATTGAGAGGTGGTTCCATGCTCTCCTCACAACCTCCCAATCAGAGGCCTTGCTGCCGGATGCAGTTCACCGACCAATTGATTCTGGTATTGTAGGAGTTAACTATGATATGAACGAGATGCTCTGGTCCACAAGTAAAAACAACAAAAGAAACAAAACTCTTTCAAAATTGCAAATATGTTTTTTTTTTTTTTTTATTGTTGTGTTATCTTTATACAAGGATGAATTACTTTCAATCAACTTTGTTTCTGGGTTCCTATCTCTTTGGGTGCTGCCGGTCTTTTGTCCCTTGTCACCAAACAGTTGCCTGCCTGTGTTCCTTGGGTGGTGATCTACCTGCTGATGTCTCATCCCTCGGCCAGTCCACCCACCAAACTGCCGGTTTGCTAATCAACTTCCAATATATAGGGGTTACAGGACACCTCTCAGGGATTAATTCCACCCATCAACATTCGGGGGAAGGGGGCTTTCTTTGTCTCCCTCTAAACAGGAGAAAGCACCCCCCACCACGAAGCACACCTGCTAGATAACACCAGCACAATGCACCTTCCGACCGGTCAAGTCCTCAGTCTGGAGCTTAAATTCACTCTCTTTTGTATGTTTCCACCCAGTGACACCAATGTAGATGCCTCATTGAACACATCACTTTAGGTATTTTAATGTTCAATAAAATGAATATTTGACCAACCAGGTCAGTGGACACTAAGATTGGTTGGCAGGTGTATTAGAGAATATAAAATCTCTTCTTTGTCTTTTCACAAGCCTGATATTCATGCCAATTACCAGACTTACTCAGGACCATTAAAGAAAGAACGAAGAGATACAAAGAAAGAAGGAAGGGAGAAATTAGATTCTTCTCAGAGTCATCTACACACCAAAAACACTTTTAGGTTTATCTGCTAGGCACTTCCTCACACATTACAAAGCAAGATCCACGTCTGTATTTCATACAGCTTTGTTAAAATTATAAACTGAACACTGTGGGAGTGATCAGATTTATTCAATGAGATAATAAAGAAAATTAATATTTCAGCAAGTCCATCCTGGTTTTATAAAAAAAAAAGGAAAACACACACACACACATTTAAATTTTGCTTTTAGTATGTTTTTTGTTTTTTTTTATAAGCGTTTCACCCTGAGAAAGGCATGTCACTGCCACTACTGCGCAGGGGGCTACATAGAGTGGAGAAAGGATGATTAAATATAAAAAATGTCAGAGGGTGGGTGATAGGCAGGTAGGGATACCGAGAATGGTTAAATATAGGAAATGTCAGAGGGTGGGTGATAGGCGGGTAGGGATACCGAGAATGGTTAAATATAGGAAATGTAACAGGGTGGGTGATAGGCGGGTAAGGATACCGAGAATGAGGGTTGGGTAGATGAGAGTGTTCTGAGAATAATTGGGAGTTAGTGTGATAGGAGGTGTTTATTGACCCTACATTTAAACACCTGGAAATTGTAGCTGTCAGGAAAGCAGACTTGTGGTAGGGAATTCCACAGGCGGGAAGCACGAGAAAAGAAGCTGTTGGAGTAGAATTAACTGTTACATCTTATCTGTTTAACTGTAAAAGGGTGGGACCTAGTTGCTAATCTAGTATCTCGTGTAAATTCGTGCTTAGACGGCACCAGTGATCTAAGTTCATCAGAGCAGAAGCCATGAAAGTACTTGTAGAAGAGGCACAGGGAAGCCACATCACGCTGGTGAGAGAGTGGTTGCAGCCAGTCTGCCAAGTCAGTATCAACCACGTTACAGATCCTCCTTTGTATTTTGTCAAGAAACCCAAGGAGAGCAGCAGGGGCACCTGACCAGATATGGCAGCAATATTCAATACATGGGCGGATGGAAGATTTGTATATGTGCAGAATAGATTCAGGTGGGAAAAACTTCCGGGCCCTGCACAGAGAGCCGACTTTCATAGTGGCAGATTTGGCAATGGATTCGATATAGTCATTCCATTTGAGGTCTGCCAAATGTGTAAGGCCAAGGAGGTGTAGTGTTTTACTCTCTGGGAGCCAAGCCTTGAGTCAAAAATAAATTAACACCTATGCATTAATGGAGATTTCAAAAGATGATTGTTTGGCTCAATTGACAACTGGATATACTGTCACCTTTATTCAATTGGATTAATAAAAATTGATATTTCAACAAGTCCTTCTTCATTTTATAAAAAAGCATTTAGTTTTACTTTTAGTATGTTTGAGTCAAAATTAAAGCCTATGATGAATTAGTGGAAATTTAAGATGGTTGTTTGATTTAGTCGGCAACCGGACATATTGTCACATATGATGGCTTTTGTGATCCTACATGGGATTGAACTCACAATCCTTGGCTAGCAAATTTCTCGATGTTAGACTTCCACTCCACAGCTTAACGGATGTGTTCTAAGCAGTGGTAGTAACTAGTCTCCTTCTGCCAAAATTGTGTTAAACTTTCACACATTATTTAAGTTTATTGAAGTTTCTCCTCAAAATGAGATGTTATTGTCTCATTCTGATGTGTTTTAGACCTGCATCAGATTTTTGTAGTTACCTGCATTTGGGTACGATTAAAAACGTTTGACATTTACCAAGACCTTTGCAAACATAATATTTTTTTTTTTGTGAAGGTGATATTTTTTTTTTTAATTATTTTCTTTCTTTCATTTTGTTTGAATTGACATTTTTGGGGTGATTTTATATCCATTCTAATTTTCAGTTTTTTTTTTGTTTTTTTTTTTAATTATTTTCTTTGAATTGACTTTTTTGGGGTGATTTTATTTCCAGTCCAATTTTCATTTTTTTTTTTTTTAAATTATAGTCTTTTTTTTCATTTTGTTTGAATTGAATTTTTTGAGTGATTTTATTTCCATTCTAATTTTCAGTTTTTTTTTTGGTTGTTGTTTTTGGTGGCTTTGGCTACCATTTTTAATTTTTTTTTAGTCTGACATAAGTCTTACCAGTTTTTTTGTTTTATTTTATAAATCTTTTTATTTTATTATCTATTTTAATTTAAACAAGTTTTAAACAAAAATTCATTTAGTTTTTTGGACCAGTTTTTTTGTTGTTGTTGACCATGTCCACCATAGTTTATGAATATAGAATGCAGTGCAGTAATGAAACAACATCAAAGATTAACATCCACGAGTCAGACACTCTACTGAATCTGACCATATCGCCAATACTGTCACTTTTGCACACGTCGAATTGAATATTTTGAGCTTTCTGATTGGTTAACCCTTCTATTAATGAACTATCAAATGAGTCAGCTCATGGCTGGCTCACTAGTATACAAGGATACCTAAAAACTCCATTTTTTTTTCCTACAGTTTGATTTTTGTCTTTTAGTTTCTCTCTGTTTTTGTTGAAAGATTTAATTTTGTTTTAGTTTGATGTTAAGTCAACCTAGACTTTTTTTGTGCTTTGTTTCATTAAAGTAGCTTATTTTTTTCTTGTCCTTATTTTGAAATTCTTTTTTTTTTTTTTCATGTTCATAGGCTATCTTCATTTTCATCCTAGGGTAGACTTTATTTTACATCGTTTTAATTTGATTTTTCTTTCTAAGTAATTATTTCAAATTTTTCTTCTTCCCAACTCTATTACTGATTGATTCTTTTAGCTTCTCTACTATTTTTGGTTCCCCACCCCACAGAATTAAAAATAAACTGGCTATAATTCAGTCAGTTAAGTGCCATATGTGAAAAACGCTTGGGCGATCATGTCTCAAAAGAGACATGACTGACTGTGCAGAAGATTATCCTGCATTAAGTTGCCATTGCTTTCTGCGGTAGACTGGTTTTCAGCCAAGTTTATAAAACCTAATCTGTCCTGTTATTTAACACATAACTAGAGGGAAGAGATGGATTAATACCTTTCCCAAGGGTATTTGCGTGTAAGTGAATGCAATGAATTCAACTGGAATTTGAAGTCGGCTCTCCAATTTCTCATTCCGAGCTGATATCCACTGCATCACAACGCTCATCCAATTAGTTAAGTTATAATTTAAAAAAAAAACAAAACAAAAAAGTCGACAAAAGTAAGCAAATCAAAAAGGACTTATTTTGTCCCACCTTTAACATGGCTATACCAGATAAAAGTGGAGAAGGAAAAACATTCCGAATACCAACGTAGAAGAAGGAAATATGGAAGAAAAAACAGCAAGTATTAATCTGGTTTACCTCTCCCTCTATAGAGCTTTAAAACTAATATATCCCTAGAATATTGGCAGTCTCTATAACAACATTATCAAGAAAAAAATGAGCCAAAGGTCAATAGAAAAGGCTGTTGGTATCCTTTCCTAGAACATGTTCATACCAGGTTCCCAAACCTAATCAAGATTGATAATGGCTATCTGGTTGGCAACTATGAATGCCTGGAGCCTGAGGTCAAAGTCTAACAAGGAAAAGCTCTCACTGCAATTCTTAGCATCTCAGGGTGGATCTATGTTGTTTACAGAACACCTCGTTCTAAACACACAACCATGAGGTCATTCTGTTTAGGGAATTTTTCCTTTATTCAGCATGTTTTGATAGACTCTCAAAAAATATTTCCTGGCTGATGAGCAAGTTTGTGAATACAGTGTCCGCTCATGTCTTCACAGATCAAGCATGCTGGATGCTACCATGAAGAATAAGGCTCTTCGCCTCATTGGGGTTTATACGCCCAATAACCATGCAGAACGACTTGATTTGTTTTGACAGATCAAGTCCTTTTTGATGAGGTAGTTTTAGCGATGGATCAAAACCCCATCCCTGGCAAAAGGGAAATATTGAGTACTACAACCTGGATATAAAACGGTTTCAGTACTTTATCAACAAGTTTCAGTGGCACATTCTAGTTGGAACTAACCAACATCTATATCCACTAGGCTATGTGTTTTTGAGGACATCAGTATATGAATTCTTGGGATGCTAATGATTTTCTGTAGCACTCTGCACTACAGGTTCCCATATTGTATTCATTTCTATGCTTGGCTGGCTTAGAATTTGGGGCCAAGCATATGCACAGACTGTTTTTTTAGGTAAATCCATCTACTATTGAGTTTTTTAAGCTTTTAAATATTTAAAAAAAGTGTTTTTGTGTGTGTAATAGAAATGAACCCTAAAATGATAGTTCAATATCTCTTCTAGTGGACAAAATTATAAGCATATTACACATCTGTGGACTTGACCAAATGCTGCAAAATTCTATTTTGGACAGCTAACAGCCGATCCTAGAAACTAACTGTTGTGAAAGAAAACTGTGTAGAGAACATATTTATCATCAAACTGTACATCCCTTATCCAACACAAAGACAGCTTACTTTTCATGAAACATGTCAGGTGTCGTAAATTCTGACAGGCCTGCTGAAACATTTATAAAAGTATTTAACCCAAAAGAAATATTTCTTTGTCTTAAAAATCCTCCCACTTTAAAAGATATAAGATATGCACAAATAGTGGGTCAGTGATAAGTTTATTGTTCATTTAGTTATCCATTAAGCCAGGACTGCCCAAGACTGTATTTTTATTAAGCTTTTTTTTTTTTTAAAAGAAAAAAAAACAAACTTAAAAATTTAAACATATTTATAAATGGAACTTTGTGTGTGTGTGTGTGTTCGTTACCAATAGACTCCGAAACAGCTGAACCGACTTTCTTGAAAATTTACACAGTTGTACTATAAGATAAGCATCTGCGAGTGTTCTTAGCTAGGTTTTGCGTCAAGGTACCCCCGATAAACATCAAAAATCGATAATGGAAAAAATCAGGTTATAGAAGGAGTGGTTCGATTTTAAACAAATTTGATACACTCATAGACAAAGACATAAGAAACGATATTCAGAAGTTTCAAGGTTGCAGTTCTTACAATAGTGCAGAAAATCGATAATATATATATATATATATATATATAAAAGGCAAGATGTTTGTGTGTGTGTCTGTTTATCTGCCTGTATGTCTGTATTTTTTTCAGGCCTATTATTTTAGTTTTTGCTTCAGGTTTGGCTCTAAGTAGCTATAATTGTAGTTCTTAGTCTCAGCCATGTTACCATTTACTCAGAGGACTTATTTAGCCTTCAAAATTCAGTTTACGACGAAAAAAACTTATTTGATATCGATACCAGGAAATCAAAATTTGACTTACATCCATTCATTTTTCTTTCAGTCTACGGTTTCGCTTTAACTGGGAATAACTATTGCTTTTTAGTCTATCGCCCCAATGTGCAAAGAGTCCGAGCTCCAGAACCATGGATTAGTTTTAAAGCTTTCATTACACCTGAGCAACGTCGGGCTATACTGTTAGTATATATATTAGGTGCGATTGGTAAATTGTCGCAATTATTTTATTATTTCAAATATTCTTTAGGCTGAGTCTGAGCTCCAGGACCATGGATTAGTTTTAAAGCTTTTATTACACCTGAGCAACGTCGGGCTATACTGTTAGTATATATATATATACATATATATATATATATATATTAGGTGCGATTGGTAAATTGTCGCAATTATTTTATTATTTCAAATATTCTTTAGGCTGAGTCTGAGCTCCAGGATCATGGATTAGTTTTAAAGCTTTCATTACACCTGAGCAATGCCGGGCTATATTGCTAGTAAACCTATAATTAAGACTGGAAACTATCCTAGTATGAGGTTTGAAAATTATTCAAAACACAGTTCAAGATCTATTGAATTACTAACCTTGCAAAATAGATAAAAGGCATGGGTCTTAGTGTCTGAAAATTGCTGGTACCTATATTTTTAGTATCATGATTTTATAATGAAATTAGTTTTTGTCACTAACATGAAAATGGAAAATTTTGTGGCCAGCCTCATATTTTCTACCAGTGTCAGAGGTTAAAACAGATTCAATAAAATACTGATTTTTTTTTTTTCCTGATATACACATCAGCCCTCTATATTTGAAAGATTGGAGCAAAACAATCTTCCTCAGCCTTTTTTTATGTCTTTGCACTGTATCAAAAGTTGAGCATTGTGGTGCAATGGATATCAGCTCAGAACAAGAAATCAGAAAACCAAGTTCGAATTCCAGTTGAATTCATTGCATTCACTTACACACAAATACCCTTGAGAAAGTTATGAATCCAAGTCCTCTTCCTCCGGCTATGGGTTAAACAACAGGACAGATTAGGTTCTATAGACTTAGTTGGCAACTAGTCTACCACAGAAAATAATGGTAACCTACTGCAAGAAAATCTACCCAGTCAGTCATGTCTCTTTCGCGACATGATTGCGTGTATCACGTATGGCACTTAACTGACTGTATCAAATGTCAGTGTGGCCAAGTGGTTAGCATGTTAGCATTCTGCCCATGAGATCATAGTTCAAATTTCATCATGGCCAATTTACCAATGAGGTGACACCTTGATATTACCAGCCAAAGGAGACAATCTCAATGTGTAGGATCATCAGTAACTACCTGGAAAATACATTACAGGTTGAACAAAGGTTTGTGAGTAAAATTGGGTAGAAAAAAAAATGTTCAGAAGCCATCAATACTTCAATGCATCATTGTTATGATAGCATGAAATTACAAGTCATCATGACCGAGGTTTTGAACATACAATTCTTGATGAAAATCGTGATTATGTCAGATTATATGCTCTCTCAATAACTGTACCAAAGATCAGGCTTACAACCATATCACATTGAAACACCAGTTCCTATACAATCAGCAACGTTGAGCCTGGTTAGTACCTAAATGAGTGACCATTTAAGTTTGGATGTGCAAACGGGATAATGGCTTGGAACTGTTAATCAGAAATCTAAATTCCAATTCTATATTCTTGAGAAAGATATGAATCCCTTTTCCCCCCAAGTATGGGTTAATTAGTAACACTTCTATCACTAAATTATTATCTCAAAAAAATTTTTAAAAAATATCTTATGATCTAAAAACATTTTTGGGTTTAAATAACCTGCCAAAAAGGTGGATATGATATAGAAAACCAATCAGTTAATATAAAATTCATTCAGTATAGCTGTAACATAAAATAAATGTTGGTTCTGTGAGTGTTGAACTAATACAAATGTGCCTGAATAGGTGTCTGCAATTGGGATTAAGAGGAAAGAGCCACCAGTTACACAAAACTGAAGGTCAAAATGTTAATCTTCTTCTCAGTTGCATCCTAAAAAAGATATTTGTTTATACCTGGGAATCGTTATAACAGAAGACGGAAAGTGCAACAGAGAGATCCGAAGGTGAATTGACATGACGAAAGAAGCATTCCAGAAGTTGAATAAGGTATTAAGAAACAGGACAATTTCACTAAAAACAAAGAAGAGAGTACTGGATTGTTATCATATGTCTGTTCTTTAATATGACTTCTTAAAGATGAAGGAAAGTCGAGAAGTCACCAAAATGTGGTTCTACAGAAGGATGTTGACGGAACATGTGAGCAACGACGAAGTTTTGAAGTGAATGGACACGAGAAGGAAACTGTTTCTAAACATCAGGAAAATACAGCTGAAACCTCCTACAGAAGGTAGCTGAAGAGAGTGACAAGAAAGGACTAGAAATAAACTACAAAAAAAACAAATGCATGGTCATCCACAAAAAGAGCAGCCCAATATGCCAAATACAGGTTGGGGATACTAAGATCAAGCAGGCACAAGAAATTAAATACCTGGGAAGTGTTATAACAGAAGACGGAAAGTGCAACAGAGAGATCCGCAGGCGAATTGGCATGGCGAAAGAAGCATTCCAGAAGTTGAATAAGGTATTAAGAAACAGGACAATTTCACTAAAAACAAAGAAGAAAGTACTGGATTGCTATGTGATGTCGGTTCTTCAATATGGCAGTGAATGTTGGACAATATCTTCGAAGATGAAGGAAAAACTTGAAGCAACTGAAATGTACTTCTACAGAAGGATGCTGTGGATATCATGAACTGAGCATGTGAGCAATGACAAAGTTTTGGAAAGGATGGAAACGAAAAGGAAATTAATACTGAGCATCAGGAAGAGACAGCTAAAGTTCCTGGAACATGCAATGAAGAAGGAGGGCTTGGAGAACCTGGTACTAACAGGCCAGATAGAAGGGAAAAGAGAGAGGGGAAAGCAGCAGATAACATATTTGAAGGACTTTATCATTTGGATGATGGAATGAGGATTGCATGGTATAACAGGAGAAGGCGTGCTAAGAGCCACCAGGGATAGGGTGATGTGGAAAGCGATGATCGCATCTGTCATGAAAGACAGGGCACATAGAATATATATACCAACTGTTTATAAGAAATTATGTATATATAAAATGGGGGATCAATTCTATATTATATTCAATATATAAATTGATCCCTCACTTTGCAACCATGCTAGTTTCTATACATTTATGTTCTAGATTTATGGGCTTGAGCTAGAGGATGTTCGAGCCGGGTTTGGATGGCGTAACAGGAGAAGGTGTGCTAAGAGCCACCAGGGACAGGGAGATGTGGAAAGCCATGATCACCAACATCCTGAAAGGACAGAGCACATAGAAGAAGAAGCAGGAATAGACAGAATTTACAGTAAGTGCCACTGTTTTCCAAGCAGACAGGTTCAACTCATGATCTGCTAATTTGTTGATCTGTCAAACTACTGCAGAAAAAGTCTTTTCCTATCAAAAACAACATAGGTCAAGAGAAATAAATTTAAAATGAAGCCCAAAGATAAAACCATTTTCATAATACTTATAAATATGGCTTTGTGTTAAACCAGATTCAGCTGTCAGAGTGCAAAGGTTACTGCAAATGAATTCAGTCCTTATCAGGTGCATAACCACAGACTTGTGTCAGACAAGGTAACATTAAGATTACCTTGTCAAACAAGTTTCTGGTTATGAACCTGATAAGGATTTAATTTAGTTGCAGTAACCTTTGCTTAGTGACAAAAATATTTTGCTTAGTACTTGCTAAAGAATCATGATAAACAAGTTAGTCTCACAGAAGACTATCAGTACAATGATATTTGTCTATATTTCTGAGATGAGGTAGTATTTACATTATTATTTACACTGTTGGGACTGTTGTCCAAAGACTATTGCGATGTTTACAACGTTTCAGCCGTTGTACACTTTGGCCTTCTTCAGGTGCTAGGAATTTCAAGCTGAACCTTTTATCCTGATCGCTGGGGTACATCATTCTTATTCTATGTGCAATCTTACTACCGGCAGCCATGTAGTTATTTCCCTTTAACTTAAGTTATTTCTTCACCACTACTGTAGCCTGGTACTGAACTCACAACTCTTTGAAATTATCCAACGCCTATATCTCCTAGGCTATGTGTCCTCGAGGACATCAATGTATGAATTTCTGGGGATTATAAATGGAATGTCTCAGTAACCGTTTTTACCAAATTGCAATCGGTAAATTTTCGTTTTAAGTCCCATCGCTTTTCCCCTTCAAATTTATCCAAAATAGAATCATCTCTGCAAATATATATGCTGAACTCAAATCAAGTGTTAGTTATTAAAGAAACTTTTTTTCTAAATGTCCATAAAAAACAAAAAAAAAAACTATATCTTGCACTTTTTCTCTCCCATAACTCTCACGAAGTCATGTAATTAATTGCAGATATAATTCGTTTTTTTTTTGACTTTCAAAGCAAAAAAGGTAAATTTCTTCAATAACTAATTGTTGATTTGAGTTCAGCATATACATTTGCACAGAAACAATGCTATTTTGGATAAATTTGAAGGGGGGAAAGCCGTCGGTACCTAAAACAAAAATTTACCTTGCAATCTTTGATGTTAATGATTTTCTATAGAACTCTGTATTACTGGTTCCTATATTTTGCTAATTACTTAATGATTGTTTTCTCCTCAAAAGGAGTAGAGATATGTTCATAACTCTCCTGGTCTTTTGAACAAAAGTCGTCTCATCTCTTATTCCCTGTTTAAGATTGGGTTTCTAGTTCATTTTGAAGTCTATTTCATTTTCTTTCACTCTCAATAGACACTTGCATCTTAGTGACATTATAACCTTGCTTGGGGTCAATTGATTAAAAGAGAAAAAATATATTCTGCTAACCAATATGCCTGCTTAATTTTATAAATAAATGTTTACATTTATACTCTTAAAAAAAAATATATATATTCCTTTTTCAGTTTGGTTGGAATAAGTTTTGACTACTAAACTGACTTATGAACTTGGTGGACAGTACAATGTATTTTGTGTTCATCATTAGGTGTAGGTACTAATATTAGATAATATACTAATATTGACTGCTGTTTGGTTTCATAATCCAGATATGTCTGGCTATCAGAGGCATCTATACAAGCAATCATCAGTTTTAAATTATTAAACTTTTAGATTTTTATTTTTTATTTTTTTTAATCATATCACCCCAAGCAAGGCGGTGACACCACTGATGCGCATGGGGCTACTTAAGAGTAAAATGATTGGAAAAGAGAAGGCCGGAAACCACATCCTAAACAAGAAACAAGGGATGAGCCTCTTCACCTGTTCAATAGATATGGGTGGAGTGTGAACCGGGCGATAGTTTAGTCTATCTACTCCAATGTTTAAACCATTTAAGTATTGTTTGAGTATAACATATTTTTTATTTATTTATTTATTTTTTTTTTTAGTTTTTATTTATAACAAAAATTAATATATTTTGTTTGCAAGGTTGTGTATCACAGGAATTAATGGATTTTATTTTTAACCTGACAGTTTTTCTTATTACTTCAAAATATTATTTATAGCAGATCCTAGATTTATGTATAGAGAACACATTTTTTTTTTAAGTCTTTCAAATGTGCAAGCCGGTAGATGTAATTCAGTTTTCTTTTTCATCTTTCTTCGTCTATTTTTCCCCACCTCACCTTTATCTTTCTTTTCTTTTTTCGTCTATTCCTCAGCTTTGTCATATCAATGCTATTCGTTAAAGATATTGCTACATCATCTATCTCTACACCTACTTACGTCTATCACTCTCTCTAAATCTAAGGACTAAAATGAAAACTTGATAACCAATTGAATATTACTAGCTACAGCTCTGTGAAACCTACTTCCAAAAGGAAGTTTTAGATGTTTTTCCATGTCCTTATACGGTGGGGTTGGTCTCCCTGTAAAAAAAAAAAAAAAAAAAAAAAAGAAAGTGTTTACAGAGGGAGCTTTTGTATGTTTATATGAATGAGATCAGATGGTAGGCTAAGCTGAACCAACTTCTACTTTAAATGGCAAACTAAAAAAAAAAAAAATTTCTCATACTTTTGAGAAATAAAAGTATAAGCGGACAGGTACCCACTAATTAAAATGAGAATAAATTACTTAGCCTGGAGTTAAACAATGAAACTCTTGAGTATAAAATATGAGCCATTTAGCTAGCAGGAGCCAGAAGAAAAAAAAAGATGAAAAGAACCTTTGACTCTTTTAAGCTTTTATGTTCTTTCAGCCTGTCTATCCCATCCCACTTGATATTCGAACCACTCCTTGATTTTGTAAATATCATACAAACTCAGGTAATTTATGAAAATCATGCTGAATTGTATTAACCTTCTGTAAAGTTAATAAACTAGGATTTATATATGACCATATTTTAAAAGCATAATTATCTATTATTAAATACCTCGTCAGAGGGGCTTCAGAATACTTCAACGATCCCTGCAGGGGATAAAAGTCCCCTAATTGGATCATGTGTTTGCTGTGAGTGGCAACCCACGAGGCTTGAGGATGGTTTTTTGGCGGTTGAGGGTTTTAGGAGTTGGGCTATATATATATATATATATATATATATATATACACTTCTAAACTCCAATGCACTTTTTGGTCCAAACTTGGTGGTTAGAGAGGCCTGATTCAATCAACTGGCTGATCATATCAAGCCTTAGGTCAGATTAAAACAAACAAAATGCACTCACATTTACCATATCAAACATTAAAGGGGTGGCTGTAGAATTAATCAAACTGGGAAAAAATGAATCTGATATAGCTGTTTTAGCATCTTGGATAAGTCCAAAAACAGTTTAAAAAAAAGATAAATAAATATATATATATATATATATATATATATATATATATATATAATGTTATTAATAGAATAATCTTAGCATCTCGGATAAGTCCAAAAACAGTTAAGAAAAAAAAAAAAAAAACCAAAGAGATAAATGTTATTAATAGAAGTAAAAAAAAAAAAAACCATGATGCTGAAACTCTAAGGATGACCAAATTTCCTTACATAGTTTTTTTTTTAAACAGACGTTCATTGTTATTATTTTAGTGAGATTTCTTCTTTGATATCTAAACTTCATGAATTTTAAATGCAGGACTCTCAGATTGGGAGATAGATTTCACCATTTTACAAATGAAATTCTTAGCATGTAACAATAAGTTACATGCTAAGAATTTAATCCTACACTTCTTACTTATGGAAATCTTTCAGCTTCTTTGATCTTCAGAAATTTAAATGCAATGTCAATCATTATTTTTTGTCTCCTTAATTCTTGCTTTTGTTATTGGCCTCCTCTCCATAATGATTTTTTTTTCTCATTCTTTGAAACTCGGTCATTAGTGGCTTCATTGGCTACATTGGGGTGAAATGATTAACAAAAACAAACCGAAAATTGTCAACATTTTTCTAATACAATTAATTCGAAGTATAATGAACTCATCTGAGTGAGAATACCTTAGATATTTAGGAATGCTGGGTACTAGTTTAACATGCTAGTTTAACATTTGACCTTTTCTAGTCACATACACATGGGACCAGGAGAAGAAGCAGACGTTAGAAGCCGATTCAAATTGTAGGATGGCAGCAAATTTCTCAGTCTACCATTTTTCTTTGCTAATGAAATTAATCAAATTGAACTCTAAAACTGATGAAAGTTAAATACTTTGTTTGAAATTTAATTTCACATATTTATCTCACGAGAAATGACATTTTGTTTTAATGATTATGATTTGAAATAAGAAATTAAGAAAATCAGAGAAAAAAAAAAAAAATTAACATTCTTAAATGTAACCAGTCATGGGTGTTTTTTTTTTAAAAGTTTATCAGCCTAGTTTGAATTATTTAAAGCCAAAACATTTGATTATAGGAATAATATTTTTTTTCTTCAATATATTGCATAGAGAGAGAATAAAAAAGTTAAATATTTTATGTTTATATATATATATATATATATATATATATATATATACTAGCATTTTGCCCGTACAGCTCAGAACATTTTAGTATTAGAAGATGCCACTTTTATTTTACATATTTTGTTTGGAAAAAAAACAAAACACTTTTTTTAAAAAAATATTTCTTTCATTTACAGGGAAAAAAATTTCTTTTGTTTACAAGAAAAAAAATATTCACTTTTTTTGTTGACCAAATGACTTTTTTAAAACGTCAGAATAAAAATTAAATACAAAAGGCTCTATTTTTTTTTTTTTTCCAATAAAAAATATTTGAGTCACGTTTGACACAAGTGATTTGATTTCTGTGACGTAAAACTTCGGAATAAAAATTAAATATAAAGGCTCATTTTTTTTTTTAAATATTTGTCGCATTTGACACGTGTGATCTGACTTCCGTGACGTAATTTAGACACCATCTTAGATCTTAGATGTTTTATGGAGCAAATCTAAACAATCGTGCCCATAGGCCAAAAAGTGCAAAAAGGAAAATTGCTGAACTTAAACTCAAAAAGTATGTGTTGACTTGGCTTCCCTGTAGATATGTGTCCCTAGAAAGTTTGAATGGCGTAGCTTAAAAAATGTAGGCATGCATAGGGAACAGTCACACAGAGACTTACAGATTACCTTATATATATATATATATATTTCTTCTCCCCTTTTTTCAATACCTTCGACAAAAAATAAATTAAAATAAATTAAAAATGTTACCCCCTTATAACATATGGATAATAGAGCCTAAAATACTTAATGTTTTTTTTTCATTTTCAGGTATTGGTATAAACCAAATTAAATTATATATTTCATAAATGAAAAAATTGACATCCAAGATTTATAATTTATAAGGATTTAAAACAATGCTAATACCAAAAAACAAACTTTCAAAACTAGAAATGGTCAGTTCATAAAATGCACCTGATGATCGCATAGGACAGTGTGTGTGTGTGTGTGTATATATATATATATATATATATATATATATATATATATTATATATCTCCAGGTGAAGAGGACCCAAAGTTTTACTATTTTGGGTACCCCAGAATTTATTTTATTATAAACAGTGCTCCATATAATAAATTTTATAGTGCTTAATATAATCATATAATTATGAATTAATTGCAACATTGTACATTGCAACACAGAAATTTCTATGTTTCAAGATGGATGTTGGTTGTGAAAATGATTTACAAATCATTTTCACAACCAACATCCAACATTGCCTGATGAAGAGAATCTATCTCGAAACATAGAAATTTCCGAGTCGCAATGTACAATAAATTCATATATATATATATTGTCATTCGCAGACAGATCTGTTTCGCTGTATCACAGCTCATCAGTACAGTTAGACTCCGATTGCTTTTTAACCCAGGATTGAAACCCGACCGAATTGGCGTCAGTCGGTGATTCTACCTCTGGGCTATGGGCGTTCGGTGGAAGAAGGCAGACTTTTTAGCACATATATTATCATTATACATGCCCAGTAGCTAAAGTGCTCCAATTCATTTTACTGAATGAGCGATGCGTACATACCAGAGTAGCTACTGTTTTTCAAAGTCTACCATATATATATATATATATATATATATATATATATATATATACATACACACACACACACTTGTGTTCAGAAATTTCCTGTTGTGCATTTGAAAAAAGCATAACAGAATCAGTTAATATAAAATGCCTGAAGATACCAAAGGTTGAAACCAAGGTCGTGTAATCGACTGATTTTCGAATTAAATTTATATATGTGTGTCACATAAAACCACTCTGCAAATAAAGGGTACAAATTTTCTTTTATTTTAAGCAACTGCTGATCGTAAATATCACTATATTGGTTATACAACAGTTTCTCATTAGATTAACTTGTCTACTCTTAGCAATATGCAAACATAACAACCACCAGGCCACAGCTAATTTCAATTAGATTTTGGTCAGCTATAGCTTCATGCCTGTAATTGCAAAATAAGAAAATAAAATCTAAACTATATTGCAGTTACAATATACAGGTTTGATAGTTTTACTGCTATTTATATCATTTGAAACTCTACCAAAGAAAGAGGAACAAATCATTTGTACACATCTGGCTGATTTTGCATTTTGTCTATAACGATCAAGTCTGCAAATAATTTCTATTTCTTTTTTGGCATTTAAGACAAATTCCCACCATTAATTTCACAAGGTCATTTTCTAAAACAATATGTTGACTGTAGAACTTTAAAAAACTAAACGGACACTGTGTGTAGGTGTAATCCGTAAGTGTATTTGCTTTTTACATGTCTGGTGTTGTTGCATGCATCTGCAGGTGTTAATAAAATAAACATTCCAAGGCAACACCTTAGTCACAGAGTAGCTTAACCCATTAATGCCCAGTGCACCAGGGTTAGAAGTATTTGGGCACTAATGGATTTTAGCAAGAAATCTAGAATTTATATGAGATGTTTTGTTTTAATATTTACAATTCATAACAGGTTTTAAATGGTGGATATTAATAGGTTAAAACTACAATGGATGGCTTTTAATATTTTTGGCAGGAAATTTGAGAAAGAGCAACTTCAAGGATAGCAAACAAGGTTTTGTTTTTCCTATATGTACAGGGTGTGCAGAGCAACTTGCTTATTTGAATTTGGCACCCTGAAGCAATGGTTGCTCCAGGGATAGTGGGGAGGGGATTACTCGAGAGTGCGGGATTTAAAGTGTGTTTTTGTTTACTTTTCAGGAACCTCAATGCGCATCATAGCGTGCGTGTCAATAACAGTTTTGCAGCAGAATTTTCCAGGACATCTCGTCTCTTTGAGGGGCGATCTGCATTGGCCAGCACAGTCTCCTGATTTATCACCCTGTGACTATTTTCTATGAAGCTACCTGAAGTCAACTGTTTACAATGATCGTCATAACACCCTGGCTCACCTGAAGAACAACATTTGTCAAGCTGTTACCAACATATCCACCGATATGCTGGAAAGAGTTGACCAAAACTTCAGAGTACGATTAAATCCAGTGTATTGAGCAGAATGGATGCCATTTGACTGATGTCATCTTTAAAGCTTGTAAAACATGAAATATAATATTGTAATTGACGCTGTTTAAAAAATTACATGTATATCTGCATTACTTTTGTTTTATTTGTTATTCCAAATAAGCAAGTTGCTCTGCCCCAACCCGTATATCAAAATAGAAGCATGTGCACACAGTCAGTTAAGTGCCATACGTGATACATGCTTGGGTGATCATGTCTCTTTCAAGACATGACCGACTGGGCAGAAGATTTTCTTGCAGTAGGTTGCCATTACATTCTGTGGTAGACTGGTTGCCAACCAAGCCTATAAACTTACTGTCCTATTTAATCCTTAGCTGGGGGGAAAGACGGATTAATACTTTTCTCAGTTAACTTTCATATGTGATACACGCTTGGGTGATCATGTCTTGAAAAATACATGACTGACTGGACAGAAAATTTTCCCGCAGTAGATGGGTTGCCGACCAAGGCTATAGAACCCAATCTGTCCTGTTATTTAACCCATAACTGGAAGGAATAGATGGATTAATACCTTTCCCAAGGGTATTTGCGCGTAAGTGAATGCAATAAATTCGGCTGGAAGTCCAACTCGACTCCCAGATTTGTCGTTCTGAGCCGATATCCAATGCACCACAATGTGCAGAGAGAAAAAGAGTAAGTGATAGATATGGCACACCGGGAGCAAGACAAAGACAGACGAGATGTGGCAAGAAGAGAGAAACAGTATACTCACTTTGGGTAGTAGTAGGATCTGGAAGAATTATAATCATATCCATTCATTTCAAAATCAGGTATGCCGACAGGCATGCTTCAGTACACACCTGAAAAATAAAATTAATTCATGAGTAAGAAGAAAACAAACAATTGTTACGAGGGTGCATTTCTATATAAAAAGAATATTAATAAAATCTACAAAATAGTTAACATTTTTAATAAGAGATTTGGTATGTAATATAACTATAGCAGAAATCATAAATAATCTAATCTAAATCTAAACTTATTTATAAATGGAACTTTGTGTGTGTGTGTGTGTGTGTGTATCCGTTACCTATAGACTCCGAAACGGCTGAACCGATTTTCTTGAAAATTTACACAGTTGTACGATAAGCGTCTGCGAGTGTTCTTTGCTAGGTTTTGTGTCGAGGTACCCCCGATAAATATCGATAATCGAAAAAAATCGGGTTATAGAAGGATTGGACCGATTTTAATCAAATTTGATACACTCATAGACAAAGACATAAGAAACGATATTCAGAAGTTTCAAGGTTGCAGTTCTTACAATAGTGCAGAAAATTGATAATATATATATATATATAAAAGGCATAATGTTTGTGTGTGTGTGTCTCTTTATCTGCCTGGATGTCTATTTTTTTCAGCCCTTTTATTTTAGTTTTTGCTTCGGGTTTGGCTCTAAGTAGGTATAATTATAGTTCTTAGTCTCAGCCATGTTACCATTTACTCAGAGGACTTATTTAGCCTTCAAAATTCAGTTTACAACAAAAAAAACTTATTTGATATCAAGACCAGGAAATCAAAATTTGACTTACATCCATTCATTTTTCTTTCAGTCTACGGTTTCACTTTAACTGGAAACAACTATTGCTTTTTAGTCTATCGACCCAACGTGCAAAGAGTCTGAGCTCAAGGACCATAGATTAGTTTTAAAGCTTTCATTACACCTGAGAAATGCTGGGCTATACTGCTAGTATATATATATATACTAGGTGTGATTGGTAAATTGTCGCAATTATTTTATTATTATTTTAACTATTCTTTTGGCTGAGTCTGAGCTCCAGGACCATGGATTAGTTTTAAAGCTTTTATCACACCCGAGCAACGCCAGGCTATCCTGCTAGTGAGTAATAAAAGTAAAACAATATGATAAAATAGCTTCAAATAATTTGGATTAACAATTATTAGTAATCAAATAGAATAATTTGAAGCATAAATTACCAGTCACCCAGTAACCATTAGGATAATGCAAGCAAACTTCTTCCAATAAAGCACCATTGACCAACACATCATCAAGCCAAAACAACACATGGCCTGAAGATTGCATTTAAGCCTGAAACAGACTGTTGCCACTGAGTGTTGAATATAATATATATCTGTCAATCAAAACAAAAAAAAACAAAGATCTTCTTTGTCTTATAACTTCAAGATGTAGGCAATCATGGCTCTCTACAACCTCTTATCTGTTGTAGCTTTTAGCAAAAGCTGTACTTTTGTCGTCATTAGTCACACTGACTTAGATTCCTTACCTATTTCCAGAAGTATCATATTTAGGTGGACCACTACCTTCCTCTGTTCATTTTACCATCAACTAGCAGTACAGCCCGGCGTTGCTCGGGTGTAATGAAAGCTTTAAAACTAATCCATGGTCCTGGAGCTCAGACTCTTTGCACGTTGGCACGAAAGACTAAAAAGCAATAATTGTTTCCAGTTAAAGCGAAACCGTAGGCTGAAAGAAAAATGAATGGATGTAAGTCAATTTTTGATTTCCTGGTATCAATATCAAAAATTTTTTTTGTTGTAAACTGAATTTTGAAGGCTAAATAAGTCCTCTGAGTAAATGGTATCATGGCTGAGACTAAGAACTACGATTATACCTACTTAGAGCTAAACCCAAAGCAAAAACTAAAATAAAAGGGCTGAAAAAAATACAGACATACAGGCAGATAAACAGGCACACACAAACATCTTGCCTTTTATATATATATATAATCGATTTTCTGCACTATTGTAAAAACTGCAACCTTGAAACTTCTGAATATCATTTCTTATGTCTTTGTCTATGAGTGTATCAAATTATATATATATATATATATATACACACACACACATACATACACTAGTATATATATATATATATATATATATATATATACTAGGTGCGATTGATAATTTGTCGCAATTATTTTATTATTTCAAATATTCTTTGGGCTGAGTCTGAGCTCCAGGACCATGGATTAGTTTTAAAGCTTTCATTACACCCCAGCAACGCCGGGCTATACTGCTAGTATTTTAATATAAAATTTAATACTTATTTAATTTTATTTAATATATATCATAAAATTTATAAAATTCATTTTATCATCTTAAAGTTGATGGCAAGTCTTTTGCTCTCATTTTACTATCTCGTCTAAAAGTTTCTGTTGTTTTCCATATGGGTCTGCTATCAACGCAGCATCACCCACGTATCTTATCTTACGCAGTTCATGCTCACTACTAATTAGTCCTGGTATGTTTTTTAGTTCCCTTAGGCCATTACTTAAATTCCACCATCAGTCATTCAATGTCAAGTTATTTCTATCTACAAAATTTACACTATTTGCAAATGACGATTATTACTAAGATTTTTTATACATTTATTAAAAGCATCATCTCTTGTATGACACTTTTGCTGATAGATGTGGTTTCCGCCCTGTTCACACTCCACCCACGTCTATTGAACAGGTTAAGAGGCTCACCCCTTGTTCACTGTTTAGGATGTGGTTTCCGTCTTTCTCTTTTCCAATCTTTTCTTTTTTATTTTTTTTCAATTGGAGTAGATAGACTAAACTATCACCCAGTTCACACTCTACCCACGTCTATTGAACAGGTTAAGAGGCTCACCCCTTGTTCACTGTTTAGGATGTGGTTTCCGTCTTTCTCTTTTCCAATCTTTTCTTTTTTATTTTTTTTCAATTGGAGTAGATAGACTAAACTATCACCCAGTTCACACTCTACCCACGTCTATTGAACAGGTGAAGAGGCTCATCCCTTGTTCACTGCTTAGGATGTGGTTTCCGCCTTTCTCTTTTCCAATCTTTTCACTCTTACGTAGCTCCCTGCACATCAGTGGCGTTTTATGATATATAAAAAAAAAAAAAAAAAAAAATTTTTTTTTTACACATCTTTTCAAATTACGAAAACCTTAAGCTTCCCGCTTCTCACACACATCCACAAAATGTTTGTCTAAGGTATACGACCTATTTGAATATCTCAAAACACCAGTTTCATAGCCATAATGTAACTTCACAAAACAATTAGAAATGACTTCTTACTATGCAGGTGAGAATAAACAATTTCCCACAGGCTTAGTCAGTAATGAGACAAAATTGAATAAGTTAATGTATTGTACAACAGTTGCATTAAACAATGTGTCAACTCATTCATGTCACACAGGTATGTCAGCCTCCATAAAGGTAAGATTTAGAATTTTGCATCTTATAGCGTTTTTTTTTTCTTTGTAAAAATCATTGTTAAAAACATATGTATTTCAAACGATGTACAAGTTTAAAACGTTTTGAGTTTTGTTTAATGGCATTTCAACCTCTGTGGGTTATTTAATGCCAAAACGCTAGGGTTTTAAGGTTTTTTTTAATGTTTGATTGTGAGAAGATTCATTTAGTCAGATTTTGATGAAAAATTCTATTTTATTTTTTATTTTATTTTAGAAAACTGAAAATGACTTTTAGTTTTGTAGTCAAAAATGCATTGCTGCTAATTTTCTTTTTCCTTCAAAATGTGTTAAGGTAATCATTTTTCTCAGATTACCAGTAGAAAAGTTGGTTCATTGAAGTCTGCTAGACAATTTCCTTGTCCAGATCTATTCTACATATTTATAAATCTATTATTCAGACTTGCTTTCAGTATATATTTTCCATTTGTAAACGAGTTATTACAAGATCTAGGTTTCTACCATAAATGGTGTCTTCAGGCAATTTGCAATAATTATTACAAGTCGTCTGAAGACATCACTCATGGTAGAAACCTAAGTCATGTAACGACTCATTTACAAATGGAAAATATTCAAAAGTTCTACAATATAATTGTATTGAGCACTTTAATACAAATATGCACTGGTTTAATTTTATTATGACCAAAAACTAAGTAATTAAACAATCAATCAATATATATATATATATATATATTATTAAGTAAATCATCAAGCTATATATTCGACCTCAACAGAATGCAGAAAGCACTGGACGGCTGTCTCGTCCTATATTTGGGACTCGTCGGCAGTGCACATCCAACTTCTTGAATTATATATATATATATATATATATATATACACATACACACACACTAGCATCATAGCATGGCATTGCCCGTGCAACTCAGAACATTTTAATAAGAGGAGAAGATTCCAATGAGAGAGAAAAAAAAAAAAAGCCTTTTTTCCCCTTAATTTTATTTTCTGAATAGATTCAGATTTAGAAAATAAAATTTTAAAAAATAAAGCTCTTTTTTCTCTCATTGGTAATGGTATCTTCTACTATTAAAAATCTGAAAAAAAAAAAAAAAAAAAAAATTGACAAGGTTTGATTTGATTTCTGTGATGTAATGTAGCAACCATCTTAGATCTTAGATGTTTTACTTTTTTTGTTGACCAAATGAATTTTTAAAATGTCAGAATTAAAATTAATTATAAAGGCTCGTTTTTTGTTTTTTTTTAATAAAAAATATTTTAGTCGCATTTGACACGTGTGTTTTACGGAGCAAATATAAACAATTGGCTCCATTGGCCAAAAAGTGTGAAAGGAAAAATTGCTGAACTTAAACTCGAAAAGTATGTGTCAACCTGGCTTCCCTGTAGAGATGTGTCCCTAGAAAGTTTGAATGGCGTAGCTAAAAAAAAATGTAGGCATGCATAGGGAACAGTCACACACAGACTCACAGATTACCTTTATATATATATATATATATATATATATATAAAGACAGGATGCGATGGATAAATTGTCACCTAAATTTCACAAAAATGAAAATAACACAGACATCTCATTTTAACAGATATTTACCAAAATTACAAAAATATATCTTAAAATACTAAAGAATAAATTTATTAAGATGGGGGTGGGAAAAAAAAAATAAAAAAATAAAAAAAAATAATCACCAGTGGCTTTGACCATGGCCTCCAAATGACTTCAGATTCTACAATTCTTCTGGATGGTTTCCTTCTACGGTGAATACTCCCATCTTATTTTATTAATAAAATGAGATGCAAAAGTATCACAATGTTTCAAATTTAAGTTGCCTTTCAACCAACCCTTCTAGGCGCGGTCAAAAGGCGCCTTAAATTTTAAACATGATACTATTGTATCACATCTTATTGAGATATAATGCTTTTTTAAAAGTGTATTATAGCTTGGTGTGGTAATGGCAACTTGTTATATAAAAATGTGCCCTAACTTTTTCATGATAATTCATTATACCAAAGTTTTAAAATTAATTTTGATCAAGTTTTCTTGAAGCTTTAATTGAAAGCAAAATTATTAAGTTTACTATTTTCAGTAAGGAAAATACTCTGGTGTATCATAAACAAAATTTATATTGATTGGAATCTAAAATTTTGAGATTTTTAAAAATTTTTAATTTTTCTGCCAAGTTTTGAGTGATTGACACATTTGTAATCAAAAGTTAATTCTCAGTTTTAAAAATATTGCAAATATAGATCTGTGACATGTAATTTTTTTAAAATTAGCAAATTAAGTTAATCTGATTTACACAAGTGTTGCTTGTTTGTAGCATGTAAGTTAGAATAAAACTATTTCTTAATCAGGGAGCATTGATCTTTCTGACCTTTGCCATAAGTGATTGATGTCTAAAGACAGCCAGCTGTCAAGATAAGTGAGGTATGGTTGACCAGAATTGACATAACTGTCCAAATTTTGTTCTCTTAGAAGGAAGAAACTGTGAAACATAACCTTTTAAGGCAACTAAGAAAGTACCATACTTAATAAAAAAAAAAAATTCTAATAAAATAAAACTTTTAAAAATCTAATGACTGAATGATTTGTATTAAATGTTTCAATTTTTGATTCAAAAATATAGTTTTCATTTAATAATTTAACAACAGCAAGGCTTTGAAAAATTTAAATATTTTTGAAACTTTATAAATTATTATAATTAAAAAAGAAAAATGCGAACAATTCTTGTAAAAATTCATTATTCATCAAAAACATTGTTTTCCTCAAACTATAATGTCCTTAACATATATTATTAATAAAAGCAATTAAAAGCTTATCTATAGATTATCTAATTAATGATAGATTTATTGCATTTTTTTAGTTTACTATTTGGAGCAAATTTTGTGAAAAAAGGCCAACTGTTTAAAAAAAATAATAGATTATTTCAATTCAACAAAGAATCATGCATTTAAAAAGTTTTTGCTACAAAATTTAATTTCTTGAAATTTCATGAACTTACATGAAGGGAGGGTAATAGATACAAGATTTTCTAGAAATAATTTTAAAAAATAATTTAGTTCATTTGTGCATAAAATTTTCATTAAAATCTGATAATTTGATTTTCAACAATAAAAAAAACTTACTTATGTAATATTACATTAACCATTGTAAACTCTGGTAACAATTTGATTACCCGTTGACAAAAAGCAAAAGATTTTTTTTACCAAAATTTTGAACGTGTTAGAAAGGATTAATTTTGTTTTTTTAAATAATTAAGAAATTATTTGATCTTTCCTCTTAATAAACATTTTGATGGAAAAACTTTTTAAGTTTGGGACCTTTTTTTCTTCATACTATGTTGTTTTTCCAGCAAATTAGTGGAGGGCACACACACGCACACACAGTGGTGTAATGGAGAGCAGTTTCAATTGAGGAACAGAAGAGCCAAGTTCCAGTTAAGTTTCGTACATTCACGTATGTGAAAATACTCTTAGTAAAGTTACCAATCATCCCTTCTCTCCTGAAATGGCAGAATAGACCAGGTCCTATAACCTTGGTTAGCAACTAGAAAGACAGCTCTAAATTCAAAACCTGGAGAGGGTAATTTGAATACCTTGTATGTGCCCCGGATGTGCACTGTGGTGCACTGGATATCAAATTGGGACGAGAAATCGAGTTCAAATTCCAATATAATTCCTTGCATTCACTTACTCACAAATACCCTTGGGAAAGGTATTAATCCGTCTCTTCCCTCCAATTATGGGTTAAATAATGGGACAGATTGGGTTTTATAGTCTTAGTTGGCAACTAGTCTACCACAGAAAGCAATGGCAACCTACTGCGGGATAATCTTCTGCCCAGTCAATTATATCTCTTTCGAGACATGATTGCCCAAGCGTGTATCACATATGGCACTCAACTGACTGACTGTATGTGTCCCAGTTCTCCGTATTCAAGTCTTCCATGAGGCGTTGTTGGTTCTGCACAAGTCTTCACAACTATATTTGAAAAACGATCTAGCTGTTAAGTTCTAAGAACCAAACTTCTGTAATATCATACATTAAAAATAACAGAGTCCAATCTGTACAAATCTTTATTTCTGAGATGAAGCAGTATTTACACTGTGGGTATTTGTGTCTTCTCGGAGTGTAGTTCATAGACAAATTAAAGACCACTTGGATCTGTTCTCCCAGCTGCTTCTCGTAGAACCCGGAACACTGCTTCACTAGGGACTGTTTCCTGTGCACCGTAAGCAGAACGCTGTCTCCCGAACACCGGTGTAGCCTTCTCAAGTCTCCAATGGCGAAGTGTCTCCGAAACAGAAGTAGGCTCTTTTTATGTGTTTTTTGTCTTGTAATTTCTTCCTCTTGAAAAGCCTTGCTTTCACCAATGACTCATGCGCCGTGTCATTTCAAAAACTGCCCTGCACGAGCTATGTCTATGAACGCACGTGCAGACAAACCGCCTTCTCTTGCTTCGGCGAGGTAAGTCTCCACCACATACGCTATTTACATTATTCAGACTATTGTCCTCATCTTTGTTGTCATTTGTATGATGCTTCAGCCATTGTACACTCTGGCCTTCTAGGAATTTTGAATTACAATCACTGGGGTATAGCATTCTCATTCCTTCTGTGAAGCCACTTTTAGTAGTGATGAGTTATCTCCCTCCACCCGGACTCTACTACTGTAGTCTGGTATTGAACTCACAACACTTTGGGTCAAGTCACTGGAACATGTGTTCTTAAGGACAAGAACAACTGAATTTCTAGAAGTTGTAAACCTAATGTTCAGTTAACCATTTTTGTTTTTATCAGAGTTCATATTGCAATTTTTGATGTTAGTGGTTTCTCTAGTGTTTTTTTCCAGTGCTCATATTGCAATTTTGACACTAATGATCTTCTCTGGCACCCCATATTGTGTTCATCTCTCTGCTTGGTCAGATTAGGAGATTTTTGTAGTCTAGCATATGTTCTGATACCTTAGGTTTACATAGTATCCAGTTGTGTTCTCTATTATTTCATCTTCATCCCATCAGGAGTGGTGATCCCCTTTCTCCCTCTATATGTGGTCAGCTATGCCTGATTTTCTATCTCCCCTCATGTTATGGCCTTGCGATGTTCTTGGAGCCTTACCTTAAGGGGGAGGCCTGTTTCTCCTTTATATTTCTTTCCACAGCTACACGGAATGGCGTACGCAGTCCTTAGTCCTGTCCTCCTCTGTTGGGAGTCTTACTCGGGAGAGGTACCTGTGAAGTGTAGAACCATTTCTGAAGATCGTCTTGATGTTATATGGACCATAGATACTTTGTATTTTCTGATAACTCCTTCACATAGGGTAGACAGACCGAGGCTGTTTTCTAAGAGTTGTTAACCTCATACACCCTCTTTTCCATGTTTGTTAGAGTTGTTGTACCCTGGATAATTGTTACATTGTAGGGTACTGGTTATACTTTCCTGTTCATGTGTCTCTGGGTCACCGCTTATGACTTTTACTTGATGTTGCAGCAGCAGACAATCCATTTCTTTACATTGTATGCATGGTAGAAGATGTTGGCTTGTGGTATACGGATGTCATGAACACCAACCCTGAATTATTAGCACATCCAGGAATGCCAGTTTGTTGTCACTGATAGAAAAATCAGGCATAGCTGACCACATATGGAGGGAGAAAGGGAATCACCGCCCCCATGGGATGAAGTTAAAATAATAAATAGTGAACGCCACTGGAAACTACATAAATTTAAGGAATCAGCAAATGTTAGGCTTCAAAAACCTAAGTCGACCAAGCATAGAGATGAACACAATATGGGAACCAGTAATACAGAGTGCCAGAGAAAATTATTAGTGTCAAAAATTGCAATATGAGCTCTGGTAAAAAGATACTAGAGAAAACCATTAAACAACAAAAATTGCAATATGAGCTCTGGTAAAAAGATACTAGAGAAAACCATTAAACAACAAAAATTGCAATATGAGCTCTGGTAAAAAGATACTAGAGAAAACCATTAAACAACAAAAATTGCAATATGAGCTCTGGTAAAAAGATACTAGAGAAAACCATTAAACAACAAAAATTGCAATATGAGCTCTGGTAAAAAGATACTAGAGAAAACCATTAAACAACAAAAATTGCAATATGAGCTCTGGTAAAAAGATACTAGAGAAAACCATTAAACAACAAAAATTGCAATATGAGCTCTGGTTAAAAAAAATGATTACTGAACATCAGGTTGATAAGTCCCAAAAATTCAGTTGTTCGTGTCCTTAAGTGGATATAGACGTTGGTTAGTGACTTGACCCAAAGAGTCTTGAGTTCAATACCTGGCTACAGCAGTGGTGAACAAGTAACTTGGAGAGTCTAGTTAGAGGGAGATAACTCATCACTACCAAAAGAGGCTTCACACAAAGAATGAGAAAAATGGTTCGGTTCAAAATTCCTAGCAGGTTGCAGCATACAATGGCCAAAACATGAGGACAATAGTCCGAATAATGTAAACAGAGACCAATCTGTTTCTTTCCACTTCATTGTAAAATCTACTTCAACTTTATACTTCCCCTGAAACTATCCCTGCTCGATAGAAGTAGTGTTACAAGGATGCATTTATATATAATAATAATGTCTAAAAAGTTGTAGTAAGGGATTCTATTGAGTCCTACTTGTTATTACAAAAAAGTTTTAATTCATGAAGTAGTTGTTAAATAGAGAAATTAGGAATAGAACGTTTGGGAAGATTGTAGAATGTTTCAGTAAAATCTAGAGAATTCTAAAGGATTCTAGAATAGGGTGTTAGCCCCCTATAAAAATAGGTTTTGGGAAGAGAATTGTTAGTTGTTAACAGGATTTGCTGACATTATCAACTCCGGCCCAATTTGTGGATCTGTGCATCCAGCCGAAAGAATCTCTAAGAAAAGTTGCCGACAAACTAAAATCTGAAAGAGAACCTCATGGAACTAAAAGGGTAAATAGATATTTTTAACTCTTTCATTGACCAAGCTAATAATTAATCTTTATATACACATTTGAGGATTTCCAAAAAGTATAGCACTTAACTTCCTCGCCAACTTAACTGGGTAAAGATATTTGACACCTCACTTCGCCTGCCAGTAGTAAACTGTTTTCTTTTTGAATGCAAAAACCGTATATCTGTAAATATTTTTCTTTAATGTTTTCAAAAATTAAATTAAATGTTTTTGATTTATCTCTGAGTTTTGGTTAATCAAATTTTTTTTTGTTACACTTAACAAAAACCTATTTTCAGACTCCTCCCTGATTTCTTTAAAAAGAACAAGGAGTTTAGCCCTTGTTTCTTATACGGTGAAGAGGTGAATTCATAACTTTCTCAAGCATATTTGGAACTTGGCACTCCAATTTCCAATTCTGAACAGTTATCCAAGCTTACAGCAATATTACTAAGTGGTCACCCATCTAGGTGCAATCAAAATTGCTTAAGTGGCAAATATGCTGCAAGTTTGGATGTGTGGGTGGTAATGGATAACAGTTCAGAATGGAAGATGAGAGACAAGTTCCAAATATCATTGGGAAAGGTATGAATCTACCTCTTTTCTTCCCTAACTATGGGTTAATTAGTATCAGTAATTCACTATTTCCCCCACAATTCTTACAATCTAAAAATATTTTCTGAAAAGATTAATAAGCCATATAGAAGTTGTCAATGGTTGTGGTAGTACAAAGTCATAGTAATCAATGGGTTAAGCTTACAGGCATTGTTCCAACTACTGATCATGAAAAATTATGTGCTCTCTCCCAGAAACTGTAACTAATGCCTGCTAAGCATAGTTACAGTATAAACCACAGGTGGGCTCTGTGGGTGTTCAACAAACACAAACATGTCTGAGCAGACATGGGCAACAGGGTCTGGCTAGCCACCTGACTAGACAAGTGTGCTGGGAAACAAGTAGCCAAAAAAATCATTAGGTCTTTCTTATAATAATCTAATCTAATCTAAATCTTATCTAAACTTATTTATAAATGGAACTCTCTGTGTGTGTGTGTGTGTGTGTGTGTGTGTATGTCTGTTACCTATAGACTCCAAAACAGCTGAACTGATTTTCTTGAAAATTTACAGAGTTGTATTATAAGCACCTGCAAATGTTCTTAGCTAGGTTTTGTGTCGAGGTCCCCACCGATAAATATCAAAAATCGATAATAAAAAAAATCAGGTTATAGAAGGAGTGGTCCGATTTTAATCATATTTAATACACTCATAGACGAAGACATAAGAAATGATATTCAAAAGCTTCAAGGTTGCAGTTCTTACAATAGTGCAGAGAATTGACTATATATATATATATATATATATATATATATATATATATAAAGGCAATATGTTTGTGTGTGTGTTTGTCTGTATGTATGTATGTCCCATATACAAATCCACAATTTTTATCCGATTCTCACCAAACTTCACACAAATGTTCTTTAGGCTAAGTCTGAGCTTCAGGACCATAGATTAGTTTTAAAGCTTTCATTACACCTGAGCAATGCCGGACTATACTGCTAGTCTTTTATATAACTCTTCTTAACATCCAAAGGTCATTTTATTCCATAAGGTACATTGTAACACATCACAAAAAAGTAAATAAATAAAAATAAACAAGCAGTAAGCTGCATGTTAGTGGCTTTGTTGCCCTGCTTGGTGTGAAATGGCTTTCAATTTTCTGCCATTTTTTAATCCACTGCAGAAATAAAGAGTCAGAGATTATAAAAAAATAAAATAAGGCACATTACAATCATATTGCCCCAAGCAAGGCAGTGTACTGCCACTGATGTACAGGGGGTTACATAGGAGGAAAGTTAGGAAATGGGTAAGAGAAGGAAGAGAATACTGATGAAAGTGGTGCGGACGAAGAAAGGAGTATGAGAGAGAGGATGCAGGTTAGTGAGATAGGAGATGACTATTGACTTTACATTTCAATTCTTGGAGATTATATCTATCTATCTTTTTTTTTTTTTTTTAATAATCATATCGTCCCAAGCCAGGCATTTTACTGCGACTGTTGTGCAGGGAGTTACATAGAAGGAAAGTTATGAGAAAGAGTGAGAGGAGAAAGGAGCACGAGAGAGAGGATGCAGATTAGTGAGATAGGAGATGACTATTGACTTTACATTTAAATTCTTGGAGATTATAGCTGTCGAGGGAGCAAGTAGATGTAAGAGAATTCCACAGGTGGAAAGTGTGAGAAAAGAAGCTTCTGGAGTAGAATTTGGGTTTACATTTTATTGGTTTCACAGTAAAAGGGTGGAACCTAATTGCTAATCTTGTGGCTCAAGTAAATTCATACATAGGGGCCATAAAGAGCTAAATTCTTTGGAGCAGAAGCTGTGAAAGTATTTGTAGAAGAGACACAGGGAAGCCACATTGTGCTGGTGAGAAAGTGACTGTATCTGAGCTGCCAAGTCGGAATTGATTGCATTGCAGATTCTCTGTTGGATTTTGTCAAGGACCCCTAAGTGGATAGCATGGGCACCTGATCAGATATGGCAGCAATATTCAATGCACGAGCAGATGGCAGATTTATATATGTTCAGGATGGTTTCAGACAAGAAAAACTTCCTGGCCCTACACAAAGAATCGACTTTCTTATACTAAGAAAGGGCTTGAATTCAGAATTGTATTTCTCATCAGATCACACGTCATCAACTACTATTACAATTCTATAACTGCTACACGTCACTGACTCCAAAGATGCTTTCATGGTCAATTCAATCTTAAGCACTTCATGCATAGGATCAATAAATATCTATCTTATATATTCTTATAATATGCACATCTTACTCCTCCATTACACTGATCTCATTCAGTGACCTGCTAACTTGAGTGGCTCTTGGGCCTTGTATTGGGTAAAATTTAATTTTTTTAAAAAATCAGAAATTTGTTCTTCAAAAGCTTTTCAAATTAAGTGCATGTTTTGTTAGAAAAAAAATTAATTAACCCTTTGTTGCATATTGGTTACAAATGTAACCTTTCTCTAAAATAATTTAATATTATTCTCTATTTTAAAGAAAGGTTGCAATTGTAACCAATGTGCAACAAAGGATTAAATAAATAAAAACACACACAAACACCAACATGGCTATCAACCAAGATACAAACAATTTACAAAGCAAATAGGCCTATAATTATATAAGCTACATAAATGCCATGTATAACGTTATATACTGTAGACACAAAGAGTTTCGTTAAACCGTTACAAGTTTATCAGAGCTACAATGATCATTGAAAAAAAAGGATCAATTGGCCATTACAAGTAAGCATTTAGCATAGAAATGATTATAATCAGATGAATTCACCTGTTAGTATTTGGAAGACAACATGCAAAGTTCTTTTTGCTTTGTTAGACCCCCGACTGGGTGTAAAAAATCAGATGACAAATACGAGGCACTCATAGCTGAACATCTCAGGTTTCATTAATCACTTTTTGGTTTTCCTCACATAAGGCCGAGCATTGAGGAAAATATTATCATTAACATTACAAAGGTTTTCATAAAGTTTTTCTATGACTTTCTAGATACTAAGTGCCAGTCACAAGAAAAACTCGAGTTCACCAAAAGAAATTTCAGTCTCAAAGCTTTAAAAGTTTAAAACTTCCACGGTTTCTGCTCCGATGAACTTAGATCACTGGTGCCCCCTAAATACAAATTTGCACGAGATACTAGATTAGCAACTAGATCCCACCCTTTTACAGTGAAACCGATAAAATGCAGCAGTAACTTCTACTCCAACAGTTTCTTTCCTCGCACTTCCCGACTGTGGAATTCTCTTCCAAACGATTGCTTCCCCGACGGCTACAATCTCCAGGAGTTTAAATGTAAGGTCAATCGACACCTCCTAACACACTAACCTGCTCCCATTCTATCAAGCACTCTTCCCATCTGCCCGACCCTCATCCTCGCTATCCTTACTCATCTGTCACCTTTCTCCTGACATTCCCTATGTCTATCCACTCCTTCTCTTTACCTTCCCCTATGTAGCCCCATGCGCAATAGTGGCAGTGGAATGCCTTGCTTGGGGTGAGATGATTAAAAAAAAAAAAAAAAAAAAAAAAAAAAAGTATTCATCGTTTTTGAACATTAAAAAAAAAAAAAATCTTTTGGATTCCAAAACCAAGAAAAGAATTATACAAATAATTTTTTTTTTTTGCCAGAATTTTGGGGATGAAAATTTTTGAAACAGAAACGGTCAGCAAAATCTGAACAATGGTTAATTAACGAGCATAATGAGCTGATTAAGAAGCAGGGTTAAAAGTAATAACAATTAAAAACAACAGTAATGAAGTATGGGGGGGGGGAGGTTATAACTTGTTAAAGAGAAGGTTGGAAAGTTTGTTTTTTTGGGGTTTTTTTGCTTGGTATATGGATATCTAAGCTAATCTAATCTAATCTAAACTTATTTATAAATGAAACTGTGTGTCTCCATTATATAGACTCCGAAACAGCTGAACTGATTTTCTTGAAAATTTCCACAGTTGTACTATAAGTGTCTGCAAGTGTTCTGAGCAAGGCTTTGTGTCGAGGTATCCCCGATAAATATCGAAAATCGATAATCGAAAAACATCAGGTTATAGAAGGAGTGGTTAAATTTTAATCAAATTTGATACACACATAGACAAAGACATAAAAAACGATATTCAGAAGTTTCAAGGTTGCAGTTCTTACAAGAGTGCAGAAAATCTATCTCTCTCTCTCTCTCTATATATATATATATATATATATATATATAAATAAAAGGCAAGATGTTTGTGTGTGTGTGTGTCTGTTTATCTGCCTGTATGTATTTTTTCAGCCCTTTTATTTTAGTTTTTGCTTTGGGTTTGGCACTAAGTAGGAATAATTGTAGCTCTTAGTCTCAGCCATGATACCATTTACTCAGAGGACTTATTTAGCCTTCAAAATTCAGTTTATAACGAAAAAAACTTATTTGATATCGATACCAGGAAATCAAAATTTGACTTACATCCATTCATTTTTCTTTCATTCTACATTTTCACTTTAACTGGAAGCAACTATTGCTTTTTAATCTTTCGTGCCAACCTCGAAAGAGTCTGAGCTCCAGGACCATGGATTAGTTTTAAAGTTTTCATTACACCCGAGTAACGGGCTACACTGCTAGTAAACAATGACAGGCCAGACATCCCAGCAACCAATAGTTTCGTACAAGTAATTGACCATGGATGTGCATTGTGGTTCAGTGGACATGAACTAGGAACGACAAATCGGGGAACAGAGTTCAAATTCCAGTTGAATCCTTGCATTCACGAATGCACAAATACCCTTAGGAAAAGTATTTGTCCATCTCTTCCCTCCAGTTATCAGCTAAATAACAGGACAGATTGAGTTCTATAGCCTTGGCTGGCAACCAGTCTACTGCAGAAAGTAATGGCAACCTACTGCTGGATAATCTTCTGCCCAGTCAGTCATGTCTCTTTTGAGACAATCACCCAAAACGTGTATCACGTATGGCACTTAACTGACTGAATGTTTAGTTTTTTTAATATTTATTCAGCAAATGTTGATACTTTCTTTTTCTTGATGCCTTAAAAATATACGAAAGGTTTTTTTTTTTATTCTCACAAAACAAGCAATCTAATTTTTTTTTAAATTACTCAATGAGTTTCTGTTTGTTAATGAAAATTTTGTTGTGTTTTAAAAACAAATAAATTTTCTCAAAGTCAAAAATTAACCATTGTTTTGTATTTTTCGAGATTTGAATGAGTAAAAAAATTACCAAATTCTGGCGAATTAAAATATTTTGCAAATTCTCTTTTCAAAAGCTTTAAAAATTTTAATTGAAAATGTGAGGTACAATTAATTTTTACACAGTACACTTAATTGGATCTTTTTGAAAAATTTAACAGACGGAAAATTGGAATCGATTATGATAGTTCTAAAGTTGGGGTCCAATTTAGAATAATTTTAATGCTAAACTGGACCCCGATTTTGTGTTTGATGTGTGACATCTGGTTGATGTTGAATTTTTAAAACTTATGAATGTAAAACTGGACCCGGACTCGTTTTACGCAAATTGTAAAGTGCGTCCCGATTTTGTGCCATAATTAAACGTTTTTATTTTTGAAATATCAAATTTATTTCAGTTACATGTTATGTTACCCCATTCCTCTTTTCTTTTTTTTTTTTTGTTTTTACTGTTTCTGTAAGTACCTCCACAAAATCGCTAAAAAACAACATAATGGCATGGTATGAATAAAAAAGGTCCCAAGCTTAATAAAAACGAACTTTTTCAATCAAAATGTTTTTATTTAAGAGGAAAGATCAAAGTAATTTTTTTTTTTAATTATTTTAATCCCTTTTAACATTTTCAAAATTTTGGCAGAAATTGGAGTAGATAGATCTATCTATCGCCCGGTTCACACTCCACCCACGTCTATTGAACAGGTTAAGAGGCTCATCCCTTGTTCCCTGTTTAGGATGTGGTTTCCGGCTTTATCTTTTCCAATCTTTTCACTATAACGTAGCCCCCTGCACATCAGTGGCGTTACCGCCTTGCTCGGGGTGATATGATTAAAAAAAAAAAAAAAAAAAAAAAAAAAATATATAATAGTAAAAAAGAATTAAAACTTCTACTAGGCATAAAATGGGGGATCTGTTTTCTATTGTTATGAAGTAATAAACTGATCCCCCACGAATTAGTACTTATTAATATGATATAAAATAATTTTTTTATTCTCACTCCAGTTATGGGTTAAATAACAGGACAGATTGGGTTCTATAGCCTTGGCTAGCAACCAGTCTACCACAGAAAGCAATGGCAACCTACTGCGGGATAATCTTCTGCCCAGTCAGTCAGTCATGTCTTTTACAAGACAGGATCGCCCAAGTGTGTATGACATATGGCACTTAACTGACTGAATTGACCATTGTTCAAGAATTTAATAGTGCATTCAGCATATGGCAAAAACTTGGTGTGAGGCCAAGATACAATTGGCTGGAGGTAAAGGAAGTCGAGAGCGGCAGATAACTACAATCCTTGGACGTCAATTGGCTGGAATGGAATTAGGATTGCCAGAAAGGTGCGGTGCGGGTTGATGGGGTAGAGGGTTGCCAGGAATTAGCATAGAAATTATGCATAGGGGCCCCCTCTTATATATAAGCAGGGAGATTTTTGTTTTTATCAGTGAGTCAGTGGTGGTCCAGTCTGTGAGCAAGAAGAAAAAAAAAAAGAAAAGAGAAACAGCCAACAAGAATCTTGTTGAGATATGTCCAAAAAAAGGAAAGTCGTGATGGTTCCCGAGACGACATTGTAGTATATACACACAAACATTTTATATATATATATATATATATATATATATATATATATATACACACACACACACACACACACAGGTGTGAATGCAATAAAATTTGCAATAAACAAGCAGCCTGCTAATTTTCTTCTCAAATATCTTTTTCTTTCAGCCATATTTGTCAATATATTGATAAATCAATAAGTACCTGGTGTTTGCTAACAATGATCCCTCTATACATGAACTGACCTAAAAATAAAAAAATATTGAACCAGGGTTTTTTTTTTGGTTTTTTTCACCTGTAATAATGTCTTTTATACTGTATTCTCCAGCCTTCCGCAGGTGTCAATTGTATATTAAATTAAAAACATTGGTCTAAGATAGATACCCGCAAAAACTTTCTATTTAAAAAAAAAAAAAAAAAGAAAATTGTTCCAGTCAATTTGAATTAAGTTTATAATCTATTGGTTTGAAATTAAAACTAAAATAAAAGCTTCAAGAAAGATTTATTTTTAAAATTTCATTTTAAACCTGAAGTATTGTTTTTTTTTTTAGGAGATCCCTAATCTAAGATAAGCAAATTATTCTGAATGAATCAATACAAAGGATTATAATTTTTCTTTTGTATGATAGAAAAATTGTTTTGTCTCCTAAAACAATACGCACTTACATGCAAAAGCCCTTAGGAAAGACATGAATCCACTTCTCCCCACAAATTCACTATTTTATAAAGTGAGTCGATTGGCAATTAGCTAATGCTTCACCAACCCTTTTAATAAAACATAAGTCACTCAGTTAAACCCCATACGTTATACACACTTAGGCAATCATGTCTCAAAAGAGACATGACTGACCAGGCAGATTTTCACCACAGTAGATTGTCAAGACTGTAAAACACATTGTTGACCAGTCCACCATAGTTTATGAATATAGAATACAGCACAGTACATAATCTGTTCAATAAAACAGAAAAGATTAACACTTAAGAGTCAGATACACTACTGAATCAGACTATACTGCCAATACTCGGGAAAATATGGTCACCTTTTATACACATCGCATTGAATATTTTGAGCCTTCTGATTGGTTAACCTTTCTATTGGTGAACTATAAAATGAGTCAGCTCATGGCTGGCTCACTAGTATACAAAGCTACCCAAAAAACTCCAATACAAACCAAATCTGTCCTGCTATTTAACCCATAGCTGGAGGGAGAAAGATTAATACCTTTCCTAAGGGCTTTTAAGTGAATGCAAGAAATTCAAATGAAATTAGAACTCGACTCTCTAATTTCTCGTTTCGAGCAGACAGCCACTGTATCACAACAGGCATCAACAATAGTGTAAATAAACAATTTAATAAATAGCATTTCATATTTTTGTCGTCAATTCTAATTATTGCTTTTTAGAACAGTAAATATTGCCAAATGAGTGAAGGTAGTTAAAACAGCAGTGTCAAATGAAAACTGTCTTTTTAATGGGCACAAAGGCTTCTTTCAGGTCATAGGCAACCAGGAACAAGAAATTTAAACTCACCTTTTCATTGGGCAATGATATCATCACCACAAAATAAACGTCTATTTTAAGCATTTTATCTATGAAGATTTAATAATCAGTGAACTTAAAGCAAATAAATTTCTATCTTTTCATAACCGTACCATACTGGAGGTGTGATGCACCTTTGTAAAAATATTAATAATAATTGTTAGCAACTAACAACTTCATACAAATAAACCGATGTCATTCACTAACAATTTAAATCTACTGCTACTGTTCAAACAGCCTATAACAAAACAAAGCTACTTTAAACACCAAGTATTATAATAGAAATAAAAGATTGAAATGGAATTTTTGAATTAAAATTAAAATTAAATTAAATTAAAATTTTTAAATTAAAATTTAGAATAAAATTTGATGTTGCTTAGTCCTTACCACATATTTACAATATTTATCTTTTCTTTATCACAAAGTTTCAGTCCTTGTGCTCTCTGGCTTTTTTCAGAGTGTATACTAATCAGGTTAACCTACAGAGATTTCTAAACTAAATATTTTATTTAATCAATCGACTGTTCTTATTTCATTGACCATGACTAAAAATATCGAGTCTAGTTCTTATTTTCAAAAGAGGATATCACATTTGACGGAAAATCATAATCTGAAGAAGTTAAAAATCTGTATTTATGTAGGTCACTTGTAAAAGTGAAGTGTTGCAAGGCAAACTTTCGAAAAACAAGGAAACCTATTCTAATAATCTTCCAAAAAACTCATTGGAGAAAAAAAAAAAAAAGGCTTATAGCTTTCGGTACCCCAACAACCAAGCTAGCAACATTTAATCCTAATCACAAAACAATGACTCTTGATAAGCCGTAAAAAGCAAAACCATAATTTCTCATTTTTAATACTCCTCAGTTATTGTTCACCCTGGTTCCACAGAGTACAAACTGCCCAAACTGGGCATTTGTTTGAGTTTTATTTAATGGCATATCAACCTCTGTGGGTTATTTAATGCCAAAAAGGTGGGGTTTTCAGGTAATTTTTTAATGTTTGGTTATAGTCACACTTTGATGAAAATTTCTTCTAGTTTTATATTCAAAAATGTATTGCTGGTAATAATTTTTCCTTCAAAAATGTATGTATTTCTATAAAAGCCCTAAAATTATATATATATATATATATATATATTTCAATAAAAGTCTATTTATATATAAGTCTATTTTTCTACTTTCATAGTGTTTTGACCCCAGTTTGTGGGTTAACTATTTGCCCATAGCTGGGACCCTAACAGGTGTTACCACCCCGAGTCAGGGTGGTCCTGGGAACAACAGCAATTAAGAGGTGGTTCCATTCTCCTCACAACCTCCCAATCAGAGGCCTTGCTGCCAGATGCAGTTTACCGTCATACCCAGGACCAGACTGGGCATTGCATTAACAATTAATCATTAAGCTATTGTCCTGTAGACAAGATATCCCTAAACATAAGCAGTGATACAAAAACATACCACCATATATTACATAAAAAATTCAGTTCAGAAGGTACAACGGCCAAAACATTGTGATGATAAAAATTTAACAATAGTCCAAATATAAATATGATAAAAAAATAACTCCTCATCCCAGAAATTCAGACAGAGAGTAACTCTTATTCCTTTTAATTTCAGTTTTTAAGTATTATTAATATTTCTGTAATGGTCTTATGTACGTACCTCCACTCATTTTCAATAACTAAGTTTTAAAAATAAAAAAATTTCTTGAAACTTATTTTGGTTTTAATTGAAAGCTAAATAATCAATTTTACTAAAAGCAAAATACTCTGGGGTATTTCAAACAGAAATTATATTGATTGGAATCCAAAAACTTTTCAATTTTTTTTTTTTCAATCTTTTGGGCATTTTTAAGCAATTAACACATTTGTAAACAGAAGTTAATTCTCAGTTTCAAAAATCTTGCAAAAAGAAAATATACATCTGTAACATTATTTTTAGAAAATTTAATGTTAAAATAATCTGATTTACACAAGTATTATTGGTAGCATGAAATTTAGAATAAAACTATTCCTTAAACACAGAGTTCAACTTTCTAACCTTTTCTACCATATGTGTTGACAGATCCGTAAGATAAATATGACGACAATTGTGCAAATTTTTTTCCTGTAATAGAAAGTAACTCTGAAATACCTGACATTTTAATTTACATTTATAGAAATTATCATACAAAAAAAAAAAAAAACAAACTCAAAGTCATTTTAAAAAAGGAAAGCACAACGATTTGTATTAAACTTTTTAATTGTCAATTAGTAGATATAATCTCCGCTTAATAAGTTTATAAACTAACCCCAACAAATCTTTGGAACTTTATAAATTATTATAATTATGAATATAAAAAAAAAAATTCTCTTAAAATTTCATTTTTTCAAAATTTTTTTGCTTCAGACTATAAATGTCCTTAATTTATATTATTTATTAAAGTAATTACAACTTTATCAAATTGAATAACGTCATAGTTATACTGCATTCTTTTGATTAACTTTCCCAATGAGTCCAGCGTCTAACTAATGAAACCAATTTTCCCAACAAAATATAATTTCTCAAAATTTCATGTATTTACATGGTGGTGGTGGGGGGAAACAGATGTAAAAAAAAAAAATATTTTTACCAAGATTTTTCAAAAATAATTTTAAAAATAATTTCATTCATTTATGAATAAGTCCTACAAGTTTCATTAAAATCCAACAACTACTTGGTTTTTGAAAGAATTTCTAAATTAATGTGCATTACTGGAAAAAAACTAAGTTATGTAATATTACTAAAATTAATTTTTTTTTTTTTTTTTAACCAAAATTACAAACATCTTAGAAGGGGATTTTAAAAATTTTTTCAAAACTGATCTTTCCCCTTAATAATAACAAACATTTTGATGGGAAAAGTTTGTTTCTATTAAGTTTAGGGGCCTTTTTTTTTCTTTTTTTTTTTATTCATTCTTTGCCATTTTTTTCAGCAATCTACTTGAGTTACCTAATTTACATGTACTACAAATAATAGTGAAAAGAAAAAAATTGGTTGATTTTGTTTAACAGCATATCAACACTTCTATGGGTTATTTAATGCCAAAATCTAGATATTTTATATGTAATTTTATGCTTTCAAGTACAGATGTTGCATACATAATTTTATACTTTCAGGGTAAAAAGGTAAGTTTTTTTTTTTTAGTTTTTGTTTTTTATATATATAGTCTGTAGATCAAAAAATTTATTGTTCATAATTTTATCATAAAAATGTTTATATTTTTTTTAGTGTTGCATTCATTGCCATTTTGTTATAAAAATATATTGGTCATTTTATTATACAAATGACCTGATGATTTTTGTTTGGGGTTTCACTATTTACCCATAGTTGGGACCCAACCAGATGTTCTCACCCCAGGTCAGAGTGAACCTGGAAACAACAGAAGTTAAGAGGCAGTTCCATGCTCCTCAAAACCCCCATTCTCCCTTGATGCTAGATGGCGTTTGAGGCAGTTCCATGCTCCTCAAAACCCCCATTCTCCCTTGATGCTAGATGGCGTTTGAGGCAGTTCCATGCTCCTCAAAACCCCCATTCTCCCTTGATGCTAGATGGCGTTTGAGGCAGTTCCATGCTCCTCAAAACCCCCATTCTCCCTTGATGCTAGATGGCGTTTGAGGCAGTTCCATGCTCCTCAAAACCCCCATTCTCCCTTGATGCTAGATGGCGTTTGAGGCAGTTCCATGCTCCTCAAAACCCCCATTCTCCCTTGATGCTAGATGGCGTTTGAGGCAGTTCCATGCTCCTCAAAACCCCCATTCTCCCTTGATGCTAGATGGCGTTTGAGGCAGTTCCATGCTCCTCAAAACCCCCATTCTCCCTTGATGCTAGATGGCGTTTGAGGCAGTTCCATGCTCCTCAAAACCCCCATTCTCCCTTGATGCTAGATGGCGTTTGAGGCAGTTCCATGCTCCTCAAAACCCCCATTCTCCCTTGATGCTAGATGGCGTTTGAGGCAGTTCCATGCTCCTCAAAACCCCCATTCTTCCTTGATGCTAGATGGCGTTTGAGGCAGTTCCATGCTCCTCAAAACCCCCATTCTCCCTTGATGCTAGATGGCGTTTGAGGCAGTTCCATGCTCCTCAAAACCCCCATTCTTCCTTGATGCTAGATGGCGTTTGAGGCAGTTCCATGCTCCTCAAAACCCCCATTCTTCCTTGATGCTAGATGGCGTTTGAGGCAGTTCCATGCTCCTCAAAACCCCCATTCTCCCTTGATGCTAGATGGCGTTTGAGGCAGTTCCATGCTCCTCAAAACCCCCATTCTTCCTTGATGCTAGATGGCGTTTGAGGCAGTTCCATGCTCCTCAAAACCCCCATTCTCCCTTGATGCTAGATGGCGTTTGAGGCAGTTCCATGCTCCTCAAAACCCCCATTCTTCCTTGATGCTAGATGGCGTTTGAGGCAGTTCCATGCTCCTCAAAACCCCCATTCTCCCTTGATGCTAGATGGCGTTTGAGGCAGTTCCATGCTCCTCAAAACCCCCATTCTCCCTTGATGCTAGATGGCGTTTGAGGCAGTTCCATGCTCCTCAAAACCCCCATTCTCCCTTGATGCTAGATGGCGTTTGAGGCAGTTCCATGCTCCTCAAAACCCCCATTCTCCCTTGATGCTAGATGGCGTTTGAGGCAGTTCCATGCTCCTCAAAACCCCCATTCTTCCTTGATGCTAGATGGCGTTTGAGGCAGTTCCATGCTCCTCAAAACCCCCATTCTCCCTTGATGCTAGATGGCGTTTGAGGCAGTTCCATGCTCCTCAAAACCCCCATTCTCCCTTGATGCTAGATATCGTTTGTCTTACCAGGACAAAAAAAAAAAAAAAAAAAGTGGTTTTACAGAAGGATAGTTATTATGAGGATACTGTTATGAGGATGCATTTTATTTATATATAAAAATAATATTAATAATATCTAAAAAATTATAGTAAGGGATTCTATTGAGTCTTACTTGTTATTACAGAAATGTTTTAATTCATAAAGTTGTTGTTAAATAGAGAAATTAGGAATAAAACATTTTGGAAGGTTCTAGAAAATTCCAGTAAAATCCAAGAGAATTCAAAAGGTTCTAGAAATATACAAATTAGGTGTTAGCCCCTTATAAAAATAGATTTTGAGCAAAGAGAAGTTGTTACCAGGGTTTGCTGACGTTATCAACTCTGGTTCTGATTCAAGGATTTATATCCAGCTAAAAGAATTTCATACAGAAGTCATACTAAAATTTGAAAGAGTTTTTAAAAGGATTTGCTGACAATATCAACTCCGGTTCTGATTCAAGGATTTATATCCAGCCAAAAGAATCTCATAGAAAAGTTCGACCAACTAAAACCTGAAAGAGAACCTCAGAACTATATGGGTAAATAGAAATTTTTGACTTTCATTGACCAAACTAATAATTATTTTTTTATACACACATTTGAGGATTTCCATAAACTGTAGCACTACTTTGCTAGCTTAACTGGGTAAATAAACTTGACACCTTACCTTCCCCTTCTCTCCTGGTAACACTCGCCAGTAATAAACTATGTTTACTGTTTTGATTGCAACAAAAATTGTAGATTTGTAAATATTTTACTTGGTGTGTTTTGTAAATTAAATATTTGTCTGTGATTTTTATCTCTGAGTTTTGGTCAATCATTCTTTTTTTCTTCTTTTGTTACACTTAATACATAATACCATAGACTGAGCATGTGAGCAATGATGAGGTGTTGGAGAGGATGGAAACAAAATTTATACTTATCAGAAATAGACAAATGAGTTTCGTGGGGCACATAACGAGGAAGGAGAGCCTGGAGAATTTAATACTCACAAAACAAAGAGAAGGGAAACAGAGACAGGAGAAAGCAGTGAGAGACATACTTGATAAGCCTGAGCAAATGGATAGCAGAGCAGAGTTTGGGAGAGATACCAAGAGGAAAAATATTGAAAGCGACAAGAAATAGAGTCAAGTGGAAGTCCATGATCGCCTACATTAAGAGAGACAGCACATGAAGAAAATTTAAGTAACTCTTCAACTACATTATAAAATAACTTTGTACATTTATTTTTCTTGTTTAATATTTCTGGAATATTAAACGACACAAATAACACTATCCACCATCAAATGATTATTTCTATATCAATGGAAAAATAGTTTATGACTTAGAAAGCTGTCATGTACAAAACGAAGTCGACAAATAGACTTTTTTCGTGTTTACTTTTATGGTTTATTACATAAGCATTTCTAAGATCAATAGTGAAAAAAAAAAACGAGAAAAGTTTTGAGTGAGTGAAGTTGGATTGTCTTAAAGGTCACCCTTCTTTGAACATTGAACTGGCATTACAAATCAAAAAAAATTTTAAACCAAATAACAGAAACCACATCATTTGACTACCTACAGCAACAACAACTAAAACGGACAGTAGATCTACCTCAAGAAAATAATGACATAATCAAGATGTGGACATTCCACACTACTTCAAATAAAAGGTTAGGAAGGAAACCCCCATCAATAATAACAGCTACTGGGCTTGAGAAGAAATAATGGTATGATCAAGATGTGGACATTCCACACTACTTCAAATAAAAGGTTAGGAAGGAAACCCTCATCAATACTGGAAGATGCAATAACATTGTTTTTCTGAAAAATTGTTTTAAGAAAAAGATTTTATAAATTTCAGCCCAAAACAATACTGGCTGCTCAGTCAATAAACAGTAAGTGCTTTTGGCTATATTTTTAGCCATTTTCAAGGACGAATCTTATTTTACATATAACATAAATAGCATTATCTATAATGTGGAGTAGTGGTATGTTATCTACTGAATACAGTAAACATGTCCGGAGTTGATGTTATTGAGTGCTGGGGTTTTTGTTTTTTTAATAAGGCCTCCATTATTTTTAATCTTTTTTGCATATGGATGATGCTTTGATATTTGTGTTGTCGACGAGTATGTTCCAGATAGAGTTTAGTAGGTCTTCATGCGTGTTTAAATGGTCTCGAATTGAGCTCTGTTGAATTTAGTCTTTTCCCTCTTCTTTGATGAGATTGTCCAGCATTTGCTGTCATAAAAGGGTCATTTCTATAAGTAAATTCGCATTAAGATGACCAAGAGACTTATGCTGGATTTCAGCAATTATCTTTCTTGTCTGCACTCTTTAGTCAAAGAGAGTTGTTAGTAATTTTGATTGGGGGTCAGACAAGTTCACTTTCCAATAATTGTCAGTGGTTTCTAAGTAAAAACAAAAAAACCTTTTCAAAATTTCCAGGATTCATAAAGATCAGTTTCAAATTTTACAGATAAGAAAAATTTATCTCGCTTAGACTGACCTCTTATCTAGTAACTACGTAAAACTTTGTAATCTGAATAATAAATTGAATGATAAACTTATCTACTCTTACTCACACTTTAAATTCGACCTCTCAAGAGCTATTTAATGCCAAAACTTTTTTTTTTTTTAGAATGATTATTCCAGATACAATTCCTGTTTAAATCAGAGCTGTGAAAAAGTTGACTTTTTATACAGATTAGCAACCCCTTTGGGTTATTTAAAGCCAAAACATTCTGGATTGTGAAAATAATATTTTCCTTGGGAGTGGATATTGCATTAACATGTTTTTGAGAATAGCGATTTTTTTTCTAGACATATCCTTATTTAACCCATAGATGAAGGGAGAAGTTCTGATTTCTTATTCCAAGCTGCTATTCAGTACATCAATGCTTATATTCAACCAACTGCCTCCCATTAGCATGGACCAGGCTTGCCTCCCAGAGAGTAAAACACTACACCGCCTGCAGTCTCTCTCTCACCGGCGCGACGTGGCTTCCCTGTGTCTCTTCTATAAATACTTTCACGGCTTCTGCTCCAATGAACTTAGATCACTGCTGCCCCCTAGATACGAATTTGCACGAGAAACTAGATGAGCAACTAGATCCCACCCTTTTACAGTGAAACCGATAAAATGCAACCACAACTTTTACGCCAACAGTTTCTTTTCTCACACTTCCCGACTGTGGAATTCCCTTCCACATGATTGCTTCCCCGACATCTACAATCTCCAGGAGTTTAAATGTAAGGTCAATAGACACCTAACACACTAACTCGCTCCTATTCTTTCAAACACTCTGCCCAACCCTCATCCTTACCCATCTATCACCTTCCTTCTGACATTTCCTACACCTAACCACCTTCTCCTATGTAGCCCCATGCGCAATAGTGGCAATGGAATACCTTGCTTGGGGTGAAATGATTAAAAAATAAATAAATAAAAAAAATAGGTCTGTTTGCATAATTTATTTTTCCAATTTTTATTGCATACACAAATATTGAAAAGGCTATGAAATTAAATCCAAACAGAAGAGTTGGAGTTGAATTCTGAACACTGACAATTATCTGGTAACTCCTTCATCAGGATTGGCCCCAAATATAATGCCCTGTATTTATTTGGATCTTGTTGTACTGCCAAGAGGAGGTGCCATACATGGCTTCCTTTACCCAGGAGAGCTTACTCAAGCCTCGACAATCGTCCTAACACTCTGGCTCACCTGAAGAACAACATTCATCAAGCTGTTGCCAACATACCCACTGATATGCTGGAAAGAGTTGACCGAAACTTCAGAGTACGATTAACCCAATGTATTGAGCAGTATGGACGCCATCTGACTGATGTCATCTTTAAAGCTTGTTAAACATAATTTAACTGTTGTAATTGATGCTGTTTAAAGAATTACATATATATATATATATATATATATATATGCATTACTTTTATTTTATTTGTTATTCCAAATAAACAAGTTGCTCTGCCCCACCCTGTATATTCTTCTACTTGGCTTGACCTTGCAAATAAAAAAATCTAAGAAAGTGACAGTCACAGATCCACTAATGGCTAATCAGTCCAATGCAATACAAGCAGATTCAGCCAAAATGGCTGAAGGTGAAGGTTTGGTTTAGAGGTGTTGCTGTGGTGACAAGGGAGATAGGGTTTTTTTTTTTCTTTATCTTATTGCTCATCAAATCAGCCCTTTCTACAAAGGGGTGGCCAGATGGACAGTGAGTCACCAGATATTCTGGTTTGTAGCTGTGTCAGACCACTAATATAACAATTGTTGATTGAACAAAACAAAAACAAAAACAAAAAAAAGTGTCTTTACATCTCTTTCTAGGTCAGGTGTGGGCAAACTACAGCCTGCAGGCCCACCAAATGTTAATTTGAAAGGGAAATTATTTTTTCTTCCTTAAATTGATTTGTTTTCAAACAAATGTTTCATTTGAAGTTCCCACTTTTAAATATTAATTTTTTTATTTCTTTAGACAGAGTTTTTGTTTTTCAAATGTTTTTTTCTACTTTATAATATTAATAAAAACTGCCTTTTTTCTTAAAACAAGGTTATTTTGCCTTTCAATGTGTTTCATCTGAAGCTCCTACTAAAAAGACTTAATAAAAATTATTTTCCTTTAAAGTTTAAACAAAGTTACTTTGTCTTACAAATAAATTTGTTTCATATGAATCTTCTACAGGTCTTTAAAACATTAATAAAATTGAATTTTTTTTTTAAAGGCTTTTGTCTATTTTTAAATAATAATTATTCTGGTTAATATACTATGCAGCCCTATAAAATTGTGAATTTTTTAATGTGGCCCTTACGTTGAAAAGTTTGCTCATTCCTGTTCTAGGTGTTTCATTGTCACAGTGTCCAGTACACCATAAAAACATCTTAGGCAGACATTGATCATTTACGCTGATTTGGTAGTAAAAAACAATAATAGAAAGCATAGTAGTTTGTTTACAGTTTCAAACAGTTTTTAAACTGTATCAGTATTATGAACTGAATCCCAGAGGATGATGGATATCACCCAGAGGATAAAACTGTTGGTTGGGTCAAGCGACTCGACCCAAAACTGAATCAGGGTCCATTTTACAAGTGAAACATTGGGTTAACATTGGTTCAAAATTATTCTGCTGAAGGTTGGTTCACTGTGCAAGGCCAGGAAGTTTTTCCCATCTGAGTCTATCCTGCACATTTATAAATCTACCATCCGCCTGTGTATTGAATACTGATGCCACATCAGGTCGGGTGCCCCTGCTATTCACCTCGGGGTTCTTGACAAAATCCAACGGAGAATCTGTAATGTGATCGATACCAACTTGGCAGCTCGGTTGCAGTCACTCTCTTACTGGCTTGACATGGCTTCCCTGTGCCTCTTCTATAAATACTTTCACAACTTCTGCTCCAATGAACTTAGATCACTGCTGTCACCTAGGTATGAATTTATTAGAGCTACCAGATTAGCAACTAAGTCCCACCCTTTTACAGTGAAACTGATAACATGTAACTGCAATTTCTACTCTAAGAGCTTCTTTTCACGCACTTCCCACCATATACTTGCTTCCCCAACAGCTACAATCTCCAGGAATTTAAATTTACAGTCAACAGACATCTATCTCACTAACTCACATCCATTCTCTCAAGCTCTTTTTTCCATCTACTCCACCCCCATTCTCGGTATTCTCATCCGTATATTACCCTCCTCCTGACATTTCCTATAACTAACCCCTCTTTCTCATCACTTTCCACTATGTAACCCCCTGTGCAACAGTGGCAGTAGAATGACCTTCTTGGGATGATATGATAAAAAAAAAAAAAAAGTTCCATGAAGAATGGCGATTTTCTAAGTGAAGCTTATATGTGGCACAATGCCGAATGTATGGGGCACCCAGTGAGGATCAAATTCACCGCTCAATTGTGGTGATTCTAGTGAGACATACTTGTTAACCATGACACTACATAGAGGTGCCAAAAGTCCCATGAAAAAGGAGTTTATATTTTTGGTGTCTTTGAAATATGTTTCTCCTTGTTTTTGGTAAAAATCCCAGGTTTTAAAATTCTTTGCGTGACAAATCTTCTCTTACCATAACCTATCTCATTTTAATATTTTTAATAAAGGATGATTTAAAAAAGATTAGATTCTACATTCCAAATTTCTGAGGAAAAAATGTCTATCACATGTAACAAAGGAATCTCATCTAAATCTAATCTAAACTTATTGATAAATGGAACTTTGTCTGTGGGTGCGTGCGCCCGTTACCTATAGACTCCGAAATGGCTGAACCGATTTTCTTGAAAATTTACAGTTATACTATAAGCGTCTGTGAGTGTTCTTAGCTAGGTTTTGTGTCGAGGTACCCCCAATAAATATCGAAAATTGATAATAAAAAAAACTGGGTTATAGAAGGAGTGGTCCGATTTTAATCAAATTTGATACAATCATAGACAAAGACATAAGAAATGATATTCAGAAGTTTCAAGGTTACAGTTCTTGCAATAGTGCAGAAAACTGATAATTTATATATATATATATATATAAAAGGCAAAATGTTTGTGTGCGTGTTTATCTGCCTGTATGTATTTTTTTCAGCCCTTTTCTTTTAGTTTTTGCTTCGGGTTTGGCTCTAAGTAGGTATAATTGTAGTTTAGTCTCAGCCATGATACCATTTACTCAGAGGACTTATTTAGCCTTCAAAATTCAGTTTATGACGAAAAAAAATTATTTGATATCGATACCAGGAAATCAAAATTTGACTTACATCCATTCATTTTTCTTTCAGTTTTCGGTTTCGCTTTAACTGGAAACAACTATTGCTTTTTAGTCTTTCATGCCAATGTCCAAAAACTCTGAGCTCCAGGACCATGGATTAGTTTTAAAGCTTTCATTACACCCGAGCAATGCCAGGCTATACTGCTAGTATAAGATAAATCAATTCTCAAAGTAGTGTTAAAGACAGTGGATCTGTGAAATGGCAGGAGGCTATAGGAGAAGGGTAAGCAGTTACTTCATTAATCCAGACCCTATCAACTCTCAATTTTGAGCTCTTTATCCAAGTCTCCCAGACCATAACTAGCGTTCTCCTGGTTAACAATTATGTGCTAATCTTCTACCAAGTCTGTCAACATTTACAAAATTTTCCTTGTAAACTTGTTGAGCTTTCTCCCTTAAAGGAGCTGACAAGTGAAAATACTTCTATTCAGTCCACACAAGTTCTGAAAACCACACATTAAATTCAGTTAAATTATTGTAGAAATAATGTTTTTTCAAAAATAGATTTATTGAATCAACGTCTGAAAGTGCAATACTGGCCTGAAAAGGGGTTAATTTTGGTCTCAAATCAAGCATCCATTGAAAATAAATGCTGTGAATTTAAAGAATGTTTTAGATCTTAACATTCATGGGCTGTTTTCGAAATCCTGTTTCTCTGGTTTTGATAATTGGTTTGGTTGTTTTGTTTTTATGGCATATCAACACCTCGGCAGGTCATTTATTACCAACTAAATTTTATTTATTGTTGGTAATACCTTTTTCTTTCAACAATTTGTTGTTTTTATATAAGTTTTGTGTCTAGTAATACTTTTTTTCTTTTCGAGTATCAAGATTCATTGGGATCTGTTTTTAAGGGCAGGGTCCCCAAGTCCTACCGTTGTTATTTAACCCATAACTGGAGGGAAGGGATGGATTAATACCTTTCCCAAGGGTACCAGTGCTTAAGTGAATGCAGGGTATTCATCTGGAATTTGAACTCGGCTCACCAATTTCTCTTTCCGAGCCGATATCCACTGCACCACAATGCATATCCGTCACTAAACGCTTACAGTACCTGGTATTCCCAAGTGGTCACCCATCTAAGTACTGACCAGGCTCAATGTTGCTTAACTTCAATGATTGAGCGAGAACCAGTGTATTCAACGTGATATGGCCGTAAGCTGGTTTTGATAAAACCTCCAGGTTTCTAATATTTGGGGGTTCACAGGTCTGCTTCTCCAGTCATAATCTCTTAAGTGACACTATATGAAGAAAATCAGTACATGTATACAAATTCCCTTGATAAGAAAGCTGTTCTAATTGTAAAGATTCTTCCAAAGAACCACGGACTTGTAGAATAGACTCCCAAGTGGATGCTTTCTGGAACACTGCAATCTTAATCCCCTTCACATATAGGATTGATTATTATCTATCTACAATATTCTTGTAACCTACTTATGTTTATATCATACAACAGCTTCAGTAACCTCTACCTTTGGTGGCTCTTGAGCTTTGTATTTGGTGACTTTTAGTGAAAAAGTCAAAATAAAAATAATTAACTGACTTCTTTCACAAAAAAAGTCCTAATCCACCAACATGTTTCATTATTTCCAATTAGTCATATTGCATTTTTAAGGGTTTAGAATTATCTACACTGAAACAATTGGACTATAATTCTAAGTGGCTCTTCACTGTAGATAATGCCTGACTGACACTGAACAAAGAATCAATTATTTCTTCACATAAGCTTAATTAAACAAGTTTGTCAATAGAAATAAACCAAAGAATTATTTTAATTGATAATAATTGATTTGTTTTGGGTTTTCAGATTTGCTTCAAATGGCCACACACACCCACATCTACAGGAGACAGCTGCTGAAAACTTCAGTGCAATTTTTAAATACTTATAATAAATCATTATTTGGGTAGACTATTTACCAGACGGACATATGAAAACAGTAGGATTCAAGATAGAGTCAGTCAGTTAAGTGCCATACGTGATACACGCTTGGGCGATCATGTCTCGAAAGAGACATGACTGACTGGGCAGAAGATTATCCTGCAGTATGTTGCCATTGCTTTCTGCAGTAGACTGGTTGCCGACCAAGGCTATAGAACCCAATCTGTCCTGTTATTTGACTCATAGTTCGATGGGGAAGAGATGTATTTTATTAATAAGTAGTAATCAATGGGGATCAGTTTATTACTTCATAACAATATAAAACTGATCCCCCACTTTATGATCAGTAGAAGCCTTAATCATCTTTCCAACTATTATATTCAGTCAGTCAGTTAAGTGCCATACGTGATACACGCTTGGGCGATCATGTCTCAAAAGAGACATGACTGACTGGGCAGAAGATTATCCTGCAGTAGGTTGCCATTGCTTTCTGCGGTAGACTGGTTGCCAACCAAGGCTATAGAACCCAATCTGTCCTGTTATTTAACCCATAACTGGAAGGAATAGACAGATTAATACCTTTCCCAAGGGTATTTGTGCGTAAGTGAATGCAATGAATTCAGCTGGAATTCAAAATCGGCTCCTCGATTTCTCGTTCCGAGCTGATATCCAATGCACCACAACGCACATCCGCTCAAGATAGAGGCAATGGCCAAAATAATTGAATCAGCTTATTTTTTTTTCCCTCCCCTTATCACAAAATAATTTATTTAGATTTCCGAAATAACAGTGACAAAATTAACATGATCAAACAAAAAATTGCGACTGTTTAGAAACATGAAAATGCTCATATCTTACAATTAATTTTCAAAACAATTCTTTTTCTTACACTTATTTATTTGGCTTGTACACAGTTTTCAAGCCTTCCAAGAACTTGAAATCTATTTTCAGATTGAAGCAATTTATTTTTTGTTCAGTTAATGTATTCTAGAAAATAGCTTTCATAAAACTCTCCACGTTTCCTGTTTTGGCAGGACCTCTTAACCAAGTGGATTCTCTATAAATTATGACTAACCTTGCTATAGGAAATTTAATTCATTTATTTAAAAAAATAAGCTATCTTGTAAGCATGCAATAAATTGTCAGTCAGTTAAGTGCCATACGTGATACACGCTTGGGCGATCATGTCTCAAAAGAGACATGACTGACTAGGCAGAAAATTATCCCGCAGGAGGTTGTCATTGCTTTCTGCGGTGGACTGGTTGCCGACCAAGGCTATAGACCCCAATCTGTCATGCTATTTGACTGATATCTAGAGTGGGGAGAGATGTATTATATTATTAAGTAGTAATAAGTAGGGGATCAGTTTATTACTTCAGAACAATAGAAAACCGACCCCCCACTTTATTTAGTAGATGTTTTAATTGTTTTCAACTATTATATTCAGTCAATCAGTTAAGTGCCATACGTGATACACGCTTGGGCGATCATGTCTCAAAAGAGACATGACTGACTAGGCAGAAAATTATCCCGCAGTAGATTGCCATTGCTTTCTGCGGTAGACTGGTTGCCGGCCAAGGCTATAGAACCCAATCTGTCTTGTTATTTAACTCATGGCTAGATGGGGAAGATATGTACTATATTATTAAGTAGGAATTAGTGGGGGATCAGTTTATTACTTCATAACAATATAAAACTGATCCCCCACTTTATGACCAGTAGAAGCCTCAATCATCTTTCCAACTATTATATTCAGTCAGCCAGTTAAGTGCCATACATGATACACGCTTGGGCGATCATGTCTCAAAAGAGACATGACTGACTAGGCAGAAGATTATTCCGCAGTAGATTGCCATTGCTTTCCGCGGTAGACTGGTTGCCGGCCAAGGCTATAGAACCCAATCTGTCCTATTATTTAACCCATAACTGGAAGAAAGTGATGGATTAATATCTTTCCCAAGGGTATTTGTGCATAAGTGAATGCAATGTAGCCATCTTGATTCCCACAAGTGTGATTAGTCAGTAAAGAATAATCAAGCCAAATACATTTTGAGAAATAGATTCAAACAATTTTTCAAGTTTCAAGTATGAATAAAAAAAAAAAATTAAAACAAAAAATGTATAAAATCTTACTGCCAAAATATATTGTAGAAATAAAAATTATCTTTATACTGTGGGACAAGAGATATTTTTGAAGAGTGATTGTCAAACCGTAAAGAAAAACTAATTTGAAAATTTTTAGGTTAAAAAAAAAAAAAAAAAAAAAAAAAAAAAAAAAAAATTAAAAAATGCAATTTAAGAAAAATATTTAAATCAGTAATATTTTTCTTTCTATTTCACTATCATCAAACCTTAATTAGATAATCCATCTTGAACATTTATAAATCTACATTCATCCATACATTGAATACTGTTGCCATATCTGGTCAAGTGCTCCTGCTATTCATCTTGAGGTTCAACAAAATCTTCCTGATAGTTACAATCTCCAAAATTTTAAATTCAATGTCAATTACCATCTACCTCCCGAAATCCCAATCACCTCTTATCCTTTTTTTAGGCAGCCCCTGTACCCTGTTTTTACTCTCACCATGATTCCTTATGCACCAGGGTGGTCCTGCTTTGCTTGGAGTGAAATATATATATATATATATATATATATATATATATATATATAGTGATGATCATCCACATATACTGTCTTAATATGTATAGGAAAGAATATTAATAAAAAATTTTGAATTTAAAAACGTACTTTTTTAACCAGTATTTGTTTATTTTTATTGTATTTTTATATTTCAGACCGTCCTCGGTCCTTCATCAGAAACAAGTGATTTTTAAATTAGAATTGGACCACGCGATATAAACAAAAAAATAGATATTCCAAGAGATTTTTTGTCTAAAACAAACAGACTTTCTCCACGGACGTGCCGCGTGTTGATTGGTTTACCGAAAATAAACAAACGGACGTGCCGCATGCTGATTGGTTTATCGACACCACGTGATGTAAACAAAAAAGTATTCAGACGCTATCGTAAAATACGTTTCCAATTCTAATTTAAAAATCACTTGTTTCTGATGAAGGACCGAGGACGGTCTGAAATATAAAAATACAATAAAAATAAACAAATACTGGTTAAAAAAGTACGTTTTTAAATTCAAAACTTTTTATTAATATTCTTTCCTATATATATATATATATATATATATATACACACAGAGAGCGGGGGGGGCCATAAAAATCGTTTGCACTTTAAAACATCAGAAACATTATAGAAATAATCTGTAAAAAATGTTATAAACTTTAACGTACCTCGTTTTAAGTATAGTTATTGAATAATTCTTTACCACAAAATTTGCAACAATTTTTAGATAATTAAAAAATATTTTCTTTTTTCAGAATCAATTTGATCCGTGGCTTCAACTGACAGATTAAAACAGTTATGTATGCAACCAAACGTAGTTCAGTAGAACATTTGAAAGCTAAAATAACTAATGTGACTTCAGGCATGACTGGAAATCACTTGGCAAATGTTTTCTGTGCAAAATCGTATTACTTTTATATTGCTAATGATGGAGGACATGTGGAAACTTAAATAAAATTTCAATAAAACCTTAAAAAATATAGATTTACTTCTTCCTAATCCTTTTTATAAATTATTTCTATCGCAAATACAAATAAAGTTATAATTTTTTTTATAGTGCACACGAACTTTATAGACACCCTCTATATATAAAATGGACTTTTATGAACGTATGACTACAATTTTTAAACAACCAAAAATTTCCAAAATTAAGGATCTTAAAACATTTTCATTCAGGTTTGTATGATCCTAAGAAGTATCTATAGGTGTGGTTACAAATGGCTATTGCCAAATGAAAGATCAGAAGTAATGTTTTTTTGGTTTGGAAACAATGTAATAGCTAACGTTTCTTTTTGGCACAATCTGCAGACATCACCACCAGTTAAATGTTCGGCTTCTTTTTTTTTTTTTAAACTATACTCCATATTATATCAAGATCTTTTCCATTTCTCTGCTTTAATTCCCACGTGTATCTAGCTAGTTTGGTACAATTTTTAAGGTTTTCCAGCTTAAACGCAGATTTGTGATTATTCCATCTGTTTTTTTCTGCCCATCTGTATCTTGTACTTCTGCTTTGTAAATAGCCCCTTGTTTTAAAAACTCCGTCAAGTGAGCATTTGTTTTTGTCTCTACAGTTACATTCTTTATTAGTGATGATATATTGCATATTATTAGTTAGGTTTCTGACATTTTCTTTTATGTAATTTTCTAAATTACTGGTACAGCTATAACTTGATTGAATAAGTTTTTTCTCCCCTTATTAAATTCTGTCCATCCATCCCTAAAATTTACTGTGGAAAAGGAGTCTAATTCTCATCCATCCTTTTCGGACGTTCTCGCCTGCAGGACCCGTCCATCCTTTTCGGACGTTCTCGCCTGCAGGACCCGTCCATCCTTTTCGGACGTTCTCGCCTGCAGGACCCGTCCATCCTTTTCGGACGTTCTCGCCTGCAGGACCCGTCCATCCTTTTCGGACGTTCTCGCCTGCAGGACCCGTCCATCCTTTTCGGACGTTCTCGCCTGCAGGACCCGTCCATCCTTTTCGGACGTTCTCGCCTGCAGGACCCGTCCATCCTTTTCGGACGTTCTCGCCTGCAGGACCCGTCCATCCTTTTCGGACGTTCTCGCCTGCAGGACCCGTCCATCCTTTTCGGACGTTCTCGCCTGCAGGACCCGTCCATCCTTTTCGGACGTTCTCGCCTGCAGGACCCGTCCATCCTTTTCGGACGTTCTCGCCTGCAGGACCCGTCCATCCTTTTCGGACGTTCTCGCCTGCAGGACCCGTCCATCCTTTTCGGACGTTCTCGCCTGCAGGACCCGTCCATCCTTTTCGGACGTTCTCGCCTGCAGGACCCGTCCATCCTTTTCGGACGTTCTCGCCTGCAGGACCCGTCCATCCTTTTCGGACGTTCTCGCCTGCAGGACCCGTCCATCCTTTTCGGACGTTCTCGCCTGCAGGACCCGTCCATCCTTTTCGGACGTTCTCGCCTATAGGACTTCTGTATTTAGGAAAACCACCTTTTCGAGACTGTATACGCGTTGGGACACTTTTTGTCCATGTCAATATAAAATTAATTTGATTAAAACACTGACTTTTTAAGCTCTTGAAATTTGTTCTAATTCCTTCCTCTGCGATAAAATGGATTTTATTAAGATGACACTTTCTAAAAATGGATATCCTTTGGACGTTTTGGATTCCATTATGCGTGATGTCATTAATAATACTCATAAGGTTAAGCCGCATGTTGTTAAAAAAAAAATGTCCGATTTATTTGCGTCTTCCTTATATTGGTACAGAAGGTGAGTTTTTAGTCAGGCGGATTTTGCATTCTATTAGCAAATGTTCCTGTAATATTTTTTACTTGACCAATTCTTTCATTCGTAAGGATGTTTCACCCACCCTCTCCATCATGTCAATTCTGTTATTTACAAATTTCAAAGTAGTTGTGGACACAACTACATAGGTAGAACATCTCAGCATTTGGATTATAGAACGAAACAACATTTAGCTCCCAGAATTTTTTATCCGTTTGCAAGTAGTAGCCAACTGGTAAATGCATCCCAGTCATCCATGGCACAAAACGTCACAAATAGCAGGGATTGTGTTATTGGAGTGCTGGTGGTTTTACTGGACTGTCGAGGTTACACTCTATATCATTAGAAGGTTCTAGAGTCCATATACATCAAATCCTGCAAGCCTTCTCTCTGCAAACAGAGAGATTGCTTGCTGAGTTTGAATGTTATTTGAATCTAGTTCTCTTGCATCCCCCCCCCCGCCTCATTATCAACTTTTATTTACTACGCTTACATAAATTTCATAGAATAAACTTGATAAGGTCTGGGATGAAACCAGTCATTTATTTTAGTTTTTAGTATAAAAATGTCATCCAAATTTTGCTTATTCCTTGCTAATATATATATATATATATATATATATATATATATCAGAAATTATAACATGAATATGCTATATCACTACAAAAGTAGCTACTTTTGTAGTGATATTATAGCATATTCATGTTATTTCTAAATAAATATTAGCTCTACTTTGTATTGAGCACTTTTTTTAAGAATAGCGTTTCTTCGGATACGGAATATTATTGCATCCATACCTACCCTATACTTATATATATATATATATATATATATATTTACACACACACAGAATAATACTATTATCCTCAGCTCATGCAAGAAAAGTATATATTTTTACCTGATCTTTTTACAGATTACAACTAAATTTCCAATTGATTTCTGAGGACTTCATTTTAAAAAGGGAGATTAACTGAAGTGTCAAAATTAAATTTTAAGGTTAAAAAAATAAATAAATAAATAAATAAAAATTCTTAAATTCCTTTTTTATAAATAAATTCAATAAATAATCAAGCATTCAAAAATGCAGACAGACATGAGCATTATTATACGTTTCATTTTGTTTGCTTTTCTCTTCAACTTTCCCTCGTTTAGGAAACCCACTTGTCCTGCATTTAACTAAAACTAGAAAAACAAAATTCAGGTCATGATAAACTATTTCTAACAAGATTTTTCTTTCAATATGTTATCTGCTGCTTTCCCCAGTCTCTCTGCAAGTATCAGATTCTCCAAGCCTTTCTTCCTCATCACATATCCCAAAAACTTCAGCTGTCTTTTCCTGATGCTTAATATTAATTTTCTTTTCATTACCATCCATTCCAAAACCTCAACATGCCCAATCCATGATAGCCTCAGCACCCTTCTGTAGAACCACATTTCAGTTGATTCAAGTTTTTCCTTCATCTTTGATGATATTGTCCAGCATTCACTGCCATATTGAAGAACAGACATCACATAGCAATCCAGTACTCTCTTCTTTGTTTCTAGGGAAATTTTCCTGTCTTTTAATACTCTACTCAGCTTCTGGAATGCATCCTTGTGCTTTTGGATCTCAGGAATATAAATGTATAGAAACTGATGTGTTCACAAAGTGAGGGGTCAGTTTATATATTGATTGTAATATGGAACTGATCCCCCACTTTATATCCAGTATGCTTTTGTAGAACCACATTTCAGTTACTTCAAGTTTTTCCTCACCTTTGATGATATTGTCCAGCATTCACTGCCATATTGAAGAACAGACATCACATAGCAATCCAGCACTCTCTTTGTTTCTAGGGAAATTTTCCTGTCTCTTAATACTCTACTTAACTTCTGGAATGCATCCTTCGCTATGCCAATTCACCTTCAGTCTCAGTGTTGCACTTTCAATCTTTCGTTAAAAAAATTCCCAAGTACTTAAAATTTTGTACTTGCTTGATTTTAGTATCTCCAACCTGTAATTGGCATTTTGGGCTCCTTCGTTTGCTGATGACCATGCATTCAGTTTTCTAGTGGTTTATTCATAGTCCTTTCTTTCGACTTTCATCATCTACCTTTTTTAGGTCTTCTTGAATTTGAAAGGACTTATTTTTTTCAGCGCAATTTAGAAATTCATCCAGTTCCTTTTGGCCACAAGAATTTTTTTTATGTTTGAAGATTCATCACAAGCCATTTTCAGGAGCAAACTTATTTCTTTAACAAATTTATTTTCTTTTTTTTTTTTAGCAACTGTTAAATTATTTTAGTATGATTGTACAAAAGGATATAATTCTGCCATCTTGCTTTGAATGACTATTAAATATTGAGTGAATCAATATTATTAATCATTAATTTCATATCACGTTCAGTCAGTCTTGAGAACAGTTTTCTGATGTTTATTTCAAGAAGAAGGGGTGCATCTTTGTTTTCCTGCATTTTTACTTAACAGTTTCATATACAAAAATAATTACTTCAGTAAAAAACTTAGTTCTTATTCTAGATGCTTTTGAATGTTTGTGATCTACACTTATTTATAAATGGAACTTTGTCTGTGTGTCTGTTACATATAGACTCCGAAACAGCTGAATCGATTTTCTTGAAAATTTACACATTTGTACTGTAAGCGTCTGCGAGTGTTCTTAGCTAGGTTTTGTGTCAAGGTACCCCCAATAAATATCGAAAATCAATAATTGAAAAAAAATCAGGTTATAGAAGGAGTGGTCCGATTTTAATCAAATTTGATACACTCATAGACAAAGACATAAAAAACGATATTCAGAACTTTCAAGGCTACAGTTCTTACAATAGTGCAGAAAATGGATTATTTATATATATATATATATATATAAAAGGCAAGATGTTTGTGTGTGCGTCTGTTTATCTGCCTGTATGTATGTATTTTTTTTTCAGCCCTTTTATTTTAGTTTTTGCTTCGGGTTTGGCTCTAAGTAGATATAATTGTAGTTCTTAGTCTCAGCCATGATACCATTTACTCAGAGGACTTATTTAGCCTTCAAAATTCAGTTTACAAAAAAAAAAAAAAAAAAAAACTTATTTGATATCGATACTAGGAAATCAAAATTTGACTTACATCCATTTATTTTTCTTTCAGTCTACGGTTTCGCTTTAACTGGAGACAACTATTGCATTTTACTCTTTCGTGTCAACGTCCAAAGAGTCTGAGCTCCAGGAGCATGGATTAGTTTTAAAGTTTTCATTACACCCGAGCAATGCCAGGCTATACTGCTAGTTATAAAAATCAATCTGACTTTTCCTGCATAAATTGTTTCCCCTTACTACTAAGAAAATTTTCAGAATTACAGTGTAACTATTTCATTTGTATAATAAAATAAATAAAATATGTTACCCACTAAAATTTTTCAAACATTTACTTAGAATAAATATCTTTTCTTCCAGATTAATTTTTAATGCAAATATATCTTCTATGTGCCTTGTCGCTTCAAGACGTAGGCGATTATGGCCTTCCACGTCTCCCTATCCCTGGTGGCTCTTAGCACGCTTTCTCCTGTTACACCACCCAAACAACGACCTGCCATCCACTAGCTCAAGCCCATAAATCTAGAATATAAATGTATAGAAACTAGTATAACCACAAAATGAGGGATCAATTTATATATTGATTATAATATAGAATTGATCCCACATTTTATATTCACATTATAATTTCTTATAAACACTTGGCATAGATATTCTTCTATGTGCCTTGTCCTTTCAGGACGTAGGCAATCATGGCTTCCCACGTCTCCCTTTCCCTGGTGGCTCTTAACATGCCTTCTCTTGTTACACCACGCAATCACCATTCTGTCATCCACCTGCTTAGGCCCTTCAAATATGTTATCCGCTGCTTTCCCGTCTCTTTCCCTCTATCTGGCCTGTTCGTATCAGGTTCTCCAAGCCCTCTTTCCTCATTGCATGTCCCAAGAACTTTAGCTGTCTTTTTCTGATGCCCAGTATTAATTTCCTTTTCGTTTCCATCATTTCTAAAACCTCATCATTTCTCACATGCTCGATCCATGATATTCGCAGCATCCTTCTGTAAAAATCACATTTCTGTTGCTTCAATTTTTTCCTTCATCTTTGATGATATTGTCCAGCATTCATTGCCATATTGTAGAACTGACATCACATAGCAATCCAGTACTCCCTTCTTTGTTTCTAGCAAAATTTTCCTGCCTGCTTAATACTGTACTCAACTTCTGGAACATGTCCTTCGCCATGTCAATTTGCCTTCAGATCTCTGTATCGCACTTTCTGTTAGAACAATTCCCAGGTATTTAAATTTTTGTAAATGCTTGATTTTAGTATCCCCCACCTGTATTTGGCATTTGGGGTAGCACTTTTTGTTGATTATATATTTTTTTTTTTGCTGATATATATTTTGCTGATATACTTTCGTTTAAGAAGTGCCTTAATGCCTTCAAATTTAATCATTAATTTTCAAAGTGTACATGGAAAAAATTTATATTCTTAAACTATATTTGGTGATTTTAGTTTTTGTTTTTTTCCCCACATTTTATCAGATAGAGGAAGATTGACAGTATTTATAATTGTCCTCTGACCTCAGGCTACAGTGGGTAAATAAAATGTTATTTTCATTCTGCTTAAGTAAAAAGTAACACTTTACTTTCAGAAAATCCAGGTCATTAATCCTTCCTTAAATTTACTAATCCACTTCAAAAAACATCTCCAGGACAAATACTGAATTTTAAATTTGCTTATATATATATATATATATATATATATATATATATATAAAAACACACACACAATGCTAGGTCGATGAGTAACAAAAAATAGTATTTATGCTTTAAAAATGCCTAAAAAGTTTATCTGTAAATGGAAATTAATTTTTCTTTTAATTTGGATTAACTTCAACTATTATCTGTCAAATAAAATCAAAATTTATGCTCAAAGAAAGCATTTTTTTAGACTGTCTGTGGCAGTATTATTTAGCCAACATTATTTTTTTGCAGAAAAAAAAAAAAAAAAAAACTCATTAAATTAGTTCAGTATAAATTTTTCCTAAAACAATCTTATTTTTTATCACTGCAATAGAGAGAAAATTAAAAAAAAAACTCTTCAAGTTAGTTTTTTTTATGTTTAATCGTTTTTTCTCAGTTAAGACTCACTTAAAAAAAAAATGAATGACAAAAAAGCTTTTGGACAAGAAAAAACTTGCTTTAAAAAAATAAAAATAAATAAAAAATAAAAATAAATAAAAAATAAAAATAAATAAATAAATAAATAAATAAAAAAAATAAAAAAATAAATAAATAAATAAATAAATAAAAATAAATAAATAAAAAATTTATTAACTTTTATTATTAAACCTTATTTTTACATTCTGGTTAATTTTACAATTAAATAATTTTATTTGTGTTGGGGGGGGGGTCGTTCGTACATAAAGTAAAAACTAAAAAGATGATTATAAACAAAAAAGTGATCGCCACTCCATTAATTGTGATGTCATCACATTCCAGATGGGACTACTATTTCAGACAAGCATTTTTTTCTTCCACCCCATTCGATTCAACTGACTCAAAACATGGAAGATTAAATTTAAATGGAGGAGGGGGGCATTTTTAAAATTTAGCATTTCAAACAAATTCTGCATACCAAGAAATTTTGTTTGATACAATAACATTCTTCTTCACCCTCTTTTGAAGTCAGGCAGTCAAAACAAAAAATGCAGCAGTAAGTTATTTCAACTATTTTAGTTTTTTTCTGCATTGATAGGTTCGATTATTTTCTGGTTCACCCACCTCCCCGGTCTTTTAAACAGCAGAAGATTCATCCCTCGTTTCCTGTTTAGGATCAGGTTTCTAGTTTCTTTAAGGTCTTCTCGTTCTTTCAATCCAAGTAGTCCTTTGTATATGTCACCCCAGCATCACCGACAGACTGAATGAACGTTTCCAGCCATTACTTATACCTCCCCTCACACGAAATGAGAGGGAGTAGCCTGAGAGTAGCGCCCTTAGAGCTGCCCGAACTCAGTCGATGGGCTACCTTAACGACCATTACAAGTCCCAGTTCTAAGGCCAAAGGTCGAGTCATAGTATTCCACACTAACTCGTATTATCGTTCTTACTAACCAAGTTCCAAGTATTGTATTCTTTCCGTATCGCCCGGTTCACACTCCACCCACGTCTATTGAACAGGTGAAGAGGCTCATCCCTTGTTTCCTGTTTAGGATGCGGTTTCCGGTTTTCTCTTTTCCAATCTTTTCACTCCTATGTAGCCCCCTGCACATCAGTGGCGTTACCGCCTTGCTTGGGGTGACATGATTAAAAAAAAAAAAAAAAAAAAATTTAATATATATTCATATTTTCCTATTTGGTTGTTTTTGTGTTATTCTTATCGAACATTTAACCAGGTCCATGACAGTATCTTAGAGGCATTATTGCCTTGCTTGGGGTGAATATATTAAAATAAAGTTAACTGAAATATGACTTAGAATTTGTGACTGCAAATTACATAAGTTTTTTTTTTTACCCTTTCTATTTTCCAAATTGTAAAAGAAAGGTCAGAGTGTTAGGTCGATGCTCATATAATTGTGGGTCCACACATACACACACACATTCTGGTGTAACCACAAACCGTGCGGAAGATATGTATCAACAATACAACTCAAAAAATTCAAGCAAGACATCAATCAACAAATCGTGCTTTGCAGAGTTTATGGAATCAAAGACTAAAATTTAAATTAATTTTTTGCATCAAATCACCACAGATTTCCTGCTTAAATTGGTTCTTGAATTTTATTTGAATGAATTTTTCTTGATTAAAATCTAGTTTCTAGGCATTCAATTTAATTAAATGTCATTAAGATGAAAATTTTAATGAATGGTTAGTAAATAAATAGATTTGCAAAAGTTAACGTCAAATAAAAGCCTTCATTTTTAAAGACAAAAATAATTATGCAGAATAAAAGGGGAAAGAAAGGACTGAGCGTAAACTTCAAGAAAACCGAACGTAAGGTCCTCAGCAAAAAGACGACCCGAAAATGCTAACTACAGGTCAGAGAAACTAAAACAAAGAAATTTAAATAACTGGGAAGCGTTCTGACAGGATGGAAAGCGTGATGCTGAGATCTGAATATGCATTGGCATACCCAAGAATGCATTTCAAAGGATAACCAGAGTACTGAGAAGCAGGAAAATCTCATTAGAAACAAAGAGAGTGTTGTGATATCTGTCCTCCTGTATGGCAGTGAATGTTAAACAATCTCCTCAAGGATGAAGGAGAGGCATGCAGCAGAAATGTGGTTTTACAGAAGAATGCTAAGGATACTATGGACTGAGCACATGACTAACAACGAGGTGTTGGGGAGGATGCAAACAGGAAAACTCATATTTGACATCAGAAAGAGACAGATGAGGTTCCTGGAAAACCTAAGGAAAGAGGGCCCAGAGAAACTAATACTCACAGGACAGATAGAGGGAAAGAGAGACAAGGGAAAGTAGTGCAAGACGTACTTGATGGACTTGAGCAAATGGATGGTGGAGTGGGGTTTGGGAGAGATACCAAGAGAATAAATATTGAGAGCAACAAGAGTCAGGGTCAAGTGGAAATTCATGATCACCTACGTACTGAAGGGACACGGCACTTGGAGAGGTAAATTAGAATCTAGTAAGCAAAATCCATTTGAAATGTTGGACTTAACTTATTTCAAGCAAATGTATAAAGAAAATTAAAAAAAAAAAAAAAAAAAAAACAGGTGATGCTGGTTAGCAATGATTTTGTTTTGCAATGTCAATATTTGCTGCGTCGTTCAATAAGTATTCTGTTATACACAAAAAATTGGAATGAAGGCAATGAACAGTCAGTCATATGTGATACACGCTTTAGGCGATCATGTCTCAAAAGAGACATGACTGACTGGACAGAAGATTACCCGGCAGTAGGTTGCCATTACTTTCTGCGGTAGACTGGTTGCTAGCCAAGGCTATAGAACCCAATCTGTTATGTTATTTTGACTGATAGCTAGAGGGGGAAGAGATGTATTATATTATTAAGTAGTAATTAGTGGGGGATCAGTTTATTACTTCATAACAATAAAATACCGATCCCTCACTTTCTGCCCAGAAGTTTTAATTATGTTTTCAACTATTACAATCAGCTAAGTGCCATACGTGATACACGCTTGGGCGATCATATCTCGAAAGAGACATGACTGACTGGGCAGAAGATTTTCCCGCAGTAGATTGACATTACTTTCTGCTGTAGACTGGATGCCAACCAAGGCTATAGAACCCAATCTGTCCTGTTATTTAATTCATAGCTGGATGGAAGAAGAGCCAGATCCCTACCTTTCCCCAAAGGGTATTTGCATGTAATTGAATGCAACGAATTAAGCTGGAATCCAGAAAGGAAAATAATATGATTGATTCTTTTTTTCTATTGCAATCCAATATGAGAATTTGAAAAAAAAAAAAAAAATTTCAATAAATATTCAAATTATTTTATTTCGTATACTTTTGTCTTTAAACAAAGTCGTAAAAACAATTAGAATATTAAGTGAAAGTCTAGAACTATTATTGCGATAGGAAACAATCACCTTTCAACTAATTTTTTTGTTTGTTTTTGCCATGTGATTTATGCAGTTAATACGGAAGACAGTATCAGCGAACCGAGTTCAAATTTCATCCTAGTTCGTTTTGCTTATTTTGCGATAATAATTCTGTTGTGTGTTGTGGTGCAATGGATATCAACTCGGAACGACAAATTGGAGTGCCGGGTTCGAATTACAGTTGAATCCTTTGCATTCACTTATGCACAAATACCCTTCGGAAAGGTATTAATCCATTTCTTCCCTCCAGTTATGAGTTAAATTAAAAAATAGAACAGACTGAGTTCTATAGCCTTGGTTGGCAACCAGTCTACCACAGAAAGCAATGGCAACCTACTGTGGGATAATCTTCAGCCAAGTCAGTCATGTCTCTTTCAAGACATGATCCTGTAAAGCATGTATCATGTATGGTACTTAACTGACTGATTGAATAGAATAGTTAAAAACAACCAGAACTTCCACTGGGCATAAAGTGGGGGATTGGTTTTCTATTGTTATGAAGTAACAAACTGATCCCCCACTAATTACTCCTTATTAATATAATTTATCTCTTCTCACTCCAGTTATGGGTTAAATAATAGGACAGATTGATTTCTATAGCCTTGGCTAGCAACCTGTCTACTGCAGAAAGCAATCAATAGCAACCGACTTTGGGATAATCTTCTGCCCAGTCAATCATGTCTGTTTTTCATGACATGATCGCCCAAGATGTGTATCATGTATGGCCCTTAACTGACTGACTGCATATAATAGTTGAAAACAATTAAAACTTCTACTGGATATAAAGTGAGGGATAGGTTTTCTATTGTTATGCAGTAATAAACTGATCCCCCACTAATTATTACTTATTAATATAATGATATAATTTATCTTTTCTCACTCCAGTTATAGGTTAAATCATTTAACCTACAACTGGAGTGAGAAAAGATAAATTATATCATTTAACTTAAATGACAAAACAGATTGGGTTCTATAGCCTTGGCTGGCAACCAGCCTACCGCAGAATGCAGTGGCGGGATAATCAGTCAGTCATGTCTCTTTTGAGAGTATAGCTCTTAAATGAATGCTGTTGTATTACGAAACTTAAAATTGTTTCACCGTAATACACAAGAAACAAAATATTGTTGTTGAGCATCCCGATGAGGGATTGAAAAATTATCAAACTAAAAATAATAAAAAAATTGTCGAAATTTCAACTGAATTTAAAATGTAGACAGTTTTTCATTAATTTTTTTTTTTTTACTAAATTTTTACAATTATTGAAGCTATTAATCGGGGCGTTTTTAAATGACTTGATATTTTCCAATTTTAACTCGTTAGAAAGAAATGAACACGAATGAGAAAAATTAGTTTTTTTTTAATTAATCGAAGTAAACATCGTTTTTTTTAATTAAAAATGTTTGATGAAAACAAAAACGGCTTAAATGAAATTAGAGTTCTCTGAAATTAAAATAAAATCAAGTTAAAATCTGTTTCAAGTTTCAGCTGTAAAAAAAAAAGTTTTGTTTATTAAAGTTTAAGAAATTAAACTAGAAAATATCAAATATATTTTTAAAATTTTATTTAATCTCTAGAAAGAAAATTATTAAACATTTTTCAATAGTAATAAAACTAAAATATAAAAATAAATCCTCTTTTTTAGCCGTCTGCTGTGTTGTATCGACTGGCAGAATAAATTTAAATTTAAACTTCCAATCCAAAGAAGCAACAAACAACAGTGATATTTTTCAAATTTTTAAGTAATTTAATTTATTTAATTTTTATAAAATTATGGGCAGACGAATTAACTAGTGCATGTCAACGACCAAATCTTGTTTTAAATTGTATTTTTAACACTCAAAAATCGAGCAGTTCGGTAAAAATAAAAAATAAAAGCAAAAATTGGTTGGGGGGATACCAAAAGTTAAGGAAAAAAAAACTTTTTTTTTTTTAATATATATAAATAATGAATTTATTCAGAAATAAATAAAATGAAAGACTGGAGGGATAAACAAAGATACAAGACACCTAAGTCAAATTTGTTATGTTTTAACAATTTTCATAAGCGGTTTATATTGAGCAGGTGCGAGAAAATCAATTAAGAATAAGACCCCCCCCCCACACACACACAAAATAAAAAAAAATAAAATAAATAAGGAAATAACCGATTAGCATTTTAATTCCAAAGTTATCCTAGGTTAAAAACTATTATCGTTTAATAAATTAAATGAAAAAACACGGAGTCAATATTATTAATTTACCTCGACAACTAGGAATGTTGATATGACACACATCAAGACAACCATTTTTAATCAGTTTCTTTAAAATCCCGTGGACGGGTATAAAAAAAATCGAATTAGATTTTCATTCAAACAATGTAATTGATGCAGACTTACATTATTTAAACAAATATCATACATATTTAATTTACTTGAGGTTAAGTTGTAAATACTGTCAAAACAAGTTCCCCCCTCCAAAAAAAAAATTAATGCAACATGGCGCATATATAACACGAAGATGAAAACTTATTAAATTCTAGGTAAAAATAAGTTAGACCTTGTGGAGCAAGATTGGATTATCATTTTCATAGGGAGAAAAATAGTATTAATGTGTACGGAAAAAAAAAAAAGATACCCAAGAAAAAAATAAAACAAACTTCGAAATATCGCTAGCAGCCTTTGACTTATAACTTGTTGAGTAAGTTAAAAATCAAAGACAAGGAAGATAAATTAAAAAAATAAATAAAAATTAGGAAAAAAATGCCTTCCTTGAGGCGAAAACAAGTTTACAAAGCAAGTTTCTTAAATAAATCCATATAAACAATTAAAATAAAACTGCTTTCAAAATAAACCTTTGTGATCATAAAGAGAGGGATTAGTTTATAATTATTTTCTTTCTTAAGTTGACTCCCCTTTCACCTCCTTGTTGCGTTTACTTTGAAAACTGAAAGTTTAACAACACAGTAGTAAACTTAGTCCTTCTGTTTGGGGAGGATTTCTTTGTACTAATGATAATAGTTGGTATAATAGTCACGTACCTTTTTTTTTTTAGTTCGTAGTGTGAGTTTTTAGGAAAATGTCCTTGTTGGTCCTAGATAGACAGAACTGGTCCAAAAGCAAATTCAAAGAAGAAAAACCGGCCCAAACTGAAAAAGGCTTTTAAATGCCAGGGGCAACACACAAGAAGCGATTAGAGACGACGAAGTTGTTGTTGTTGTTGTTGTTAGGTGTGGGTAAGAAATAAATTAGGACTACGTTCAAAAGCAACAAGTACTTTATTCAAACTCAGGAAAGAAAGAGAAATTATGACGAAAATTTTATGACTCTATGAAGGAGGGGGTAAACAATTGACCTACACAAACCTGAACTGCTATCTCTAAGGAAATTATTTCACCTTTTAGTTTTATTTTATTTATTTATTTATTTATTTTTATTTGAACAACCAAGAGAAATCATAAAAATAAAAATTAGATTTTATTTTATGCATTGCATAATTTTATATTTGATTTAATTATTATAATATAATAATATTTATAATTTATTTATTTATTTAATTAGGATTTTTTATTTTTTCATACTTTTATTTTATTTATTTTTTATTTATAATTTGATTTTTATTTATTTATGATTTATAATTTATTTGATACATATTTGTTTATTTTTATGATTTATTCATATTTTTCCAGTCATTTTTTTTTTCAAGTGATTGAAAAAAGAGTAAAACTTTTAGTGTAAATAATTCGTGTTTTCGTCTGTTTTTTACTGTAAAAAGACAAAATCACGAATTTTTAAAAAATCTGCTTTTAGTACTAGAGACATTTAATTTATTCTAGTTAATTACAACAAAAGTCACGAAGAGTATTTTTTAAATATTTTATATTCGTTTAAAATATCAAAATAATCATTTAATATTTTTATATTCGTTTAGAATATAAATATTCAAAATAATCATTTAGATTAATATTTTTTTTATTATTATATTCGTTTATAATCATTAAGAATGATATTTTTATATTCGTTTAGATATAAAAATTAAAAATAATCATTTAAAATATTTTATATTCGTTTATTTTTCTCTAGATGAGTTTTTTTTTAATTGAGATAAAGTTTTACATAAAAAATCAGAAAAGAAAATATATAGCAATGAAAAAATTATTAAAACGTTTTTTTTTTGTTACTTAGATATCCTAAGTTTAGCTGAGTCTGGCACAAGGTGATTAGTGCGGGGCGTCCAGTAAGGCTCAGCAAATTTTAGCTGATGTTTGTGTCTTACTGAATAATTACGACTGAATAGCAAGTTCAGTCCTCACTGGGTGCTCCATACTTTCGACCTTGTGCTAAAAATCTAAGCCACGCTTGGAAATCCCTATCTACTTGCTGGGTCTAGTTTATAGAGCCACAGATGTCCTTATTTTTTTTTTTTTTTTTTTTAATCATATCACCCCAAGCAAGGCGGTAACACCACTGATGTGCAGGGGGCTACATAAGAGTGAGAAGATTAGAAAAGAGAAAACCAGAAACCGCATCCTAAACAGGAAACAAGGGATGAGCCTCTTCACCTGTTCAATAGACGTGGGTGGAGTGTGAACCGGGTGCAGAGAAAATTGAATTTATGACATTAGGAGCTACCTACAGCACAAATTATGCTCCTTAACCACTGCACTAATGAATTGGGTACTTGATTAAAAAAAAAAAAAAGAAAAGAAAATTACTTTTGTAGTTATAGGAAGATGGTTAATTTTTATTAATTCGGCCTTGTGTCATACATAACTGAACTCCCTACAACTTACATGTTTTTATCAAGAATTATCAGAAGGTTGGCATCAGGTTGGAATTTGTTGATTTGTGGAAGAACAAACATTTTGCATGTTAAAATAGAAACTTATTAATAAGAAAGCATAACATGAATTGTAGAAGTTAATGTTCAATGAGAAAGTTAAGGGTATCAAGAGTTGTAGCAATTTGTTGGAAAGAGTTTATGTGTACGTATGTAAGTGTATGAGCGTTTGTTCGGTAGGAGTGACTTTGAAGTACTCGCTCAGTCTTATAATGCCCGTTTGTTATCAAGTATAAGGTGAGGCATATGGGAATATTGAGAATGGAGAGGAAGATGTAAAAGGAACCAGCAAACGAGAAAGAAGGAGAAATAGAACGAATATGAGACGCGACCTTACGTCCGGGTCGACTTGAAGTTTCTCCCGTTACATTTTAGTGCATCGTCTTTCTCGCTGCTCTTATCCGACTGACTGGCTGACACTGACCGAAGCCTTTATAGTCATTCAGATTTTCGCACTGGATCGCTAACTCTTCTCAGTCTTGCAAATCGCTTCCATTGGCCAGAAAATTAATTTAACATCTACTGGCGAAACCCGGTTTCGACTTTTTCTTTAAGCACTTGGTCAATCATTTATATATTCGGCAAAACCTGGATTTCACACGTCATTGTGAAATTTTGTAAAAGTGAAGAAGAAAGTTGCTTTTAATTCTTAATTTCCTATCCAACACACCTTACAATTAGCCTCCATAAATTCTGTTAAATCAAATCATTCTGCTGATTTTGAAATGTATTTTAAACTGAATTAGTTTTTATTTGTTTCTTGATTCGATCAATAGAAAATTTGGCAACAGTTAACCTTCGTAAAAGAGTGAGCAAAAAGTATAGTGGGGTGCTAATTGTTTTCCTTTTTCGTTAGTCGTAGGAGTCCGTTCTAGAGAAGGGTACTTGTATACTGTTGCAGGTTAACGGAATTTGGCCTTGTGGTAGATAGCCCACTCTAAGTCATAAAATGATTATAAAATCAAGAAAAGCAATTTGAGTTGAAAATAACATTTATATATACACATATCAATTAATGGTTTTGCAATTAAAGTAATACTTGAATATAGGTCCAACGGAGGTTAAAATGTTCTTGGTAAATAATAAGCTGAAAGAGAATTAATTAATGCTTAGGAATGTGGGGAGCGTGTAAATGAGGAATGTCTTTGATGTAGTCGCTCCTTATGTCAGTAAGTAGTTTTGAGACAGAGAAGAAGGAAGGAGAGGTGAAGGGACGAGCATAGTAGCCACTTGACTTGGTCAAGGGAGATATTAATTACTCTCGCCTGTCACCGTCGGTTTGTCTGTCTGTGCTTTCTGTCTCAGCTTTTTATATCTTCTTTTTGGATCGCAGGTGTTCATTTGGGATTTCACACTTGTATTTGATTCTGGGCTTCCCATTGGCTGATAAATAAAATTTGCGTAGACTCGCGAACTGAAAATTTAATATTTAATTAATTTTTAGTTTTCAACCGGAACATCTGCGCGGAGCCGGCGGCGCAGCGACGACTTTTGGTCATTTGCCTTTTTGTCGTGAGAGGCAAACATCTGAAAATGGATTTATACACTTTCTTTATTTTTGAGAATAACAACAAAGCTGTTAAACGTGATTTACTTTTGAGATTGGATAAAAAAATTGTTTTCATAGTTATTTATAAAATAGTAACTTATAAATGCTCCATTAAAATTGCTTTACGTATTTTGATACTTTTGTTATTTATTTTATAAATCGTTGAATGAAAAGATTTCTTTTTAAATTTATTTATATACGAAATTTTAAATAATAAATCTTTAAAAAAAGGTAAATAATAAATATTCTCTTTTCCAATCTTTTCACTCTTTTCTTTTTTCTTTTTTTTTTCAATTGGAGTAGATAGACTAAACTATCGCCCAGTTCACACTCCACCCACGTCTACTGAACAGGTGAAGAGGCTCATTCCTTGTTCCCTGTTTAGGGTGTGGTTTCCGGTATTCTCTTTTCCAATCTTTTCACTCTTTTCTTTTTTTTTTTTTTTTCAATTGGAGTAGATAGACTAAACTATGGCCCGGTTCACACTCCACCTACGTCTATTGAACAGGTGAAGAGGCTCATCCCTTGCTCCCTGGTTAGGATGTGGTTTCCGGCTTTCTCTTTTCCAATCTTTTCACTCTTACGTAGCCCCCAGCACATCAGTGGCGTTACTGCCTTGCTCGGGGTGATATGATTAAAAAAAATATCACATTGTACTCAGTTCACAACTAGCGATACACTCTTGTGTAAATTAATGGAAAAACAAATAATGTTTTCCTAGGATCTTTCATACTTTTCCTGATCACGTATATGTCGTCTCTTGGAGTTGATTTTTCTATTCCGACTGCATTTTCTTTTACGTTTTCGACTGATGGATCCATTTTGTTTCTTCGCTTTGATGACACGACCAATATCCGCGATCTCTCTATAGGCCTTGCCAATGTATTCGTGCAACGTTAAAATTTTTGTACGCTTCCTTGGAGTAACGTCCATCCAGGGCTCTACATAAGAGTAAAAAGATTAGGGGACTACTTAAGAGGAAAAAGATTAGAAGACTACATAAGAGGAAAAAGATTAGGGGTCTACATAAGAGTAAAAAGATTAGAGAACTACATAAGAGTAAAGAGATTAGAGGACTATATAAAAGGAAAAAGATTAGAGGACTACATAAGAGTAAAAAGATTAGGGAGCTACATAAGAGTAAAAAGATTAGAGGACTACATAAGAGGAAAAAGATTACGGGGCTACATAAGAGTAAAAGATTAGGGAGCTACATAAGAGGAAAAAGATTAGGGGTCTACATAAGAGTAAAAAGATTAGGGAGCTACATAAGAGTAAAGAGATTAGAGGACTACATAAGAGCAAATAGATTAGGGGTCTACATAAGAGTAAAAACATTAGGGAGATACATAAGAGTAAAAAGATTAGAGGACTACATAAGAGGAAAAAGATTAGGGGTCTACATAAGAGTAAAAACATTAGGGAGCTACATAAGAGTAAAAAGATTACGGTGCTACATAAGAGTAAAAATATTACGGGGCTACATAAGAGTAAAAAGATTAGGGAGCTACATAAGAGTAAAAAGATTACGGTGCTACATAAGAGTAAAAAGATTACGGTGCTACATAAGAGTAAAAATATTACGGGGCTACATAAGAGTAAAAAGATTACGGTGCTACATAAGAGTAAAAATATTACGGGGCTACATAAGAGTAAAAAGATTAGGGAGCTACATAAGAGTAAAAACATTAGGGAGCTACATAAGAGTAAAAATATTACGGGGCTACATAAGAGGAAAAAGATTAGGGAGCTACATAAGAGTAAAGAGATTAGAGGACTACATAAGAGGAAAAAGATTAGGGGTCTACATAAGAGTAAAAAGATTAGGGAGCTACATAAGAGTAAAGAGATTAGAGGACTACATAAGAGCAAATAGATTAGGGGTCTACATAAGAGTAAAAACATTAGGGAGATACATAAGAGTAAAAAGATTAGAGGACTACATAAGAGGAAAAAGATTAGGGGTCTACATAAGAGTAAAAACATTAGGGAGCTACATAAGAGTAAAAAGATTACGGTGCTACATAAGAGTAAAAATATTACGGGGCTACATAAGAGTAAAAAGATTAGGGAGCTACATAAGAGTAAAAAGATTAGGGAGCTACATAAGAGTAAAAAGATTACGGTGCTACATAAGAGTAAAAATATTACAGGGGCTACATAAGAGTAAAAAGATTAGGGGTCTACATAAGAGTAAAAACATTAGGGAGCTACATAAGAGTAAAAAGATTACGGTGCTACATAAGAGTAAAAATATTACGGGGCTACATAAGAGTAAAAAGATTAGGGAGCTACATAAGAGTAAAGAGATTAGAGGACTACATAAGAGGAAAAAGATTAGGGGTCTACATAAGAGTAAAAAGATTAGGGAGATACATAAGAGTAAAAAGATTAGAGGACTACATAAGAGGAAAAAGATTAGGGGTCTACATAAGAGTAAAAAGATTAGGGGACTACATAAGAGTAAAAAGATTAGGGGTCTACATAAGAGTAAAAACATTAGGGAGCTACATAAGAGGAAAAAGATTAGAGGACTACATAAGAGTAAAAAGATTAGGGGACTACATAAGAGGAAAAAGATTAGGGGTCTACATAAGAGTAAAAAGATTAGAGGACTACATAAGAGTAAAAATATTACGGGGCTACATAAGAGGAAAAAGATTAGGGGTCTACATAAGAGTAAAAAGATTAGGGGACTACATAAGAGTAAAAAGATTAGGGGTCTACATAAGAGTAAAAACATTAGGGAGCTACATAAGAGGAAAAAGATTAGAGGACTACATAAGAGTAAAAAGATTAGGGGACTACATAAGAGGAAAAAGATTAGGGGTCTACATAAGAGTAAAAAGATTAGAGGACTACATAAGAGTAAAAATATTACGGGGCTACATAAGAGGAAAAGATTAGGGGTCTACATAAGAGTAAAAAGATTAAATAGGAGGAGAGTGAAGAGAAAGACGAACCAGTTAGAAAGGAGCAAGAGAAGGATGGGAATACAGGTGTGATGACATTTGAAAATGTGGTGGTGTGAAAAGAACTAGAGTCAAGTGGTTAAGAGATGGGTATTGACATTGCATTTAAATTCCTGGAGGTTGTAGCCGTCAGGAAAGCAAGAATATGGAAGAGAGTTCCACAGGCAGGAAGTGCGAGAAACGAAGCTGATGGAGTAGAATTGTCGTCTACATTTGGTTGATCTAATTGTGAATAGATGGGACCCAGTTGCGAGTCTGGTTGCACGAGTAAACTCATATGGCAAGGGCACCAGTAACTTAAGTTCGTCGGAGCAGAAGCCATGAATATATTTGTAGAACAGACAGAGGGAAGCCACATCCCGTCGGTGAGAAAGTGGCTGTAGTCGAGTAGCTAAGTCGGTACCTATCACATTATTGATTCCCCTTTGGAGCCTGTCGAGAACACTGAGATGAACAGCGGGGGCGCCTGACCATATATGACAGCAGTATTCCATGTACGGGCGGATTTGTATATGTGCAAGATGGATTTAGGCGGAAAAAAACGTCCTGGTCCGACACAGTGATCCAACCTTCCTAGCAGTGGATTTAGCTATTGACTCAATGTAATGGTTCCACTTGGGGGTAAGGCCGAGGAGGCGCAGTATATTGCTCTTAGGGAGACTCGCTTGGTCCATGCTTATGGAAGGCAGGAGAGGTTGCCTGTGATGATTGATAGACAGCAGCTTCGTCTTAGACGCATTTACATTTACAAGCCAATTCTTTCCCCATTCAAGCACTGAGTGCAGATCCCTCTGAAGATCAGCAGCGAGGTTCCCGCCTCGCCGGATTTCTTACTGATGCGGGAGTAAACTGTTGTGTCCTCTGCGTAGATGCCTACTTGGCATTTGATCATTCTCACGTCTGGGATATCATTTATGGAAATAAGAGCGTTGGGCCTAGGATAGAGCCCTGAGAGTCACCAGCGTTTGTACAGTAGGATATGGAGGTATGCCCATTCACGACGAATTTGTATTGAATACTGCATTTTAGCTGAAATGGCCTTCCTGTATTGTCTGAAAATCTGACCTAAAACATTCTCACTCTTTTAAGATCCAACCTTATTCTCTTTTTATTCCATTGGTGAGACCTAAGTTCCACTCGAGCAGTTTTTTCCCGAAATTGCTGCTTTGTCGATAGAACACTCCCGCGATCAGTACAATCTTAACCTATTCAAATCTAGGGTTAACAACCTCCCCATATACGCATAAACTGTGCCCCTTACTTTGTAACCCTCTATCTTGAGTGATTCTTGGCTAATGGACAGAGTGAACATCATTATCAAAAAATAAGACAATAAATGTAACTTCTTTTCTTATTATTACGTTTCAGCCGATAGATTCTTTGGCCTTAAATTACTGTGAGACCAAATCCACGAACCAGCACTTTAATCCACGAGTCTATTATCCTGTTTAACAATGGTCTGTGAAGCCAACTCTTGTTTCCTGGTACACATCTAAACTTATTTTATAAATGGAACTCTGTGTGTGTGTGTGTGTGTGTGTGTGTGTGTGTGTGTGTGTGTGTGTGTGTTACCTATAGACTCCGAAACGGCTGAAACGATTTTCTTGAAAATTTACACAGGTGTATTATAAGCGTCTGCAAGTGTTCTTAGCTAGGTTTTGTGCCGAGGTACCCCCGATAAATATCCAAAATCGATAATCGAAAAAAAATCGGGTTATAGAAGGAGTGGTCCGATTTTAATCAAATTTGATACACTCATAGACAAAGACATAAGAAATGATATTCAGACATTTCAAGGTTGCAGTTCTTACAATAGTGCAGAAAATCGATAATATATATATATATATATATATATATATATATATATATAAGGCAAGATGTTTGTGTGTGTATCTGTTTATCTACCTGTGTGTCTGTATTTTTTCAGCCCTTTTATTTTAGTTTTTACTTCGGGTTTGGCTCTAAGTAGGTATAATTGTAGTTCTTAGTCTCAGCCATGACACCATTTACTCAGAGGACTTATTTAGCCTTCAAAATTCAGTTTACGACGAAAAATCTTATTTGATATCGATACCAGGAAATCAAAATTTGACTTACATCCATTCATTTTTTTTCAGTCTACGGTTTTGCTTTAACTGGAAACAATAATTGCTTTTTAGTCTTTCGTACCAACGTCCAAAGAGTCTGAGCTCCAGGACCATGGATTAGTTTTAAAGCTTTCATTACACCCGGGCAACGCTGGGCTATACTGCTCGTCCTAAATAAACGTAAGGCTTTGATAATGAGTTACACAGTTAGGATCAAACTTATTACACTACCAACTTTCTGCTAACTTTATCCTTCTACGAAAGGTTAAGTATTCCTTAAGATTAGTTTACTTAAACACAAGACTTTAATAGTTGGTGTTATGTCGCCAAGTATAAATGAATAACTCAACAACAGAATCAGAATATAAGTTGTATTCCGCGGAAAGACGGTTAGTATGTACAGAAGTGATTAGTAATATTTACAATAGGAAGATACTAGAGTCCAATCCGTCGTAAGACGTGTGTATAACAGATTACTTCTGGTACGCCACCGGAAGTGTGACTAACTCTCGCACTGACTCTCAAGTGACTCTCTACGACTCTGTACGACTCATTATTTAGCTGTCCCTCCCAGTAAGGGCAACATATGACACATGGTCAGTTTATATCTGGGATTTCCGGGCTATATGGCCCGGCCAAAAAATGTCTGTCTATTTTTGCCCAGTCGTGGTTCTACCCTTCGGCGGAACCACGACTGGGTTATTGCTCTCTGCTCGGAAGCAGAGAGCGCCCTCTACCCGAAGACAGAGGGCTGACAGTGTCGTAGAGTCGTCAGTCTAGTGACTCCGTACGACTGTATTTACTAGCCTTCCCACGTAGGCTGGATGTGACACATGATCATTTTATAGTGGGTATTCCCGGCCATATAGCCGGGCCAAAAAATGTCTGTCTATTTTTGCCCAGTCGTGGTTCTACCCTTCGGCGGAACCACGACTGGGTTATTGCTCTCTGCTCGGAAGCAGAGAGCGCCCTCTACCCGAAGGCAGAGGGCTGACAGTGTCGTAGAGTCGTCAGTCTAGTGACTCCGTACGACTCTCCTGTAGAGAATCCACCATTGCTATATATAGTAATGGGAACAGTCCATTAATATTCAAATAGGAGCGGCGCCCTAACAGTTGGGCATCTATGGAAAATCAAACTACAAATGGTCAGGGACGTTAAGCCAGTATTTAATTAAAATACATAATTAAGCCTGTGTTGTATAGTCGAGGTGATTGATACACAGGAAAAAATGAGTTCTTAATATATTTATTCAGCACAGTATCCGGTGCTAACGAATATATACAAAAAAACAACACAGAACAATAAATTACAAACAATTAACAAAACAGAACTTATGAGTAACAGAGAGGAGGATCTAAATGTTGAATAGCTGACGAAGTAAATCAGTCCAAATATTAAGCTTCTTGTCGCAACTTATTAAAAACGACCCTTTAAATGGTACTCGTAGATGCTTTCAGGCTTTGAGCCAATCCAGTCGTTAGAGTACTGAAAGGGTACTAGTTACTCTACAACGGCCTGATACAGTTATTTGCCCAATGAGTCCTAGATTTAAAAAACAACAGCTACTGAGGTTAACTATTCCTCCTCAGCATATTGCTTGTAGATATTTGGGAAGTTTAGTGTAATGTAATATCTATTGAGAATCGAAATAAGTAAGCGATCGACAATATTAGTTGTTTTTTGTTAAGTACACAAAATGCAAAATAGATAAGAGTTGTTATTTCTTTTAATAAAATAAGAGGAATTAGCAGGGAAGAATTGTTAATCTATCTGCATTCTTCTTCATCAGCCATAGTGGTATACCAGTGACTTATTTTATTAGTTGTTTTTTGTTAAGTACACAAAATGCAAAATAGATAAGAGTTGTTATTTCTTTTAATAAAATAAGAGGAATTAGCAGGGAAGAATTGTTAATCTATCTGCATTCTTCTTCATCGGCCATAGTGGTATACCAGTGACTTATTTTATTAGTTGATTCGATTAACTGAAACTATTCTTTCTTTTAACGAGTACTTTAGTTGTTGGCATCTTGACCCAGAAAAGACACTCCCACTTGATTCTCACTACTATTTTATACTTCATACTGGAAATATTCTAACAATTTCTCATACAGTATCACTGTATTTGTATCGAAATTTTTCTTTTAAATAAAAGAACCTAGGTGTGCTTTAATGCGGAAGGTGCATATTTCTGGGAAAAATATGGTTAAAATTTACTACACGTATTGAAGACTGATTGGACAGGTCTCAGAAAGTGAATATTGCATTGACTATTTTTTGAGAATAACAATGATTTTTTCAGATACAAGTGCTGCCATTTTTTTAATCGAAATCACCCTCAAACAAGGCAATAAAGCCACTAAGGTACAAGGGGCATGTAAGACTTAGAAAACAAAAACATTACTAAAAAGCGAGAACAATAGAGGAGTAATCAGGAAAACTGTAGATGACAACTGACATTGCATTTTAATATTTGAAGTTCAAACTTGACTGGAAAGCATGGAACTAGAAGACAGATCCAAGTGAGAAGTGCGAGAGAAGAAACTGTTAGCATAGAACTCACGGTTACATCTCGCCAATTCAACTGTAAATTGATGAAACCTTGTTGCCAGTCTACTACTAGTCTTAAATTCATAAAGTCTAGCTACCATAGCGAAAAGTTCATAAAATGAATTTCCATGAAAGTACACTACCGGCCATAATTATTAGGCCACCACAGTGCTTTAAAAAAATTATGTATTTCATACTATTTTTTAGTAATTATTTCCAAGTGAATAATTGAAAATGAAAATAGAATGTTTTTTTTTTTGTTTTTTTGTTAATACTGTACAATAACATGTGCATCAAATGAATTTATGAATATTTAATAATTACCTATATTGCAGTTTCATCAATGAAAGAATGAAAAAAAATTAGGGTGATTCGGATGAGTTCGTCTTTGCTTCTTTGCCTTGTAAAATTTTGCAAAGTAATGATAACAAAAGAGCCATTCTATTTTCATTTAGAATTATCCACTTAAAAATAGTATGAAATACATCATTTCTTTTAAAAATTGGGGTTGCCTAATAATTATGGCCGGTAGTGTGTATATATATATAACAAATCTATAGGGTGCGATGGATAAATTATCGCTATTTGCATTGTAAAATTTTTCAAATTAATAATAACAAAAGAGCCATTCTATTTTCATTTAGAATTATACATTTGGCAATAAATATTAAAAATAGTATGAAATACATCATTTCTTTTAAAAACTTGGGTGGCCTAATAATTATGGCCGGTAGTGTGTATATATATATAACAAATCTATAGGGTGCGATGGATAAATTATCGCTATTTGCATTGTAAAATTTTTCAAATTAATAATAACAAAAGAGCCATTCTATTTTCATTTAGAATTATACATTTGGCAATAAATATTAAAAATAGTATGACATACATCATTTCTTTTAAAAACTTGGGTGGCCTAATAATTATGGCCGGTAGTGTATTTATAAAGAAAGCGCAGGAAAGCAACACTGCAGCAGTAGTAAAGTGGCAGAAGCCTAGATGCCAGGTCGTGATCAATAAAATTGCTGATACTTCTTTGAATTTTATCAGGAATCTCTAAATACATAGCAGAAGCACTGGACCATATAGTGTAGCAATATTCAAAACATGGTCGTATGGCAGACATAGATATGTAAAATAAATTCTGGATAGAAAAAATGTGTAGAACAGCGTAATGAACCAACATTCCTAGCAGCTGACCTAGCAATGGTGTTCCATATAATCTTTATACTTCATTTCAGCCGAGAACGTTAGCCCAAGAAGGCACATTGATTCACTCTGCTGAAGATTCGTATCAGCCATACTGAAGGATGGCAGAAAGGGTTAGGGTTAGCATCAGCCATACTGATGGATGGCAGAAAGGGTTAGGGTTAGCATCAGCCATACTGATGGATGGCAGAAAGGGTTAGGGTTAGCATCAGCCATACTGAAGGATGGCAGAAAGGGTTAGGGTTAGCATCAGCCATACTGAAGGATGGCAGAAAGGGTTAGGGTTAGCATCAGCCATACTGAAGGATGGCAGAAAGGGTTAGGGTTAGCATCAGCCATACTGAAGGATGGCAGAAAGGGTTAGAGTTAGCATCAGCCATACTGAAGGATGGCAGAAAGGGTTAGGGTTAGCATCAGCCATACTGAAGGATGGCAGAAAGAGGTATCTCAGATGATTAATAGAAAGTAGTTTTGTTTTGGAAGCGTAAACCAAAGTCAAGCAAGTACAAAAAAAAGCTATAAAGTGTTTTAACAGAGGACAAAAAAGGCAACGACGAAATCTAAAAGTGCATTGAAATAGTAAAAGATGTCTTTCAAAAGCTAAGCAAAGTATGAAGAACCAGAAAAATTTGATTAGAAACAAACAAAAGAACTGAACTGATATGTAATATCAGCCCTTATATAGTGTTGGGGATCGCTTCTTTTTACACACTCAATGGACTCGTCTAATGTGTACTTATAGCCCTGCCTACAGAGAACAAGAGTGTCTGTAGTGTGTTAGAGAATTGTTGTTGTTAGAGTTGTAGTGCTTGTCAGAGCAGTTGAACCGCCGCTCGTTGGTCAGCAAGAATATAGACTTAACCCGGACTTACTTCTTTGTATATATTTGATTCCTACTAACAAATATTCCTGGATCTATTAACCGTGTACAGGTTGTAAATCTTTTGTTCAATACACTTACATTTTTCCTCTCATATCTGTTTTGTGTTATTATTATATTGTGTGGTTTTCTAAACAAGAATTCACAACATATAGTATTGAATATGAATAGTTGGACGATCTCCTCACAGATGAAGAAGAGACTTGGGTGTGGTTCTACAAAAAGTCGTTAAGAGTATAATATGGACTGAACATGTAAGCAACCACAAGGGTTTAATGAAACAGAAATACAAATGACGCATACTTAGAATCAGAAAGTGACAATTGACATTTCTAGGGCACATAATGAGGAAAGAAGTCTTGGAGAATTTGACACTCACAAGGAATATTTTGGGCAAAAGGAGCGTATAGTCTACCTAACAAGCTTCTGTAAATGTTTTGGCAGAAAAGTGATTAGGAGAGATAGAAAAAAACTTTCTAAGAGCTACAAAGGGTAGAAAGTTGTGGAGAGCCGTGATCATATTACTCTAGTTGTTTATACCTCATTAAATTAAAGAATGGAGGTCGATGTGCACCAGAGGCAATACTCAAGATGACACTAAACACTATAAATAAAAAAAACAAATTTCCAAAATACAAAGATTCCTTACGAATATCAAACAATGGAGTACAACCAGATATATTCCTTTATTATTATTATTATTATTATGTCATTTTTCATCATATTTCGATTTCTGCATTGGTCTCACTACCAACCAAGTCTGCGGGGAGACCTAAGGCAGGTAGTGGCGTGTTGTTATGACTCCATTTCATGTTTTTCTATCTTCCCTATCATCCCCAGCATTACATAGATAACGTTTTCCTTAGTGTGTGGGCTGTACTTAATAAGACAATTTTTTGTATATCTCTTAAGCTGGGGTTTCCAGGGATTCTTTCAATGTGTTGTTTTGTTCCATTTTTTATCATTCCAAGTGCACCTACTATCACTGGCACAACTCTTGTTTTCAATTTCCACATTTTTTCTATTTCAATTTCCAGGTCTTTATATTTTGACAGTTTTTCAAATTCCTTGATTGCTATGTTACAATCCGCTGGACAAGCCATATCAATTAATAGACAAGTTTTCTCCTTCTGGTTTTTAACAATAATGTCTGGCCTGTTTGCTTCAATTTTTCTGTCTGTGTAGATGGTGTAATCCCATAGAATGGTTACATCTTCTATTTCTGTAACCGGTGCTGGATGATGTTCATACCAGTGTTTGTTTACAGCTTTTCCATAATGTTTGCACATTGCCCAATGTAAATATTGCCCAACTCTATCGTGGCGATTTTTATATTCGTTTGGGGCAAGCACAGAACAGCCTGAGATTAGGTGGTCTATTGTTTCTTGGTGTTTATCACAAAACCTGCATTTTGGATCCATATTATTATGCATAATATTTGCCTGAAAGTTTCTCGTGAAAAGACTTTGGTCTTGTGCTGCAAGTATAAATCCTTCAGTTTCAGACTTTAATCCAGATGCACGTAACCATCGATGAGTATTAACTTTGTCAACATTGTATTTATTGGCACGTACTGGATATTGGCCATGCAGAGGTTTGTCTTGCCAGCGCTGTTTCATCTTTTCAAGAGCTTTATCTTTGGCTTTCATTTTCATATTTTTTGCCGCAATAGTTGGTTCTTGGCTACTGTTTTGCTTTTCTACAGAATCTACTAACTGTAAATCTTGTTTGTATTTACTGCCTTCTTTTATTATTGAATATTTTTTCTTTCTTTCTTCATGTTGCCTTACTAATTGTATCATCCAATCCTTTGTTGTTTCTGTGTATGTTAGTAAGCCAATTATTATTATTATTATTATTATTATTATTATTATTATTATTATTATTATTTTCATATAACTCTATATAAACACTCCAGATTACGAATATCATTTTTTTTTATCGAAGGTTATAAAAGTTAGAGATCCTGTTTGCTATGTAAATTGACCCCACTAAGTAAGAAAAAAAAAAAAAAGGAAAAAAATACCACATGATTTCGTAAAATTAAGATTTACGGCCACATCACGTTTAAACACAATATTCGAAGTTAAGCAACGTCTTGCCTGATCAGTGCTTAGAGGAGTGTGTAGCAGATAAATTAATTAAAATCAACCTACTTCTCTTTTACAAAAATTCACAATGACGTGTGAAATCCTGGTTTTCCCAAATCGAAAACGAATTGACCATGTGTTAAAGAAAAAGTTGAATTCAGAATTCGCAAGTCGGTGTTTTTTGACGATTTTTGACGATTGGGAGCGACTTGCAAGATAAAAAAGGATTTCGCAAGCAAGTGCGAAAATCTGAATACTTTAAAAGGCCCGAGTCAGCATCAAGGCAGAGAGTCAGATGGGAGCCGCGAGACGAAACATCTAAAATGTAACTCCAACTTAAAGCGACTCGGACATTGTCCTCTTTCTATTTCTCTTTATCTCTTTCAACAATTACTACTAATTTTGTACGAACTCTTGACATCCTTCATTTTCTCATTGAACATTCATTTCTACAAATTCTTGTTATTCCTTCTTTTAATAAATTACTATTTTAACATACAAAATGTATATTTTATTCTTCTTACGTTATTCCAACCTGCTGACAACCAACTTTCTGATGATAACTCTGCATAAAACTTGTAAGCTGTAGGGAGTTCGGTTAAGTCTGACACAAGGCCGAATCAAAGAAACATTAACCAGCTCCATATAGCTACACTTCCACTATTCCACACTATTCCACTATTTCACACATTCCAACCGTCTGATGAAAACCTTCTGATAATTCTGATGATAATTCTGGATAAAACTTGTAAGCTGTAGGGAGTTCGGTTAAGTCTGACACAAGGCCGAATCAAAGAAACATTAACCAGCTCCATATAGCTACACTTCCACTATTCCACACTATTCCACTATTTCTCACATTCCAACCGTCAGATGAAAACCTTCTGATAATTCTGATGATAATTTTGGATAAAACTCTTAAGCTGCAGGGAGTTCGTTTATGGGACATGGCCGAATCAAAGAAACATTAACCAGCTCCATATAGCTACACTTCCACTATTCCACACTATTCCACTATTTCACACATTCCAACCGTCTGATGAAAACCTTCTGATAATTCTGATGATAATTCTGGATAAAACTTGCAAGCTGTAGGGAGTTCGGTTAAGTCTGACACAAGGCCGAATCAAAGAAACATTAACCAGCTCCATACACTTCCACTATTCCACACTATTCCACTATTTCTCACATTCCAACCGTCAGATGAAACCTTCTGATAATTCTGATGATAATTTTGGACAAACCTTAAGCTGTAGGGAGTTCGTTTAGTGTGACACAAGGCCGAATCAAAGAACATTAACCACCCATAGCTACACTTCCACTATTCCACACTATTCCACTATTTCTACACATTCCAACCGTCTGATGAAAAACCTTCTGATAATTCTGATGATAATTCTGATAAAACTTGTAAGCTGTAGGGAGTTCGGTCAAGTCTGACACAAGGCCAATCAAAGAAACATTAACCAGCTCCATATAGCTACACTTCCACTATTCCACACTATTCCACTATTTCACACATTCCAACCGTCTGATGAAACCTTTCGATAATTCTGATGATAATTCTGATAAAAACTGTAGCCGTAGGAGTTCGGTTAAGTCTGACACAAGGCCGAATCAAAGAAACATTAACCAGCTCCATATACATACTTCCACTATTCCACACTATTCACTATTTCACACATTCCAACCGTCTGATGAAAAACCTCTGATAATTCTGATAACTTGATAAAACTTGTAAGCTGTAGGGAGTTCGGTTAAGTCTGACACAAGGCCGAATCAGCAACATTAACCAGCTCCATATAGCTACACTTCCACTATTCCACACTATTCCACTATTTCACACATTCCAATCCGTCTGATGAAAACCTTCTGATAATTCTGATGATAATTCTGATAAAAACTTGTAAGCTGTAGGGAGTTCGGTTAAGTCTGACACAAGGCTGAATCAAAGAAACATTAACCAGCTCCATATAGCTACACTTCCACTATTCCACACCATTCCACTATTTCTCACATTCCAACCGTCTGATGAAAACCTCTGATAATTCTGATGATAATTCTGATAAAACTTGTAAGCAGTAGGGAGTTCAGCTAAGTCTGACACAAGGCCGAATCAAAGAAACATTAACCAGCTCCATATAGCTACACTTCCACTATTCCACACTATTCCACTATTTCACACATTCCAACCGTCAGATGAAAACCTTCTGATAATTCTGATGATAATTCTGGATAAAACTTGTAAGCTGTAGGAGTTCGGTTAAGTCTGACACAAGGCCGAATCAAAGAAACATTAACCAGCTCCATATAGCTACACTTCCACTATTCCACACTATTCCACTATTTCACACATTCCAACCGTCAGATGAAAACCTTCTGATAATTCTGATGATAATTCTGGATAAATTTGTAAGCAGTAGGGGAGTTCGGTCAAGTATGACACAAGGCCGAATCAAAGAAACATTAACCAGCTCCATATGGCTACACTTCCACTATTCCACACTATTCCACTATTTCTCACATTCCAACTGTCAGATGAAAACCTTCTGATAATTCTGATGATAATTCTGGATAAAACTCTTAAGCTGTAGGGAGTTCGTTTAGTGTGACACAAGGCCGAATCAAAGAAACATTAACCAGCTCCATAGCTACACTTCCACTATTCCACACTATTCCACTATTTCAACATTCCAACCGTCTGATGAAAACCTTCTGATAATTCTGATGATAATTCTGGATAAAACTTGTAAGCTGCAGGGAGTTCGGTTAAGTCTGACACAAGGCTGAATCAAAGAAACATTAACCAGCTCCATATAGCTACACTTCCACTATTCCACACTATTCCACTATTTCTCACATCTAAACCGTCTGATGAAACCTTCTGATAATTCTGATGATAATTCTGATAAAACTTGTAAGCTGTAGGGAGTTCGGTTAAGTATGACACAAGGCCGAATCAAAGAAAAACATTAACCAGCTCCATATAGCTACACTTCCACTATTCCACACTATTCCACTATTTCACACATTCCAACCGTCAGATGAAAACCTTCTGATAATTCTGATGATAATTCTTGATAAACTCGGGCAGTAGGGAGTTCGGTCAAGTATGACACAAGGCCGAATCAAAGAAACATTAACCAGTTCCATATAGCTACACTTCCACTATTCCACACTATTCCACTATTTCTCACATTCCAACCGTCAGATGAAAACCTTCTTGATAATTCTGATGATAATTTTTGATAAACTCGTTGTAGGGAGTTCGTTTAGTGTGACACAAGGCCGAATCAAAGAAACATTAACCAGCTCCATATAGCTACACTTCCACTATTCCACACTATTCCACTATTTCTCACATTCCAACCGTCAGACAAACCTTCGATAATTCTGATGATAATTTTGGATAAAACTTTAAGCTGTAGGGAGTTCGTTTAGTGTGACACAAGGCCGAATCAAAGAAACATTAACCAGGCCCATATAGCTACACTTCCACTATTCCACACTATTCCACTATTTCACACATTCCAACCGTCTGATGAAAACCTTCAATAATTCTGATGATAATTCTGATAAAACTTGTAAGCAGTAGAGTTCGGTCAAGTATGACACAAGGCCGAATCAAAGAAACATTAACCAGCTCCATATAGCTACAATTTCCACTATTCCACACTATTCCACTATTTCACACATTCCAACCGTCAGATGAAACCTTCTGATAATTCTGATGATAATTCTGGATAAAACTCGTAAGCAGTAGGAGTTCCGGTCAAGTATGACACAAGGCCGAATCAAAGAAACATTAACCAGCTCCAGTTACACTTCCACTATTCCACACTATTCCCCCACTATTTCTCTACCCAACCGTCAGATAAAAAAACCTTCTGATAATTTGATGATAATTCTGGATAAAACTCGTAAGCTGTAGGGAGTTCGGTCAAGTCTGACACAAGGCCGAATCAAAGAAACATTAACCAGCTCCATATAGCTACACTTCCACTATTCCACACTATTCCACTATTTCTCACATTCCAACCGTCAGATGAAAACCTTCTGATAATTCTGATGATAATTTTGGATAAAACTCTTAAGCTGTAGGGAGTTCGTTTAGTGTGACACAAGGCCGAATCAAAGAAACATTAACCAGCTCCATATAGCTACACTTCCACTATTCCACACTATTCCACTATTTCACACATTCCAACCGTCTGATGAAAACCTTCTGATAATTCTGATGATAATTCTGGATAAAACTTGTAAGCAGTAGGGAGTTCGGTCAAGTATGACACAAGGCCGAATCAAAGAAACATTAACCAGCTCCATATAGCTACACTTCCACTATTCCACACTATTCCACTATTTCTCACATTCCAACCGTCTGATGAAAACCTTCTGATAATTCTGATGATAATTCTGGATAAAACTTGTAAGCAGTAGGGAGTTCGGTCAAGTCTGACACAAGGCCGAATCAAAGAAACATTAACCAGCTCCATATAGCTACACTTCCACTATTCCACACTATTCCACTATTTCTCACATTCCAACCGTCAGATGAAAACCTTCTGATAATTCTGATGATAATTCTGGATAAAACTCGTAAGCAGTAGGGAGTTCGGTCAAGTATGACACAAGGCCGAATCAAAGAAACATTAACCAGCTCCATATAGCTACACTTCCACTATTCCACACTATTCCACTATTTCTCACATTCCAACCGTCAGATGAAAACCTTCTGATAATTCTGATGATAATTCTGGATAAAACTCGTAAGCTGTAGGGAGTTCGGTCAAGTCTGACACAAGGCCGAATCAAAGAAACATTAACCAGCTCCATATAGCTACACTTCCACTATTCCACACTATTCCACTATTTCTCACATTCCAACCGTCAGATGAAAACCTTCTGATAATTCTGATGATAATTTTGGATAAAACTCTTAAGCTGTAGGGAGTTCGTTTAGTGTGACACAAGGCCGAATCAAAGAAACATTAACCAGCTCCATATAGCTACACTTCCACTATTCCACACTATTCCACTATTTCACACATTCCAACCGTCTGATGAAAACCTTCTGATAATTCTGATGATAATTCTGGATAAAACTTGTAAGCTGTAGGGAGTTCGCTTAAGTATGACACAAGGCCGAATCAAGAAACTTAACCATCTTCCCTGCGATACAAGCATCCGCTTTGGAATACCAAATGCTGTAAGCTTTAATTCGCGGATGTTGTATGAATAATTGTTAATTGGAGATCTCAATTCTAGTTGTTTTTTTTATATTCACATAGGCGCAAATTCTTTTCGAAAATGTATGCATCCATCTCTTCTCCCCACATCTATGGGTTAATAAGACCTGGATCACTAAAGCATTGCTATCTCAAAAAATAAAATAAAATTGCGTACAACATTTTTTACATTTTGGCATTAAATAACCGACAGAGATGCTGCTAAATAAAGCGACCAACCAATAATAAAATTAATATTTTTTCTTTATTCAAAATTCGCAATCTGGAGTCGTTAATCAACAGTAATATATGAAAAACCTTTGACAAATAAATGATTAAATGATATTTCCCTTTTACTAGGAATTGGGGCCCGCACGTTAACCGGTGTTTCGACAGAACCGTAAGCCATGAGTGTTTTCGATTGTCGTTTTTATTGTTTGTTTTTTTTGTTCTTTCTTTCGTGGGGGGGGGGGGTATACTCACCCCGAATCTATAGTACGTCATCTCCCCACTCTATGACATCTTAATATTCATATGGTCAGTCTTTTAAGTGCCATACATGACACACACTTTGGGCGATCATGTCTCGAAAGGGACATGACTGACTGGGCAGAAGATTATCCCGCAATAGGTTGCCATTACTTTCTGCGATAGACTGGTTACCATCCAAGGCTATAGAACCCAATTTGTCCTGTTATTTAACCCATAACTGGAGGGAAGAGACGGATTAATACTTTTCCGAAGAGTATTTGTGCGTAAGTGAATGCAATGAATTTGCCTGGAATTCGAACTCGGCTCTACGATTTCTCGATCCGAGTTGATATTAAGTGTGTTTGGGTAAAAAATAAATATCAGTATTTTCTAAAAATAATATCATTCGTTTGTGAATAAACCAATTCTTACTGCAATAGACTGGTTGCGTTGCTATAGAACTCAGTCTGTCTTGCTATTTACCCATATCTTGGGGGAGATGGATTCTTTTCCATGGGTATTAGTACATAAGTGAATGCAATAGAATGACTGGTATTTGAACTTGGCTCTCCGATTTCTCGTTCCAAGTCGATATCCACTGCACCATAACGACGTAGACTCTATTTGAAGTGTTTCGTATTTCTTAACTCTACATCTTGAGTTTTTATGACGGATTCAGTGTAAGTAACATCATTTATTTAATTTATAACCACAGTTTTTGTTTTGAAAAGGTTTAAAAAATTTACACCTATTTCTTGGAACACTAGACATAACCCCGTCCAACGAAAAAAAAAATTGATAAAAGACAATAAAACTTAAACTTGAGTGGAAAGGAGATAATAAAAAAAATAACTTGCAAAGAGACTGACATGGAACAAAGATCTTGATTGATTATTAATATCAAATAACTTTTCCTTTTCTGGACCAAGTAAAGACTTATAAACGAAGCTAGTTATATTCTATTACCTTACGCCTATCAAGTTTAAACCAACAAAAAAATCAACATTTTTTGTCTACAAAGAACTTAGCTTTATCCTTCAAGAATAGAGGATAAACCAACCTTGCAAACACAGCTAACATAACTACAGAAAGTACCGTCACTAAATCGCTGTAACAAAAAAAAGCAAAAAACAAAAAAAAAAAAGAAAAAACAGCTTAGTATGAAAAAAAAAGCCCCCAACCTTAATAAAAACAAACTTTTTTCCGTCAAAATGTTGATGTTATTATTAAGAGGAAAGATTAAAGTATTTTTTAATTATTTTTTCAATTTTCTAATCTTTTCTAACCCGTTCCAAATTTTGGTAAAAATCTTGTTTTTTTTTTCCCCCTTAGTGAGGAGCCAAACCATTACGAGAGTTTACATTGGAAAACGTAACATTATATAACTCCCTTTTTTCTGGTGATAAAAAAATTAATTTGGAAATTCTTGCAAAAATCAAATTATTGTCGGATTTTAATGAAACATTCAGAACTTATTGAAAAATGAACGAAATTACTTTTGAAATCATTATCTTTAAAAAAATCTTGGTAAAATTTTTTTTTTACATCTGTTACCCCACCTCTACGTAAAATCATGAAATTTCAAGAAATTAAATTATGTATGCAAAATTGGTTTTATTAGTTAAACGCAGGACTCACTGGGGAAAGTAAATCATGTATAAATCTTTTAGCCACTTAGTCCCTTTTTTCCGAAAGTTTGATCCGAATAAGATAAAACTGACATTATTTAATTAGATTATAGCGGGTTGCTTATCTATTCCTTTTCTGTTAGTAGTGGAGAGTCCGTTCTAGTGAAGGCTAGTTGTATACTGTTGCAGGTTAACGGAATTTGGCCTTGTTGTAGATAACCCACTATAAGTCATAAAATGATTACAAATCAAGAAAGGCAATTTGAGTAGAAAATATCATTTTATATATGCACATATCAATTCATGTTTTTCTGTTAGTAGTGGAGAGTCCGTTCTAGTGAAGGCTAGTTGTATACTGTTGCAGGTTAACGGAATTTGGCCTTGTTGTAGATAACCCACTATAAGTCATAAAATGATTACAAATCAAGAAAGGCAATTTGAGTAGAAAATATCATTTTATATATACACATATCAATTCATGTTTTTCTGTTAGTAGTGGAGAGTCCGTTCTAGTGAAGGGTAGTTGTATACTGTTGCAGGTTAACGGAATTTGGCCTTGTTGTAGATAACCCACTATAAGTCATAAAATGATTACAAATCAAGAAAGGCAATTTGAGTAGAAAATATCATTTTATATATACACATATCAATTCATGTTTTTCTGTTAGTATTGGAGAGTCCGTTCTAGTGAAGTCTAGTTGTATACTGTTGCAGGTTAACGGAATTTGGCCTTGTTGTAGATAACCCACTATAAGTCATAAAATGATTACAAATCAAGAAAGGCAATTTAAGTAGAAAATATCATTTTATATATACACATATCAATTCATGTTTTTCTGTTAGTAGTGGAGAGTCCGTTCTAGTGAAGGCTAGTTGTATACTGTTGCAGGTTAACGGAATTTGGCCTTGTTGTAGATAACCCACTATAAGTCATAAAATGATTACAAATCAAGAAAGGCAATTTGAGTAGAAAATATCATTTTATATATACACATATCAATTCATGTTTTTCTGTTAGTAGTGGAGAGTCCGTTCTAGTGAAGGCTAGTTTTATACTGTTGCAGGTTAACGGAATTTGGCCTTGTTGTAGATAACCCACTATAAGTCATAAAATGATGACAAATCAAGAAAGGCAATTTAAGTAGAAAATATCATTTTATATATACACATATCAATTCATGTTTTTCTGTTAGTAGTGGAGAGTCCGTTCTAGTGAAGGCTAGTTGTATACTGTTGCAGGTTAAAGGAATTTGGCCTTGTTGTAGATAACCCACTATAAGTCGTAAAATGATTACAAATCAAGAAAGGCAATTTGAGTAGAAAATATCATTTTATATATACACATATCAATTCATGTTTTTCTGTTAGTAGTGGAGAGTCCGTTCTAGTGAAGGCTAGTTGTATACTGTTGCAGGTTAACAGAATTTGGCCCTTTATTGTAGATAACCCTGCTATAAGTCATAAAATGATGACAAATCAAGAAAAACAGTTTAAGTAGAAAATATCGTTTTATATATACATATCAATTCATGTTTTTCTGTTAGTAGTGGAGAAGTCCGTTCTAGTGAAGGTAGTTGTATACTGTTGCAGGTTAACAGAATTTGGCCTTGTTGTAGATAACCCACTATAAGTCATAAAATGATTACAAATCAAGAAAGGCAATTTGAGTAGAAAATATCATTTTTTATATATACACATATCAATTCATGTTTTTCTGTTAGTAGTGGAGAGTCCGTTCTCTAGTGAAAACTAGTTGTATACTGTTGCAGGTTAACCAGAATTTGGCCTTGTTGTAGATAACCCACACTACTAAGTCATAAAATGATTACAAATCAAGAAAAGGCAATTTAAGTAGAAATATCATTTTTATATATACACATATCAATTCATGTTTTTCTGTTATTAGTAGTGGAGAGTCCGTTCTAGTGAAGGCTAGTTGTATACTGTTGCAGGTTAACAGGAATTTGGCCTTGTTGTAGATAACCCACTATAAGTCATAAAATGATTACAAATCAAGAAAGGCAATTTGAGTAGAAAATATCATTTTATATATACACATATCAATTTGGTTCATCTTTCTGTTAGTAGTGGAGAGTCCGTTCTAGTGAGAGGCTAGTTGTTTGTATACTGTTGCAGGTTAACAGATTTGGCCTTGTTGTAGATAACCCACTATAAGTCATAAAATGATTACAAATCAAGAAAGGCAATTTGAGTAGAAAATATCATTTTATATATACACATATCAATTCATGTTTTCTGTTAGTAGTGGAGAGTCCGTTCTAGTGAAGGCTAGTTGTATACTGTTGCAGGTTAACGGAATTTGGCACTTGTTGTGAATAACCCACTATAAGTCATAAAAATGATTACAAATCAAGAAGGCAATTTGAGTAGAAAATATCATTTTATATATACACATATCAATTCATGTTTTTCTGTTAGTAGTGGAGAAGTCCGTTCTGATGAAGGGTGGTTGTGTATACTGTTACGAGTTAACGGAATTTGGCCTTGTTGTAGATAACCACTATAAGTCATAAAATGATTACAAATCAAGAAAGGCAATTTGAGTGAAAAATATCATTTTTTATATATACACATATCAATTCATGTTTTCTGTTAGTAGTGGAGAGTCCGTTCTAGTGAAGGAATGATTGTATACTGTTGCAGGTTAACGAATTTGGCCTTGTTGTAGATAACCCACTATAAGTCATAAAATGATTATAAATCAAGAAAACCAATTTGAGTAGAAAATATCATTTTATATATACATATCAATTCATGTTTTTCTGTTAGTAGTGGAAGTCCGTTCTAGTGAAGAGGTAGTTGTGTCTTTATTGCAGGTTAACGGAATATGGCCTTGTTGTAGATAACCCACTATAAGTCATAAAATGATTATAAATCAAAAAAGGCAATTTGAGTAGAAAATATCATTTTATATATACACATATCAATTCATGTTTTTCTGTTAGTAGTGGAGAGTCCGTTCTAGTGAAGGGTAGTTGTATACTGTTGCAGGTTAACGGAATTTGGCCTTGTTGCAGATAACCCACTATAAGTCATAAAGAAAGGTTATAAACCAAAAAAAGCAATTTGAGTTGACAGATAACATTTTATATATATACACATATCAAATAATGTTGTTACAATTGAAGTAATACATGAAGTACAGGTCCAACGGAGGTTAAAATGTTCATGGCAATAAAATACTGAAAGAGAATTAATGCTTAGGAATTTGGGAGCGTGTAAGTAAGGAATGTCTTTGATGTATTTACTCCTTAGGTCAATAAGTAGTTTTTGAGGCAGGGAAGAAGGAAAGAGGTAAGGGAGGCGAGCGTAGTAAGCCGATTGACTTTTGTCAAGGGAGATACTAATTACTCTCTTCTCCTCGAATCGGTCTGCCTGGCAATGCTTTCTGTATCCGCTTTTTATATCTTCTTTTTGGATCACAGCAGCTCATTTGGGATTTCTACACTTATATTTGGTTCTGGGCTTCCCATTGGCTGATAAATAAAATTCGCGTAGGCTCGCGAACTGGAAATTTAATATTTAATTAATTTTTAGTTTTCAACCGGAACATCTGCGCAGAGCCGGCGGCGCAGCGACGACTTTTGGTCATTTGCTTTTTGGTCGTGACAGCGCGAAAATCCGGTCTATCGCTTTTGCTCGGTATCACCACAAGATAAGCTTTAAATTGCTTTAATAAATAATGTAAATTAAGGACATTATAGTATGAAGGAAAAACTTCCAACCAGTTACATAAAAAACATTTAAAATAGAGAAAGTGCGTTTTTGTGTGTGAAATTTCCGTAGGCTTACGTGAAAGACACTTGTGTGAAACAGTTCAAAAGTCAAGAAAAAGAAATGCACGCGTGTCTAGTGATCGCGTTCCATCTGTACATACACTACTTCTTAATGCCAGAGTTGAAAAGCTGTAAAAGAGAATAGGGAAATAAATGCATGCCTTTATATAAGCTGAAGGATCGACTCTGAAGTCGATTTGCTAAGCGCCGCATAGACGTATCACAAGACCTAAAGTATGGGGTACCCAGTAAGGATCGAACTCACAACTCGGTTGTAACGTGTTTTAACGAAACAATCTTTCTAACCATTACACAACGTCGAGGTCTCCGCTACAGACTGTTATCTTTAGCAATGTCAAGAGGAATGACCCACGCTAGGACTAAAATTAATTTATTTTAATAGCAAACATTTGAAAAAAAAATCACTCCATTTTGTTGAAAAATTCACTCATTAAAAATGTAGCTTAAGTGATTTAAAGCTTAAATTTCGTCGTAGATCCGCAATTGTCCTAATTGATTTTATTAAAGACCTAATTGTGTTGTCCTTTATGAAGGAAAATACTAAGAATATAGTCAGTCAGTTAACTTTCATATGTGATACACGCTTGGGTGATCATGTCTTGAAAGAGATATGACTGACTGGGCAGAAAATTTCCCGCAGTAGACTGGTTGTCAACCAAGGCTATAAAACCCAAATTAGTCAAGTTATTTAACCGGTAGCTGGAAGAAATGGACGGATAAATACCTTTCCTAACGGTATTTGCGCGTAAGTGAATGTAACGAATTCAACTGAAATTCGAACTCGGCTCTCCGATTTCTTGATCCGAGCCGATATCCACTGCACCAAAACGCACATCAAATATATAGTCAGTCAGTTATGTGCCATACGTGATACACGCTTGGGCGATCATGTCTCGAAAGAGACATGACTGACTGGGCAGAAGATTATCCCGCAGTCGGTTGCCATTACTTTCTGCGGTAGACTGGTTGCCGACCAAGGCTATAGAACCCAATCTGTCCTGTTATTTAACCTATAACTGGAAGGAAGAGACGGATTAATACCTTTCCTAAGGGTATTTGCGCGTAAGTGAATACAATGGATTCAACTGGAATTCGAACTCGGCTCCCCGGTTTCTCGTTCCGAGCCGATATCCACTGTACCACAACGCACATCCTAAATATATAGTCAGTCAGTCAGTCAGTTAAGTGCCATGCGCGATACACGCTTGGGCGATCATGTCTCGAAAGAGACATGACTGACTGGGCAGAAGATTATCCCGCAGTAGGTTGCCATTGCTTTCTGCGGTAGACTGGTTGCCGACCAAGACTATAGAACCCAATCTATCCTATTATTTAACCCATAACTGGAGGGAAGAGATGGATTAATACCTTTCCCAAGGGTATTTGCTCGTAAGTGAATGCAAGGAATTCAACTGGAATTCGAACTCGGTTCCCCGAGTTCTCGTTCCGAGCCGATATCCACAACGCACAAATATATAGTACTTGTATCAAAAACGGGAACAGTTACGTATGGATAAGCATTTTGGCTAGGATGATCAGAGTATCTCTAGGAAAAGTGTTATATCCGTTATATATATATATATTCAATCACAGCAGTGTTTGAATATATTCTTAAGTCCGACATTGGGTGAATCTAGGCGGCTTTCAAGCTTCACCACTAATTCGGTTCTCAACCAAATTTCAAACAGTTTACAGAGTTGAATAGGACACCTTCTTAGCTACATTTTGAACAAATAAATTGAATTTTGGTTCAGTAGAAAAAAGTTACATCAAAATATGTGAAGTCCGAAAAGGGAGACTAACTACAGAAGTGACTGAGTGACTAACGCTTCTAATAACAAATCTTATTCTCTATAACTTTTTTTCTGTTCAATATTTTTGCATGCAGTTTTCAACATTTAAATTTTGATATCTTTTATCATTTTTGTCATTCAAACTTTGCTTATCACTTATTATTTTCTCAAAATTGATTATCAGAATTAATTATAAATAACTAGCAGTATAGCCCGTTACTCGGGTGTAATGAAAACTTTAAAACTAATCCATGGTCCTGGAGCTCAGACTCTTTGGACGTTGGCACTAAAGACTAAAAAGCAATAGTTGTGTCCAGTTAAAGCAAAACCGTAGACTGAAAGAAAAATGAATGGATGTAAGTCAAATTTTGATTTCCTGGTATCGATATCAAATGTTTTTTTCGTCGTGAACTGAATTTTGAAGGCTAAATAAGTCCCCCGAGTAAATGGTATCATGGCTGAGACTAAGAACTACAATTATACCTACTTAGATCCAAACCCGAAACAAAAACTAAAATAAAAGGGCTGAAAAAAATACAGACATACAGGCAGATAAACAGACACACACACAAACATCTTGCCTTTTATATATATATATTATCGATTCTGTGCAGTATTGTAAGAACTGCAACCTTGAAACTTCTGAATATCGTTTCTTATTTCTTTGTCTATGAGTGTATCAACTTTGATTAAAATCGGACCACTCCTTCTATAACTTGATTTTTTCGATTATCGATTTTCGATATTTATCGGGGGTACCTCGGCTCAAACGCTTATAGTACAACTGTGTGCATTTTCAAGAAAATCAGTTCAGCCGTTTCGGAGTCTATCGGCAACGGACACACACACACACACACACGCACACACACAGAGACAAAGTTCCATTTATAAATAAGTTTAGATTAGATCAATAATTTGTTGCGTTTTGTTTTTTTTAATCAACTGCATATAATTTTTCTTTTAATATTTTTGAATGGAGTTATATTAGATTAATAGCAATGCCTGGAAAAATCATGGATGACATGGAAAAATGTGCGCATGAAAAGTAATATTCTTCAGATTATATTAAACTTGAAAAAGAACAGGACAAGTTATTAAACCTGGAAAAGATATTCTAGTGAAGTAAACAATAAGAAATTTCTTACTTAAAATATTGCAGCTAAAATAAAATTTTAATTATTTTTAGCTGCGATATTTTAAGAAATTTCATATTTTTTACTCCACTAGAATATCTTGTCCTTTACGTTTCCATGTTTAATAATTTTTCCTGTTCTTTTCCAGGTTTAATATGATCTTAAGAATGTTACTTTTCATGCGCACATTTTTCCATGTAATATATATATATATACTACCGGCCATAATTATTAGGCTACCCCAGTTCTTTTAAAGAAATGGTGTATTTTTTACTATTTGTAGTATTTATTGCCAAATGAAAATAGAATGGTTCTTTTGTTATTAATACTTTGCAAAATTTTACAAGGCAAGGAAGCAAAGATGAACTCATCTGAATCACCCTAAATTTTCTTCATTCTTTCATTGATAAACCTGCAGTATAGGTAATTATTAAATATTTATAAATTCATTTGATGCACATGTTATTGTGTAATATTAACAAAAGAACCATTCTATTTTCATTTACAATTATTCACTTGGCAATAAATACTAAACAATAGTATGAAATACATATTTTTTTAAACACTGTGGTGGCCAAATAATTATGACAGGTAGTGTATATATAGCACCTGATGAGCCAGACGAACCTACCTAGGTTTCACCTGAACGGATCATCAGGGAAAGCTGGCTCTCCCTGACGATCCGTTTGGGTGAAACCTAGGTAGGTTCGTCTGGCTTGTTTGGTGCTATTTATTTAGTTTGCTCTATTTTTGTACTGAGCACTTTCTGTTAGATGATTACTCGTGTCGGGGTTTTTTTTTGGGGGGGGGGGGGGCTTCGTGCTGATTTCGGTCCGAACACTTTTGACTGTTTTTCATGCCCTAAGCTCTTTCTTTTTTTTACAACCATTTTTTCTACGTTCGATAGTTTTCGAGGAAGATTCTCGAGACGAGTATAAATATAATCTCGTTTACACACACACACACACACACACACACACACACATATATATATATATATATATAGTTCATCGAGGCACCAGATAATTTTCTAAACATATTGTTAAATGTCAAATATAAGAGACAATGAATGTCTATTATGTTTAATGATGAGCCTAAAGATCGTATTTTGGCTTTAATTTCAGGTGAAAATTAAAAACTGAAGATGGCTCATATGAGCCGAAAGCTTAGAACCAATATAATACAAAAATATCCAAATGTTGGAGGATTTTTGGTTTGTATTTTATTTTTCACCTGAAATTAAAGCCAAAATACGATGTTTAGAACGGCTTATGATTAAACATAATAGACATTCATTGTCTCTTATATTTAACAATATATGTTTAGAATATATATATATATCATCATGCGGTGTAGATATATAAGAATCCAAAGGAGTATCTTGTACATACAGTGGTAGGATAACTTTCTATGAGAGCTATAAATATATATGTATATAAATATATATAAAGCAAATATAAGAACAAATTAAGGTAGTCACGTTATTTTATGATAAATCGGAAGTTTGGCCTATTTCAGGTGAACCTATAGCGGGTTATCCATTCTTTCCCAGTTTATAGTGGGGAATCCGTTCTAGTGAAGGGTAGTATTATGTTGTTGCAGATTAACGGAATTTGGCCTCGTTGTAGATAGCCCACTATAAGTCATAAAATTATTATAAATCAAGAAAAGGAAATTGTGTTGAAAAATAATATTTTATATATACACATATCAATTAAGGTTTTTACAATTAAAGTAGTACTTGAAGTATAGGTCCAACGGACGTTAAAATGTTCATGGCAATAAAATGCTGAAAAGAGAATTAATGCTTAGGAATGTGGGAGCGTTGTAAGTAAGGAATGTCTTTCATGTATTCGCTCCTTAGGTCAGTAAGTAGTTTTGAGACAGGGAAAGATAAGAGGAGAGGAAAGGGAGGCTAGGATAGTAAGCCACTTGACTTGGTCAAGGGGATACTAATTACACTCCTCTCTCTCGAGTCAGTCTGTGTGTGTCGGCCTGCGTCGGTCTGTCTGTCTGTGATTTCTGTATCGGCTTTTTATATCTTCTTTTTGGATCGCAGCAGATCATTTGGGATTCACACTTGTATTTGATTCTGGGCTTCCCATTGGCCGATAAATAAAATTCCCGTAGGCTCGCGAACTGGAAATTTAAAATTTAATTAATTTTTAGTTTTCAACCGGAACATCTGCGCGAACCCGGATGCGCACCGACGAGTTTTGGTCATTTGCTTTCTGCGTTTTCATAGTGCAAACATCCGGTCCATCGCTTTTGCTCGGTCGGTATCACCACAAACCATCATCAGCTTCCGTTTTTATTGCACCGAAGATTTTAAAATCTTCTGTCCAATAAAGACGGAAGCTGATGACGGTTAGCCTGAAATAGGCCAAAATTCCGATTCACCGTGAAATAACGAGTCTGCCTTAATTTTTTCTTATATATATATATATATATATAGTGATAATAATAATTACTTAGACTCTATAAGAATGCACTCCGTAAATTTATGCCAATATAAACTCTCGAAAAAACCATGAACAAACAGAACCTAAATCCGTTACAATCCGGCGTACTTAGTCGTCGGATAAAATGGGGAGAAAAAAAAGAAACCAGCGGAACAAGAACAAACATTCAATATTCCGCAGTAAAGAAAAAAAAACCAAACGGAACCAAACACAAGAAAAAGTGCTCGATACGAAAGTACTAAAATACAATAGTAGAGCAAAAACACACGTGTGTGTGTGTATATATATATATATAAATCTGCCTTCCTCTACCGTGCGCCGATAGCTTTGTGGTAGAATCTCAGACTGATTTCAAAGCGGTCGGGTTTAAATCCTGGCTGCAAGGAATCGGATGTCTAACCGTACTGATGAGCTGTGAGACAGGACTGTCTGCGGGAGACTAAACTTATTTATAAATGGAACTTTGTGTGTGTGTGTGTGTGTGTGTGTGTGTGTGTGTGTGTGTGTGTGTGTGTGTGTGTGAACCGATTTTCTTGAAAATTTACACAGTTGTACTATAAGCGTCTGCGAGTGTTCCTAGCTAGGTTTTGTGTAGTGGTACCCCCGATTAATATCGATAATCGAAAAAATCGGGTTATAGAAGGAGTGTTCCGATTTTAATCAAATTTGACACACTCATAGAAAAAGACATAAGAAACGATATTCAGAAGTTTCAAGGTTGCAGTTCTTATAATAGTGCAGAATATATATATATATATATATTTTAAATCGATACCAGGAAATCAAAATTTGACTTACATCCATTCATTTTTCTTTCAGTCTATGGTTTCGCTTTAACTGGAAACAACTATTGCTTTTTAGTCTTTCGTGCCAACGCCCAAAGAGTCTGAGCTCCAGAACCATGGATTAGTTTTAAAGCTTTCATTACACCCGAGCAACGTCGGCCTATACTGCTAGTTTATATATACAAATAAAAACACAACGGTTTTTATTATAATAGAGGTGATATATATATATATATATATATATATATATATATATATATATAAAGTACGATAGAGGTTAAGAAAGGGTGAAACGAAAAACGGGTGTATTTAAAGAGCGAAGGAATGGCGACAGATTAAAGGTATATTTAAAGTTGCTGCATTTTATTTTATGACTTCTTTATGTTTTTTATCTTTTAAAGTGGGTGGGTCTTTATTTATTGCTTTCTTACATTTCCTGCTTGACACACACTTCAGTTTGGAAGCTAGGTAAATACGACTGTGTCAATATATAGATTCATAACTTCTCAATTCTTACAACCTATTTTCGAGAACACGTCGACTTTCAACTGAAGTATAATTATAATAAATGAATATTCAGTCTCCCACAGAGGATATTTTAAAGTTTTTTTTTGTTTTTTTTTTCTTTTTTTCCTGAATAAATTCAATGATTTGGATTCAGATTCTTTTGCAAAGAACAGTCTTGTTTGCGCCTCTTGCTTAAAGTCCCGACTTTAACATGATTATATGAAACAAATCTACCCCTACCATCAAAATTGACAGCAAAATATTTGAGAGAATTATATATATATATATAATTCTCTCAAATATATATAAGATAGACTAAACTATCGCCCGGTTCACACTCCACCCACATCTATTGAACAGGTGAAGAGGCTCATCCCTTGTTTCCTGTTTAGGATGTGGTTTCTGGTTTTCTCTTTTCCAATCTTTTTACTCTTTTCTTTTTTTTCCAATTGGAGTTGATAGACTAAACTATCGCCCGGTTCACACTCCAGCCACGTCTATTGAACAGGTGAAGTGGCTCATCCCTTAGGATGTGGTTTCCGGTTTTCTCTTTGCCAATCTTTTTACTCTTTTTTCTTTTCCAATTGGAGTAGATAGACTAAACTATTGCCTGGTTCACACTCCAGCCACGTCTATTGAACAGGTGAAGAGGCTCATCCCTTGTTTCCTGTTTAGGATGTGGTTTCTGGTTTTTCTCTTTTCTAATCTTCTCACTCTTATGTAGCCCCCTGCACATCGGTGGCGTTACCGCCTTGCTTGGGGTGATATGATTTAAAAAAAAAAAAAAAAAGAGATTATAACTATACTCGTGTCGAAAAACCTTCCACGAATCTACGAAGAAGGGAAAAATAGTTTTTTAAAAAAGGAAGAAGTACATGAACATCAGTCAAAAGGGTTCGGACCGAGTCAGCACGTAGCCCAAAGAAAAAAAATCCGATACGAATAATCAACTAACAAAAAGTGCTCAATACTTAGGTAGAGCCGAATAAGTAAAGAATACCTAGTGAGCCAGACAGACCTACCTAGATTTCACCTAAACGGATCGTCAGGGAAAGCTGGCATTGATATCAAATAAGTTTTTTTCATCGTAAATTGAATTTTGAAGGCTAAATAAGTCCTCTGAGTAAATGGTATCATGGCTGAGACTAAGAACTACAGTTATACCTACTTAGAGCCAAACCCGAACAAAAAACTAAAATAAAAGAGCTAAAAAAATACAGACATACAGGCAGATAAACAGACACACACAAACATCTTGCCTTATATATATATATATATATATATATATATATATATATATATATATATATAATGATTATTATTATATTGTCTGCATTATTGTAAGAACTGCAACCTTGAAACTTCTGAATATCGTTTCTTATGTCTTTGTCTATGAGTGTATGAAATTTGATTAAAATCGGACCACTCCTTCTATAACCTTATTTTTTCGATTTTCGATATTTATCCTAGGTACCTCGACAAAAAACCTAGCTAGGAACACTCGCAGACGCTTATAGTACAACTGTGTAAATTTTCAAGAAAATCGATTCAGCCGTTTCGGAGTCTATAGATAACGGACACACACACAGACACACACACACAGACACACACACACAGACAAAATTCCACATTTATATATATATATATATATATATATATATATATATATATATATATATATTATGTTTCACGACTTGACCACATAATTATTGCAAAAGAAATAAGTCATTATTGAAAAGCAAACACGCGGCAATTGTTTTCATAACTGGTAATAAAGAGAATCAACTGAGCCGACGCTGCCACGCTATTGTCTCTCTCACTACGAGCGTGATATATATATATATATATATATATATATATATATATATATATATATCCATCCTGGCTGTAAGCAATCGGATGTCTGACCGTATGAATTAGCTGTGATGCAGCCAAACAGGACTCTCGTCCATCGATTGAGGTCTCTAGGGAAAGGGTAAATTAGAAAAAAAAAACAGTAGCTACACTCTACTATTGACGCAACTTTCTTCAATAATGAATCGAACACTCTTGGCTACGAGCGTATGTTTACATTGTGTATATAACACGCTAAAATCTACCTTCCTCTACCGTGCGCCGATAGCTTTGTGGTAGAATCTCAGACTGATTTCAAAGCGGTCGGGTTTAAATCCTGGCTGCAAGGAATCGGATGTCTAACCGTACTGATGAGCTGTGAGACAGGACTGTCTGCGGGAGACTAAACTTATTTATAAATGGAACTTTGTCTGTGTGTGTGTGTGTGTGTGTGTGTGTGTGTGTGTGTGTGTGAACCGATTTTCTTGAAAATTTACACAGTTGTACTATAAGCGTCTGCGAGTGTTCCTAGCTAGGTTTTGTGTAGTGGTACCCCCGATTAATATCGATAATCGAAAAAATCGGGTTATAGAAGGAGTGTTCCGATTTTAATCAAATTTGACACACTCATAGAAAAAGACATAGAAACGATATTCAGAAGTTTCAAGGTTGAAGTTCTTATAATAGTGCAGAATATATATATATATATATATATATATATATATATATATATATATTTTAAATCGATACCAGGAAATCAAAATTTGACTTACATCCATTCATTTTTCTTTCCGTCTACGGTTTCGCTTTAACTGGAAACAACTATTACTTTTTAGTCTTTCGTGCCAACGTCCAAAGAGTCTGAGCTCCAGAACCATGGATTAGTTTTAAAGCTTTCATTACACCCGAGCAACGTCGGCCTATACTGCTAGTTTATATGTACAAATAAAAACACAACGGTTTTTATTATAATAGAGGTGATTACGTCACTGGTGTGGGGGTATAATTATTGAGAAGTGAAATGTGTGAGCTGACTTTTGAGTTAAGTGTTTGTATATGATTTTTCACAGAATTTTGACATTCTAGGAGCCTTGTACCATTAACAAATAAATGAGGTATTGGTATTCAGTTATCGACAAGGAACAATCAATAACATTCAATGTCAATATTTATTCTGTATTGGCAAATATAATAAACAAAGATATGAAAAAAGTTGGGCGGATCTAATCAAGTTTGGGTTAAATCATTTACGATATTAATTTTTTTTTTTTTCATGCTAAAATCTATCTTTTTTTTACCTCATATGCAAACATTATTGGATTTATACTTGAGTCTAGCGGTCGGCACCCCTGTCCGGCCCACTACCTTACTCTGGACACGATATAAATACAGGTAAACCAGACCAAAGTGACAGTTGATAGTCTGAATATATTGCGTCGAAATTTAAAAATTTATTTCTTTTTACCTGGAGAATGTGTTTTACTTTTATTTTTTATTTGTAGGGAACGGCAAAATTCACTTTCACGTTTTCTGTGAAATTGCTTTCGTGAGCGGGCACTTTTAAATGAATATTAAATAGAGTTTTCAACCGATTTTAACGGATTTTTTTTCATTAGTGATTTATGAAATATTTATTTTTAAGATGTAATTTTTTTAAATAAAATTCCCGTCAGATATTAAATTATATTGAATCCTTGTTTTCTTCAGATACATTGAAAATTTATTCACATATTTAATAACATGGTTCTTCTCCATGAAAGAGAAGCCATAGTTGTTTGGCCCTCCTCATTGACACTACATAGCTTTTTGGACTTCACTCTCCAAAAGGTTGCCAACCCCTGTTATAAGTAAACTTGGGTCGGATTTATTCTTCGGTCTACAAGAATTCAATCGGAAGGTGGTTTCATTATATTTTTTTTTCGAGAGGAGGGGTACTCTGTTGCAAGTGATGAAGCTCCATCAATAGAGCAGGTTTCTAATCTAGAGAAAAAAAAAATGAGGAACAAGTCCAATAATTATAATATCAGAAAAATGTACTTAAGTTAGAGGAACAAAGGTATCAGGTTGTTTTTTCATCTTGTAGAAGAAGCTGTTTTGCCCTAAAAGTACTTTATATTTAACAAATATGTTGGATTCTGGTTCTAATCATTCCTGTAATGATGATATTGCATCGTCTCCGATCAACAAAGACTCCCACTTAAAAGGGAAAAACCATTACATCATACTCGTGTTCTGGCTTGTAAACCAAAAACCACCTAACACCTCTCAACCTTCCCTTCTCCAATATTCGTCGTCTTTGTTCCAATTGCTACAGTATAGAATCTTTAAAAAGTAGTCTTATTATAACGGAACCGGTAAACCAAAAACCACCTAACACCTCTCAACCTTTCCTTCTCCAATATTCGTCGTCTTTGTTCCAATTGATATAGTATAGAATCTTTAAAAAGTAGTCTTATTATAACGGAACCGGTAAACCAAAAACCACCTAACACCTCTCAACCTTCCCTTCTCCAATATTCGTCGTCTTTGTTCCAATTGCTACAGTATAGAATCTTTAAAAAGTAGTCTTATTATAACGGAACCGGTAAACCAAAAACCACCTAATACCTCTCAACCTTTCCTTCTCCAATATTCGTCGTCTTTGTTCCAATTGATATAGTATAGAATCTTTAAAAAGTAGTCTTATTATAACGGAACCGGTAAACCAAAAACCACCTAACACCTCTCAACCTTTCCTTCTCCAATATTCGTCGTCTTTGTTCCAATTGATATAGTATAGAATCTTTAAAAAGTAGTCTTATTATAACGGAACCGGTAAACCAAAAACCACCTAACACCTCTCAACCTTTCCTTCTCCAATATTCGTCGTCTTTGTTCCAATTGCTACAGTATAGAATCTTTAAAAAGTCGTCTTATTATAACGGAACCGGTAAACCAAAAACCACCTAACACCTCTCAACCTTTCCTTCTCCAATATTCGTCGTCTTTGTTCCAATTGCTACAGTATAGAATCTTTAAAAAGTCGTCTTATTATAACGGAACCGGTAAACCAAAAACCACCTAACACCTCTCAACCTTTCCTTCTCCAATATTCGTCGTCTTTGTTCCAATTGATATAGTATAGAATCTTTAAAAAGTAGTCTTATTATAACGGAACCGGTAAACCAAAAACCACCTAACACCTCTCAACCTTTCCTTCTCCAATATTCGTCGTCTTTGTTCCAATTGCTACAGTATAGAATCTTTAAAAAGTAGTCTTATTATAACGGAACCGGTAAACCAAAAACCACCTAACACCTCTCAACCTTTCCTTCTCCAATATTCGTCGTCTTTGTTCCAATTGATATAGTATAGAATCTTTAAAAAGTAGTCTTATTATAACGGAACCGGTAAACCAAAAACCACCTAACACCTCTCAACCTTCCCTTCTCCAATATTCGTCGTCTTTGTTCCAATTGCTACAGTATAGAATCTTTAAAAAGTCGTCTTATTATAACGGAACCGGTAAACCAAAAACCACCTAACACCTCTCAACCTTTCCTTCTCCAATATTCGTCGTCTTTGTTCCAATTGATATAGTATAGAATCTTTAAAAAGTAGTCTTATTATAACGGAACCGGTAAACCAAAAACCACCTAACACCTCTCAACCTTTCCTTCTCCAATATTCGTCGTCTTTGTTCCAATTGCTACAGTATAGAATCTTTAAAAAGTAGTCTTATTATAACGGAACCGGTAAACCAAAAACCACCTAATACCTCTCAACCTTTCCTTCTCCAATATTCTTCGTCTTTGTTCCAATTGATATAGTATAGAATCTTTAAAAAGTAGTCTTATTATAACGGAACCGGTAAACCAAAAACCACCTAACACCTCTCAACCTTTCCTTCTCCAATATTCGTCGTCTTTGTTCCAATTGATATAGTATAGAATCTTTAAAAAGTAGTCTTATTATAACAGAACCGGTAAACCAAAAACCACCTAACACCTCTCAACCTTTCCTTCTCCAATATTCGTCGTCTTTGTTCCAATTGCTACAGTATAGAATCTTTAAAAAGTAGTCTTATTATAACGGAACCGGTAAACCAAAAACCACCTAACACCTCTCAACCTTTCCTTCTCCAATATTCGTCGTCTTTGTTCCAATTTCTACAGTATAGAATCTTTAAAAAGTCGTCTTATTATAACGGAACCGGTAAACCAAAAACCACCTAACACCTCTCAACCTTTCCTTCTCCAATATTCGTCGTCTTTGTTCCAATTGCTACAGTATAGAATCTTTAAAAAGTAGTCTTATTATAACGGAACCGGTAAACCAAAAACCACCTAACACCTCTCAACCTTTCCTTCTCCAATATTCGTCGTCTTTGTTCCAATTGCTACAGTATAGAATCTTTAAAAAGTCGTCTTATTATAACGGAACCGGTAAACCAAAAACCACCTAACACCTCTCAACCTTTCCTTCTCCAATATTCGTCGTCTTTGTTCCAATTGCTACAGTATAGAATCTTTAAAAAGTCGTCTTATTATAACGGAACCGGTAAACCAAAAACCACCTAACACCTCTCAACCTTTCCTTCTCCAATATTCGTCGTCTTTGTTCCAATTGATATAGTATAGAATCTTTAAAAAGTAGTCTTATTATAACGGAACCGGTAAACCAAAAACCACCTAACACCTCTCAACCTTTCCTTCTCCAATATTCGTCGTCTTTGTTCCAATTGCTACAGTATAGAATCTTTAAAAAGTCGTCTTATTATAACGGAACCGGTAAACCAAAAACCACCTAACACCTCTCAACCTTTCCTTCTCCAATATTCGTCGTCTTTGTTCCAATTGATATAGTATAGAATCTTTAAAAAGTAGTCTTATTATAACGGAACCGGTAAACCAAAAACCACCTAACACCTCTCAACCTTCCCTTCTCCAATATTCGTCGTCTTTGTTCCAATTGCTACAGTATAGAATCTTTAAAAAGTCGTCTTATTATAACGGAACCGGTAAACCAAAAACCACCTAATACCTCTCAACCTTTCCTTCTCCAATATTCGTCGTCTTTGTTCCAATTGATATAGTATAGAATCTTTAAAAAGTAGTCTTATTATAACGGAACCGGTAAACCAAAAACCACCTAACACCTCTCAACCTTCCCTTCTCCAATATTCGTCGTCTTTGTTCCAATTGCTACAGTATAGAATCTTTAAAAAGTAGTCTTATTATAACGGAACCGGTAAACCAAAAACCACCTAACACCTCTCAACCTTTCCTTCTCCAATATTCGTCGTCTTTGTTCCAATTGCTGTAGTAGAAAATCTTTAAAACGTAATCTTATTATGACATATACAATAAACCGGTAAACCGAAAATCACCCCTTCAAACTTTCCTTCTTCAATATTCGTTCCAAATGCTGGCGTATAGAATCTTTTATCTTGAAACTTTTTCCAGATATCTTAGCACTTTGCGTAATTAACTTAAACTCTTCTATTGTTACCAGTGAATTCTTTGTTTCAGGTTATCTTCCTCTTTTTTGAAAAGATTCTACGATGTATATAACTAAGCACGGCCTTGGTGTTTACATCCTAGAAAATCTTCCAATGGCAAATGTATTTTGAGGTGTTAACATCTCAATTTGCTAATAAATCATTTTGTTTGTAAATGCCCTTCAAATTCATTGAATGTTAACATGTTTTCATTTTAGAAGAACATAAGAAATCCCTTAAAACTGACATGTTCTTGTTCCATTCGTTGAAGCATTGTTCAAGCAGATACCCTTCTTTCATCCTTACATGTTGATTTGGTATAAATTGTATTGATTATTGAATCTATAAAAAAATACCTTTCAGGAAGACCATTTCTAGGTAATAAGTTGAACAGAATATATTAAATTTTGACCACTGACTCTCAACCTAACCTGAATACTTTCCGCATATATGCACATAATCGTTATTTCATTCTGTATAGACTGTCTATGGCCAAACTATATGTAGCTTTCGTTCACACCCTGCACGTAACTTCTTTGACCATTCTGTCAATTCTCTATTGATTGACTTATTACACACGTACGTACACACACTCGGTCTCTCTCGATACAGTCATCAATCAATAATAAACGTTTGATATTGATCTGGTTTTCAAAGGTTGGTAAACACTTTCTATAAAATGTTTCTTCAACGGCTGACATTAGGAAATTCTACTTACGGTTTTACGAATCCAAATATTTAAAATCTGTTCTTTAATTTATAGGGGATATCTTATCTACTCTTTTTCTGTTTGTAGTGGAAGTCCGTTCTAGTGAAGGGTAGTTGCATACTGTTGCAGGTTAACGGAATTTGGCCTTGTGGTAGATAGCCCCCTATAAGTCATAAAATGATTATAAAATCAAGAAAAAAAAATTGAGTTAAAAATAACATTTATATATATACACATATCAATTATGTTTTTACAGTTAAAGTAATACTTGAATATAGGTCCAACGTAGGTTAAAATGTTCATGGCAAATAATATGCTGAAAGAGATTTAAGGCTTAGGAATGTGGGGAACGTGTAAGTGAGGAATGCCTTTGATGTAGTCGCTCCTTAGGTCAGTAAGTAGTTTTGAGACAGGGGAGAAGAAAAGAGGCAAGCGTAGTAGCCACTTGTCTCAGGTCAAGGGGATATTGATTACACTCTTCTCCTGAGGTCTGCCTGCTGGGGTCTGTCTGTGTCCGCTTTTTATAACTGCTTTTTGGATCACAGCAGCTCGTTTGGGATTTCACACTTGTATTTGATTCTGGGCTTCCCATTAGCTGATAAATAAAATTCGCGTAGGCTCGCGAAATGGAAATTTAATATTTGATTAATTTTTATTTTTCAACCGGAACATCTTCGCGAACCCGGATGCGCACGGACGACTTTTGGTCATTTGTCTTTTTGTCGTGAGAGAGCAAACATCCGGTCCATCGCTTTTGTTCGGTCGGTATCACCACAAATTCAGTAGTCAATGACTCGCTTCGTGTTTATACTAATACGCGCAAAGACTGACACGCAATGAGACATTTAGAGTCTAGACCAGGGGTCGCAAACTTTTTAAGCCATCGACTCCCTCATGGGGTACTTGATCTCATATCGACCCCCTATTATGCAAAATATATCTGTTGCCCATGCCCTGGTAGGCTTCCTATTGTTTAGGCTCGCCTTTTTCTACATTCTTAACATGGTCTAAAAATATATTACTTTGATCTCCCATCCTTGACATGACGGGCAAAATTTATTCAAAATTATCTATTCAAAGGTTGAAGTGAATAAATCTTTCTTATACTCGCCAATAAGGCCATTTTTAAGTGTCTTTACCTGGATGTGCGTTGTGGCGCAGTGGATATCGGCTCGGAACGAGAAATCAGAGAGCCGAGTTCGAATTCCAGTTGAATTCCTTGCATTCACTTACGCGCAAATACCCTTGGAAAAGGTATTAATCCATCTATTCCTTCTAGTTATGGGTTAAATAACAGGACAGATTGGGTTATGGCTGGCAACCAGTCTACTGCAGAAACCAATGGCAACCTACTGCGGGATAATCTTCTGCCCAGTCAGTCATGTCTCTTTCGAGACATGATCGCCCAAGCGTGTTTCACGTATGGCACTTAATTGACTGACTGAATATAATAGTTGGAAAGATGATTAAGGCTTCTACTGGACATAAAGTGAGGGATCAGTTTTCTATTGTTATGAAGTAATAAACTGATCCCCCACTAATTACTACTTAATAATATAATATATCTCTTCCCCCTCTAGCTGTCAGTCAAAATAACATAACAGATTGGGTTCTATAGCCTTGGTTGGCAACCAGCCTACCGCAGAAAGCAATGACAACCTACTGCGGGATAATCTTCTGCCCAGTCAGTCATGTCTCTTTCGAGACATGATCGCCCAAGCGTGTATCATGTAAGGCACTTAACTGACTGGCCTGTAAGCACTTGGCTTCTCGTAACAATATAAATGCTATCGGTAATGAATTTTCTGAATCATTCGTCCTAATTTCCTTTTACCCCCTTTCTTTAAAACAAGAAATATTCAAAGAAATTTATAAAAAAAATAGTAAAATGACATTGATTTTCTTGGATTGGTTAATGGGAAGGTTGTGTTTGATGAGTACAAGACAATGTAGATATTGGGTTGAATGTTGGTGAGCTTTAAACGTAAGTCACCACGTTCTTCCAGGTTTATTCTATTTCTCTCCTTTGTTAAAATGTAATTTGCATGGCTAAAACCTGCTTCAACCATATATGAACTTGGGAATGCAAGTAAAAAAGGTTCAACAGCTGGAATAAATAAGTTTTGGGTACTTATTATTAGTATTCAAATTGCTCCAGTACTCAAAGAGAGTAAGGTCTTTAAACAAGGATTTAGCTTCAAGGTCCGCACACATATCAATGAGCTCCTCATGCAAGTAAAATTCAGTGTCTGAATTCTCCATCTTCAAATCAAAAGGTGTTACAATCCAGTCAGGTACATTCATTTCATCCAAATCCTTGAAACGTACTTTAAAGTCTTCCTTTAATTTTTCTCGGTGATTAATGTATATCTCCAGCTCACAATCTGATTTTTTTTCTTTTTCTCCATCTTCCAGTTGTCGTAAGTTTGAAAAGTAGCTGAAATCTCTGCGAGCCAACGAAGATTTAAATATTGGTTTGAAAGTCTATTAAGATTTAAATATTGGTTTGAAAGTCTATTAAGATTTTTCGGGCTTGAATGATTGTAGTTTCTGTGCCTTGCAAACGTTTCTGTAATTCATTAAATTTTGAATATAGGTCTGCCAAATATAAAAGATGATTTTTACATTTTTCAATTCGTCACATAAGTGATCCATCCACATCCGAGAGAAATTCAACAGTTGAGTCGTACAAGTCAACAAGTCTTTGCAAGGAATCCCCTCGCAACAACCATCTTACTTCCATATGTAAAATGAGTTGGTTATACGTTTCGTCATTTTTTTCGCACAACATTGCAAACAGTCGCGAACTCAGAGGATGTGCTTTAATCTTATTCTTATTCACTGACCTAATAAACACTTTTAAAGCAGGATGCAGTTCGCTACTTAAATTCTTGGCTACTAAATGGTTTCTATGTAATACACAGTTAATAGTTCGCACACAGGGAACCTTTCCTTTCAGCAAGGATGAAAATCCTCTGTAACGACCAGTCATTGCTGTGCTTCGTCGGTAGCCACTGTAATAATATTTTCAATAGGAACATTCAGTTTATTCAAGTAATCCTCCAGGCATCGCAAAAAAAATTGTCTTGCCTTTTGAATCAGCTCTGAGGTACTTGGCAAACAAAAACTCGTCAATGATACACTTTAGACTCGGACTTTTGTATCTCACATAGGCCATGAGAATATTTGAACTGCCGAATGTTGACTCATCGAGTTGAATGGAAAATTTGGAATGTTGCAGCTCTGACCCCAAAGTTTTCTCTACATCGTCACTCATCCCATCAATTCACCGGCTCACTGTTCTTGCACTCAACGATACACATTTTAAAATACGTTCAGTCTTGTTTCAGAACAATTTCACACACATTTTTTAATAGCTGGTATAATAATCTCCTCACCAATTGTATGTGGTTTTCCTTTTTGTGCTATGTTGAGTTGAGAGCAATATTGTAAGATGCTTTCAGTCCATCATAACCAACAGTGACAGGTGTTTTATCTCTTTAAAGTTGGTCGCTTTGTGATCTTCTCTTTCAACTCCTTAAAAAAATCAAGATCCTTGTTCTTGACACAGTGAATTCTTTCAAGGCGATCTTTCATCTTTGCAGGCTTCATCATAGCATCGTTACTAAAAGTCTTCTCACATAAAAGACAGAAAGGCACTGTTTCATTAGTAAATGATGGTAAATCCAAATTTGAGATATTCTTGCGAATACTGTCGACATTTTTCTTACTATCACGTGTAGACTTCGCGTGCGTCACGCTTTCTGATTGGCTCATGATTAGGGAGAAGCAAGCGACAACCAGACTGACCAAGTACACGCATTGATTGATTCAAAATGTGTTTTCTCGGTGGCGCGCGTATTCACTGAAGACCGGCAACACCTTGTTAGTTTCTTTTTGGAGAAGCAGATGGAATTTTTGAACTTAAGGGTAGATTTCATTCAGCCATTTTGATGAAAAAAATCAAGAGAGAATTGCAATTGCTAGTGTCAATTTTAGACTGTAGTCTGATGTTGAAAGAAAAAAAAAACTTTTTCTATAGTTCTAAATTGTAAAAGAGAAATGTAGCATTTCATAAAAATAACAAGTTATAAAATGAAACCAAAGAAACGGATTGTTAAAAATGTTTCTCTTTGATCTTGTTCTTTTTTCCTTCTTTCATTCTTTTAAGATAAAACTATTGTCTATAAATCCCACTTCCGCTTAATCAGTGAGACAGAGACAGTGTATTGAGGGAGGGCTTCTAATTGACTTTGATCTGCTTTGCTACAGTTTCTTAACGTTTTTTTTAATAATGTAGGATTTTTTTTGTGTGTGAGTGCAGAAACTGATTTTAAAATTCTTCTTTTAGGTCTTAAGGAACAAAATTAAAAGAAATAACAAGGTCATGTTTTATTTATTTATAAGAATATTTACAAAAACACAAAAGACAGTTTTTAAGTATTTATAAAAATTTATATTAAAAAAAAGGAAATGGTTAATTTAACATGGAAAATGATGACATAAAAAACTGGATTCCGTTTCAAATCAACAATTCCGCGATTCCGTCCGCGATTCATCGCGGAAAATTGGGGTCCCTACATATGACAACGAGGAGGATTGATGCCACTGTGAACAGCTACACCATAATATAGGCCTAAATGGAGAAATAATGATACTGTTAGCGATTACAAAATCAAAAGTAAAAGTGACCCTTTTTTATTAATACTTTTATAATCGAAAAATCGTTTGAGGAATCTATCGACCCCCTCTCGACCTCTCTAGACAATTGTCGACTCCTTAGATAGCCCCATCGACCTCCAGAGTTCGATATCGACCACTTTGCCGACCCCTGGTCTAGACTGATATAGGTAAAGACGTTCAAGCCTGGTATACTGATAGACGTCCAAGCCTGACATGCGGATAGACGTTCAAGCCTGGCATGCGGATAGATGTCCAAGACTGACATGTGGATAGACGTCCAAGCCTCGCATGTGGATAGACGTCCAAGCCTGACATGTGGATAGACGGCCAAGCCTGACATGCGGATAGACGTCCAAGCCTGACATGTGGATAGACGGCCAAGCCTGACATGTGAATAGACGGCCAAGCCTGACATGCGGATAGACGTCCAAGCCTGACATGCGGATAGACGTCCAAGTCTGACATGTGAATAGACGTCTAAGCCTGACATGCAGATAGACGTCCAAGCCTGATATGTGAATAGACGTCTAAGCCTGACATGCAGATAGACGTCCAAGCCTGACATGTGGATAGACGTCCAAGCCTCGCATGTGGATAGACAGCCAAGCCTGACATCTGAATAGACGGCCAAGCCTGACATGTGAATAGACCTCCAAGCCTGGCATGCGGATAGACGTCCAAGCCTGACATGTGGATAGACGTCCAAGCCTGACATGTGATTAGACGGCCAAGCCTGGCATGCAGATAGACGTCCAAGCCTGACATGCGGATAGACGTCCAAGCCTGACATGCGGATAGACGTCCAAGCCTGACATGTGGATAGACGTCCAAGCCTCGCATGTGGATAGACGTCAAAGCCTCTCATGTGGATAGACGGCCAAGCCTGACATGTGAATAGACGGCCAAGCCTCGCATGTGGATAGACGTCCAAACCTCGCATGTGGATAGACGTCCAAGCCTGACATGCGGATAGGCGTCCAAGCCTGACATGCGGATAGACGTCCAAGCCTGACATGCGGATAGACGTCCAAGCCTGACATGTGAATAGACGTCTAAGCCTGACATGCAGATAGACGTCCAAGCCTGACATGTGGATAGACGTCCAAGCCTCGCATGTGGATAGACGTCCAAGCCTGACATGCGGATAGACGTCCAAGCCTGACATGCGGATAGACGTCCAAGCCTGACATGCAGATAGATGTCCAAGATTGACATACTGAAAGACATGCTGATTTTCAAAAGAAATTGCATTTATGAAGAATTGGTCGTCAGTGTGATGTATTACTTTGACGGACAAAAATATGATTGAAAAAATATATTCCAGATGGCGGCGGCTGAGTGTAACAATAAAGCCTTGAAAAGCAATAACCGACAAAGTTATGGTTGACATCAAAGGTTTTTTTTTTTTTTGGTTTTTTTGATCCCGATCAAGGCGGTAACGCCACTGATGCGCAGGGGGCTACGTAAGAGTGAAAAGATTGGAAAAGAGAAAGCCGGAAACCACATCCTAAACAGGGAACAAAGGACGAGTCTCTTCACCTGTTCAATAGACGTGGATGGAGTGTAAACCGGGCAATAGTTTAATCTATCTATTTCAATTGAAAAATAAAGAAAAAAAGAAAAGAGTGAAAAGATTGGAAAAGAGAAAGCCGGAAACCACATCCTAAACAGGAAACAAGGGATGATCCTCTTCACCTGTTCAATAGATGTGGGTGGAGTGTGAACCGGGCGATATTAGTGTCTTCATTTAAGAACAACATAAATCTGAGTTAAAATACATTTTCAAAACAGAATTTTATATTAAAAGATTAAACAGGAACAGAAGCTGTCTACAAACTCTCTACGACCCTTACTGTGGCAAACTACTAGGCTAAAACTATCAAACTTCTTACAAGAATACAACACATTGGATGGGGAGAACAAAATTCCTAAAAAAAAAGTGAGTCCAACTTCATTATTATTATTATTATTTTAATAATATCCTGATACAAGTTAAGTTAATTAACCCATAGCTGGAGGGGAAAAAGATGCGGATTCATACCTTTTCCCAGGCCACCCGTGCATAAGTGAATATAACAAACCCAAGTGGAACCTGAACTCGGCTCTCCCATTTCCAATTCAGGGCCACTATCCATTACACTACCCACACATACAAGCTTACAGCACCTAGTATTCCCAAGCAGTCACCCATCTAGGTACTCACCAGGCTTAACATTACTTAACTCTTACATCACTTGATATTCCCAAGCAGTCACCCATCTAGTTCAACTAAAATATATTTAGCAATATTTATGTGCATGTAGCTACATACCTTAGTTCCACCAGTTCAGACCTTCAAAGTTAGGATCCATCATGCCATGCCAACTCATCTCCTTCATATTCCATTTGTGAAGAGGAAGTGTCATTTAAAAAACTTTCCTTAAACTACTACTTTGTGAAACAGTCTCCTGCTTCTTTAATCACTACAATCTTAACCTCAAGTCTTGTGGGTAACCATTATTTATTCCACACGTCCTCATATACAAGGTGTCCCAAAAAGATGTATACACGTTTTAAATAATTGTAAACTTGGTGTTTATTACTTCAAAAATATAAATATATTAACAAGTATCATTTTATTGTTTTTTCACTGCATTTTGACTATATCTTAAATAATTTTAAGTAGCCAATAATTAAACTGTTTGTGTTTATTTTACAGATTCAGTCCCTGAACACAATAATGACAGCCAATGTGTATACATTTTTTGGACACCCTGTATACGTATTACTTCTCTTTATACAACCATCTTATTTAGTAACTCTTTACTTTGAGTGGCTCTTAGGCCTTGTATTGGGTAAACGAGTATAAATTTTTTTTTAAATTGTATTAGAAAAAAGCAGGCAATAGTCGACAAAGATATGATTGACATCAAGGACAGAAAACACAGGCAATATCCGATAATGTTATTATTGATATCAAGTGCAGAAAAAACAAGTCGACAACAAAGGCTTGAAAGGCAATAACCGACAAAGATATGATTGACGTCAATTAAGCGAAAATTCCAAAAGGCAAAACAGCGTAAAAAGTTTGGTTTTATAAGTCTAGGGTTTCTTACAGGGGAAGAGAAGAACTCAAAACAGAGAGAGAGAGAGAGAGAAAAAAAAAACAGAATTCCCTCCGGTTAACGACTACCCAACAGCTCCTGCTTGTGCGCAATCTCTCTCCGCCTCTCTTTCTCCAAACAACTATCACCGAAGAAGAATTAATTTTTTTTTGTAATCATATCGCCCTGAGCAAGGCATTTTAGTGCCACTGTTGTTCAGGGGGTTACATAAAGTTATGAGAAAGGGTGACAGGTTATAGGGAGTGTCAGGAAGTGGGTAAGAGAAGGATGAGAATACTGATGAGAGTGGAGGGGACGGAGAAAGGAGCATGAGAGAGAGAGAGATGATGCATGTCAGTGAGAAAGGAGATGAATATTGCCTTTACATTTAAATTCTTGGAGATTGTAGCTGTCGGAGAAGCAAGTGAACGGAAGGGAATTCCACAGGTGGGAAGTGCGAGAAAAGAAGCTGATGGAGTAGAATCTGCGTTTACAATTTATTGGTTTCACAGTAAAAGGGTGGGGCCTAGTTGCTAATCTTCTGGTTCGAGTAAATTCATATATAGGGAGCACTAGTCAGCTAAGTTAATCTGAGCAGAAGCCATGAAAGTATTTGTAGAAGAGACACAGAGAAGCCACATTGAGCCGGTGAGAAAGTGACTGTATCTGAGCTGCCAAGCAGGGATCGATCACATTACAGATTCTCCGGTGGATTTTGTCAAGGACCCCTATATTTATATAGATATATGTGTGTTCTGTTCCTCATTTTCTGTCAAAACGGTTTTGTTTTTCAGCAGCAGAGGCACTATATAATAGGACAATAAAAGAACAGTTTTCTAGCAGTAGCAACAGTAATATAACACTTCGGGAGCTACTTCAGAAAATCATCTTCTTTCATTTGGTCTGGGCAATTTTCAGAAGGAATTCTTTTTTTTTTTTTTTTTCCTTTCCCTCACTTCTCGACAAATATTTTCATGGAGGAAAGTTTTAGAATTAATGTATATTTTTTTTCAAATTTCATTTCTGTGACTGTTCCATGTCTCTCCAGCCATTAAAAGCAACGATAACCAAAATAGAAAATAAAATCAGGCTTCCACTGACCATGCAAACATTTATCACGTCCAAACACAACAGTCAATACTAATCAATATAAAAATATGACGTTAACGTCATTGCAACTGTCAATGTCCGGCATGATGCCATATTGTTATGTTTACTTATATTAATGTTTATATTCTTCTTCTTCTATGTGCCCTGTCCCTTCAGGACGTAGGCGATCATGGCCTTCCACTTTTCCCTATCCCTGGTGGCCCTGAGCACGCCTTCTCTTGTTACACCATGCAATCCTCGTTCCGTCATCCACCTGATTCGGTCCTTCAAATATGTTATCCGTTGCTTTCCCCTATCACTTTTCCCCTCTATCTAACCTGTTAGTATCAGATTCTCCAAGCCCTCCTTCCTCAATACGTGTCCCAGGAACTTCAGCTGTCTCTTCCTGACGCTCAGTATTAATTTCCTTTTTGTTTCCATCATTTCCAAGACCTCATCATTGCTCACATGCTCGATCCATGATATTCGCAGCATCCTTCTGTAGAACCGCATTTCAGTTGCTTCAAGTCTTTCCTTCGTCTTTGATGATATTGTCCAGCATTCATATTGAAGGACGGGCAGCACGTAGCAATCCAGTAATCTCTTCCTTGTTTTTAGTGAAATTTTCCTGTCTCTTAATACTCTACTCAGCTTCTGGAATGTATCCTTGTGCTTTTGGATCTCAGGAATATAAATGTATAGAAACTGTTGTGGTCACAAAGTGAGGGGTCATTTTATATATTGATTGTAATATGGAACTGATCCCCCATTTTATATCCAGTATGCTTCGGTAGAACCACATTTCATTTGCTTCAAGTTTTCCCTTCATCTTTGATGATATTGTCCAGCATTCACTGCCGTATTGAAGAACTGACATCACATAGCAACCCAGCACTCTTTTCTTTATATTCTTATTAAAATAAATAAATAAACAAAAGAGTAAAACTGTTTGTTATGTTTTAACTTGAACTCTACGTATCAATTATCAGAATAACGTTGGATGGTTAATTAAAACTATTCTTATAAAAAGTACTTCTGAACAAATCCTGGTAAAGCATTTCAATTGAAAAATCTTAGAATATTATCCCAGATAGCTTATTTTCAAAATGTCGAAAGTTTGCCTTTCCAGTACATGTTCAAACTTGGCTATTTTCATCTATTTATTTCTAAAATTCTTCTACCATTTACTTGGACTTTAGGTCCAAGAGTATTATCGCACACGTCATGGAACATTACAAATCCATCTTTCTCACAAAACAGCAGAACAGATAAAAAGGTAGATAATTTATACATTAAAATGAATAAAAAGAACTAATATTCGAGAAGGGGGTAAATTAAAAAATGTACAAATTAAATTGCAAACTAAAATTCAGACTGAAATATAAAAACTAATTTCAAGTGGCATGTACCTTTGACAGCTCCTATTTAAACATTTCAAGTTGAGTATCATCTTATATATAACAGATAACTTACTTTTAAAATGCTGAAAATTCGTTGTACCAGGAAATATTCAGACACTTGACTATTTTTATCTGTTTATTTCTAAAACTTCTAATCTTTCTTTGTATTTTAGGATAAACATTACACATTCCCTGCCTTTCTGAAAAGCAGCAGGACATGGGCGGACAACTTGGATTATTTGACGACATGATTATTGTAATAATATAAAACACGCTACAAGATCTTTCACAATTGGTAGTAAAGAAAATAAACTGAGCCGACGCTGCCTCGCTATTCTCTCTCTCTCTCTCTCTCTCTCTCTCTCTCTCCATGAGCATGATAGGAGGAATGAATATATATATATATATATATATATATATATATATTGAAACTAGCATCATAGCCCGGCGTTGCCCCTGCAACTCAGAACATTTTTAATTAGGTAATTAATGCAGCGTGTTGCGATTTCCGAGCGCTTGTAGTCAGTAATAAAAAAAAAATTATATAAAAAATTGTTCTTTAAAAATTGTTCAAAAATTCCATTTAAAAGATCTATTTTCTTTTGTTTTGCGTAAACGTGAGTTGATGATTTGTGTGACATTGTAAACAGCATTACGTTTATTTTTGTTTGAAAATTACGGGGGAAAATGTTTACATTTTTTGTTGACTAAATGGATTTCATAAATTTTCGAAGAATATTTAAAAATGTAGACATTTATTTTTAGAGGAAAAAGTTACATTAATTCCACACGAATTACAGACAGTTGATTTCCTGCATGGAATATTTAACGAAAAAAAACTTTATTTTTTTTATTAATTTTATTTTCTGAAGTCTGAAATATTAAATCTGAAAAAAAAAAACTCAAATAATTAAATTAACCATTGTTACCTTTTTTTTTTTTTTTTACATATTTTGTTTTTTGTTTGAAAAAATACTTTTTTAAAATATTTCTTTTGTTTCAAAATTACGGGGAAAAATATTCACATTTTTTTGTTGACCAAATGAATTTTTAAAACATCGGAATAAAAATGAAATATAAAGGCTCATTTTTTTTAGTTGCTTTTGACACGTGTGATTTGATTTCTGTGACGTAATCTAGCAACCATCTTCGATCTTAGATATTTTATAGAGCAAATGTAGACAATCGGCTCCATTGGCCAAAAAGTGCGAAAGGGAAAATTGCTGAACTTAAACTCAAAAAGTATGTGTCGACCTGGCTTCCCTGTATATATGTGTCCCTAGAAAGTTTGAATGGCGTAGCTTAAAAAATGTAGGCGTGCATAGATTACAGTCACACACAGACTCACAGATTGCTTTTTATATGCATAGATTATTTGTTTGAACATTATTTTTGATCGATACTCGTATTTAAGTTGATATTTTATTTATAATTATACAGTATATGTACATATTTATTTCTACAGGCCTGATTATTTACGATAAATTTTTATTACGAAAATGTGGATCATTCAGCAGGATTCGAACCTGCGACCCCTATCCACATAAGGGAAGCCACCAATTGATCTAGCGCGCCTTAGACCTCTCGACCACGAATGACCAACAGTTTAAACGACGTCAATCAAGCGTATATAAAACAATTTTCGATTAACGAAAATAATGACACACATTTTGTAACAAACATTTATCGTAAATAATCAGGCCGGTAGAAATAAATATACATATACTGTTTAATTATAAACAGAATTTCTACTTAAATACGAGTATCGACCAAAAATTACTGTTCAAACAAATAATTTCAATTTGTCGGTTGTTTATAACCAATTTCATTAATCTTCGTTAATTTCCGTGACATTTTCACATTTGTTGACATTGTGGTGATACCGAGCAAGAGCGAGGGACCGGATGTTTGCTCTATAACGACCAGAAATCAAATAACCAAAAGTCGTGTCCGCGCAGGTGGATTCGCGCAAATGTTCCGGTTGAAAAATAAAAATTAATCAAATATCAAATTTCCATTTATTTACCAGCCAATGGGAAGCCCAGAATCAAATATAAGTGTGAAATTCTAAACGAGCTGCTTTTGATCCAAAAAGCAGATATACAAGCCGTGACAGAAAGCACCTAGCAGACAGACACCAAGGAGAAGAGTGTAATCAATATCCCCTTGACTTAAGTCAAGCGGCTACTACGTTCGCCTCCCTTCAGCTCTCCTTACTTTCTTCCCTGTCTCAAAAGTACTTAATGACCTAAGGATCGAATACATCAAAGACATTCCTTACATACAAGACACTACTTTAAGTATCGAATTCTCCTTGTCAGCCTTCTATTGCCAAAATGAACAACATTCCTAAGCCTTAAATCTCTTTCAGCTTATGAATATTTAACCTCCGTTGGACCTATATTCAAGTATTACTTTAATTGTAAAACATTAATTGAAATGTGTATATATAAATGTTATTTTCAACTCAATTTGCTTTTCTTGATTTTATAATCATTTTATGATTTATAGTGGGCTATCTACCACAAGGCCAAATTCCGTTAACCTGCAACAGTATACAACTACCCTTCACTAGAGCGGTCTCCCACTGCAACCAGAAAAAGGAATAAATAGATAAGATATCCCCTATATCATTACGATACATTTCGGTGCAGATATGGTTATTTGCATAAATTAAACGAATTCAACAGGAATTCGAACCCGGGTCTCCAATTTCTTATTCCAAGCCGGTACTCATTACACCACATTGACATCTATTGGCAGCCAAAATTCACCTAAATAAGTCTCGCTGATTTTAACCGAGTAAGTCCATCTGTTTGTTTTACCAAATGGACATAAATTTAAATATGCATGAGATCAATAAAGCAAACAGATTATTCGAGACAAAACAAGATCTGAAGTCTCGTCTCATGGGAATTCAAACAATCTGTAGATGTCCAGGAAGTTTTGTGCCCAATCAGGTCAATTGTATTCATTAGCGAAAAAGCAGCAACTGAAAGTTCTTAATAGACATTTATATTCTTCTGCACATACTATCACCGTTTCTCCATTTTCCCACATAAAAGAATAGATTTACGCAGGCACATATGATATAATTTCAGAATTAGGCAAGTTATTGCCAGTCTAAACTCAATAAGCATTTGTTTTTGTTTTTTGTTAGTTGTTTTTTCTTGTGGTGTCGGACATATTTGTTTTGTTTGAATTATAAAAGTACATGTTTTGTATATTTATTATATATTAAATCATATAAAATTATTGAATTATAAAACTACATATTTCGTATATATATTATATATTAAATTGTATTAAATTATTGAATTATAAAAGTACATATTTTGTATATATATTATATATTTTAAGTATATTAAATTATTGAATTATAAAAATACATATTTTGTATATATATTATATATTAAATTATATTAAATTATTGAAATATAAAACAACATATTTCGTATATATATATTATATATTAGATTATATTGAAATATTTAAATGTAAAAGTACATATTTTGTATAGATATTATATATTAAATTATATTTAATTATTGAATTATAAAAGTACATATTTTGTATAGATATTATATATTAGATGATATTAAAATATTTCATTATAAAAGTACATATTCTGTATATTTATTATATATTAAATTATATTAAATTATTGAATTATAAAAGTGCATATTTTGTGTGTGTGTGTATATATATATATATATATATATATATATATATATATATAAGCTAATAAAAATTGTGAAACGCATATTTTGCACACTTTTGGCATAGTGTAACACTATTATTAGTACCGAAAAGTAAAGAAGTGTAACGCCGTCGCCCTGCTGGCCTGCTGACCCCTCTCTGGAAGCCACTTATGGTACTGACTGGGGCCTGAATCAGGTTCGATGCTGTCGAATACGGCACCAATTATGACGACGCTCTCGGGTCGCTCGTCGTAATGATCTCATCACTGTAGCTGGTCCTCAAGGCGTCTATTACGCTGCTGATTTGAACAATTTTCAATATATACTACGGTAAAACTTTTTTCTGTATAGGGTTTTGGAAGAGATACAAGCGAAAAGGAAACATACTATACATCAGGAAGAGGCAGTTTAAGTTTCTGGGACACGTAATGAGGAAAGAGGGCTTAGAGAATCTGATATTTAGAGGACAAATAGAGGGAAATAAAAACAGGGGAAAGCAACGAGCGATATGCTTGATGAGCTTGAGCAAGAGAATGGCAGAGCAGGGTTTGGGAGAAAAACTAAGAGAAAAGGGGTTAAGAGCTTCAAAGGGCAGAGGTAAGTAGAGATCCATGATCACCTACGTCCTGAAAAAACACAGCACATAAAGAAAGAATTTTCTTTTGACCTCTCAGCTGTTGTTACCACAGATATAGGCAATTCGAATTTAATTTATTCAGTATTTGTCTATATTTCTGAGATGAGGTAGTATATACATTATTCGGAGTATTGTCTTCATCTTTGTTGCCATTTGTACGACGTTTCGGCCGTTGTACGCTCCGACTCTCTTCAGGTGGAATTTCGAACCAAACCCTTTATTACAATCACTGGGTCATGTATCCTTAAGGACACATGACTCAGTGGATATAGACGTTGGTTAGTTCCTGACTTAACTCTTAAAGTTCAATACCGGGCTACAGCAGTGGTGAACAAGTAACTTGCAGGGTTAGAGGGAGATAACTCATGACTTTCAATCGAGGCTTTACGCAAGGACTGGGTATAAAATACCCCAATGATTGTAATAAAAGGTTCGATCCGAAATTCCTAGCACCTGAAGAAGGCCGGAGCATATAATGGCCGAAACGTCGTACAAATGGCAACAAAGATGAGAACAATAATCCGAATAATGTAAATACTGTTAATTTATTCAGTCAAAGCATTATTTGTGTAAGAAGAGTATATACACTACCGCCTATTATCCTGAAGCAATAGTCAAGTTGAAAAGGTTCCACTGCACTTTAGAGTTAGTCCCGAGGTTAATGGTGTATGAGTCTAATTGGCTAGATTCACCTTCTCGAAGACCTTCTAACACTTCGTACAGTAGACATTCATTGTGCTTCTGTCGAGGTGATATGCGGCACCACATCCAGATTTTATAGCTCATTTTTCTCACTGACTCCGCAAAAGAGGTCATGGACACCAGTTTTATTGTTGATGGTCTGAAAACCAGGACGGCGAATTTGAGCAGTACTGCGCAGAGTTCAAAATCCGTGGACATGCTGAAAGTTTTACAATCGGCGCAGTGGATATCGGCTCGGAACGAGAAAATGTGGTGCCGAGTTCGAATTCCAGTTGAATTCCTTGCATTCATTTCCACGCAAATACCTTTTGGGAAATGTATTAATCCCTCTCTTCCCTCCAGTTATGGGCTAAATAACAGGACAGATTCGGTTTTATCATATCACCCCGAACAAGGCGGTGACGCCACTGATGTGCAGGGGGCTACATAGGAGTGAAAAGATTAGAAAAGAGAAAACCGGAAACCGCATCCTAAACAGGAAACAAGGGATGAGCTTCTTCACCTGTTCAATAGACGTGGGTGGAGTGTGAACCGGGCGATAGTTTAGTCTATCTACTCCAATTGAAAAAAAAAGTGAGAAGATTGGAAAAGAGAAAACCGGAAACCGCATCCTAAACAGGAAACAAGAGATTAGCCTCTTCACCTGTTCAATAGACGTGGGTGGTGTGTGAACCGGGCGATCTGGCAACCAGTCTACTGCAGAAAGTAATGCCAACCTACTGAGGGATAATCTTCTGCCCATTCAGTCTAAAGAGACATGATCGCACAAGGGTGTATCTCGTATGGTACTTAAATTACTGACTGACTAGATTGGTAACAAAGCACCATCATTTTACTGTTGAAATGGTGAAACGTAACCGTAAGTTCTATGCTAACAATTCCTCTTTATCGCACTTCTCACTTGTGGGACTCTCGTCTGGCCTCTTGTTTCCCAGTCAACTTTGATCTTCAAAAATTTAAATGCAATGTCAATCGTTTTTAATTTCTGTCTTCTTAACATCTGTTCTTTTATTGTTCTCTCTCCTTAATAGTGTTTTTTTTTTCTAATATTCTATCACACTTAGGGTGAAATGATTACAAAATAAATATTTATTGAAAATTTATATCAAACTTCAATATCGACACCTTTTATAAAGAAAAAAAATAAATTCTCCGCTTTTTTTCCGCTTACTCTTCAAGGTTATTCACTATTTGAATTTGTGTATGTGTTGTCCTTGTACCTAACGGTTCAACGTGTCATGCGACACGAACTCTTCAATTGTGAGTTAATCTTCGAGATTGACTCGTGACAATGACTAATGGCCACTTCATAACTTCGTAAAGCTTGCGGTGAAAGTTGACAAAGGAAGTGAGCGAGCTATTTGACAATTTGGAGCAAATGGCTGGAGGAACACGTACTACAAAGGCAAAGAAATCTAGTAAAAGAACAAGTATTGCTGAGAGCTAAAAAAAAAACGTGGGAAACCATGATAGTTAATGTCCTGAAAAGGTATTGAACATAGGCGGTGACAGACAGACAGACAGACAGAAAAAACAGAGACAGAAAAGAAACACACACACACACACACACACACACACACACACACATATATGTATATATATATATATATATATAAAGTGGAACCTGTCGTATGCGACCACCCCTCTGTTACCCAGACTGGTCGCATACGACAGGTGATCGCTCACTAAAGGCTCATGACGCTATAGAAACGTATATTCCATTCATCAGAATGTACATATTTAGAGTTTTACCATGTAATCTGGTAATAAATAAATGAGAATAAAAGAAAATGGCCTAACTATAAAGAAATCTATTCAGCATAATTCATTTAAAAATTTTAAAAAACGTATTTACAGCGGTCAACAAGAGACCAAAATATTTCATTTATTCACAAAAAATATTTATTAAGTGGACTTTAAAAAAAGTCAACGGTTTCAGTATTTTTTTTTTCTTAGAAGTGTGTGATAGCAATACCTGTTGTACAAAACAGCCGATGTTTGACCGTGAGGTGAGCTCTGGCAATGTACATTTCAACAAGAAATAACAGTTTGATACAACACTACAATAACAAAACAATGAGGAAGTGTTCCTGGCTTGGACCAAATCAAAATGAAATAGATTACTCATTTAGTTTCTCTTAATTTAGAAGTCCGCAGTGTATTAACAAAATGGATTTTTTTAAGCGATCGATTGATCAGTCATTTTCACTAGTTAATGTTAGTCGCTGGTCGCGTTCTGGAGGTGGTCGCTCACTAAGGGTCAATTAACATTAGTATAACAAATCACCTGTGCACAGAAAAACTCGTTAACAATGGGTGGTCGCATACGACAGGTTCCATTATATATATATATATATATATATATATATATATATATAAAGGACGGTTTGAAGGTTGATTAGACAGAAGTACGAAAATAACATTCATTCGTAGTGGGTCGAAGTGTTTCGGTTCTATAAATAATCCAATCGAAAATTTTGCTACCATCAAGATTAAACAGGGTGTATAATTTAATTAAAAGCAAAAAAATAATCTGTTGTTGGATCCCAAGCCATTTAGGTATTCATGGAAATAACAGGACAGACTCGGAGGCAAGGAAAGCAAAGAAAGATAAAATAGCAAAAATCAAAATTCCTTGAACTGATTTTAAAACTGTAGTGAAGAGAATAATTTTTAAAGTGGCAAAATTATTGAGATAGATACACTAACAACAAACTCTAAAACATAAAACCCACGATTGGAGAATGGAACATTCAATACAGAAATAGAAGAGAACAGGTTTTGCTGACCCGCCTTCACATAGGCCATACCTACATCACGCACCATCATTTACTGGAGGGAACAGAATCCCCAATATGTACCAGCTGTCAAAAAATATTAAGTGTCAAACATATACTTTTAAAGAGTACAAACTTAAATAGAGTGCGAAAGAAGTCTTACCAAACAAGTAATTTTAAAAAACTATTTATGGAAACAAGACCAAGCAGGATACTCGGATTCTTAAAAGAAATTGGAATGTACTCAAAAATATGACTGGTTAAATACTATCTCACGCACACAGATATATATATTTCTACCAACTTGCTATATATTCTAAAACTTGGTTCTATCGAATGTGCATTTGCAAATCTTGTATATATAATATATAATACATATGCATAATATGTATATAGGCTGGATTTGGCTTCAGATAACCCGTGGTGGTTGGTATGCCATAAAATTTAAACAGCCAAATTAAATATATACATTTTTATAAAATTATTTTATTAATTTAAAATATGTTAAATATATAAATTTGTTAAATGTATGAATTTGTCTAAATATATAAGTCTGTTATATATGTTAATTTGTTAAATATATACAAACTTCTTGAAATTTTTCTTATCTTTTTGTTCGATTTTTAATAATTCAATTCGACATTAAATGACCCAAGATGGGTTGATACGCCGTAAAACAAAACAAGCTACCATCAAGAAATATGGATTGAATCATAAACGTAACGTACCAGCCTCTCTGACCTCCTGGTCAGAGAGGCAGGAGGATCAAGCCTGATGGGAGGGTCCGGCTAGGGTTTTGTGACTCTCACTATCTTATCAACTTTTTTTTTCTATCTACTTTGATATACCTTATAAATTAAACTAAGCACTTGTAGTGGACGAAGCGTCCACTTACTAATTTAGATTTACGAGTCGACTCGACGTAACTGGGAGTGAAATAAAGCCGGACAATATGAAAGAACGAGAAAGGCGAAAGCAACCAGAAAGACAATGTATTGACAAAGGTTACATGGGGTTGAGAAAGCATGCATAAGAAAGTGAAAAGGAAAGAGTCATTCCCCTTCGTCTGTTCGTAGAAACAAAATAAGATGTATGAAGTTCTTTTCTTTAGCTGAAAGAAAGGTTTGTACAATCGTTAAGATTATCGTAAAGAGTTCAAAGTTCAAATCCTTGATGAAGAAAGTCAGACAGAAGACAAAGTTCTGTGTCTGTGTGTGCGTTGAGTAGAGAGAGAGAGAGAAACTTACATGCGAATGTAGCAGTCGGTGGATTTCTACTGACGAAGGTTGGAAAAATTGTGGAATTATGTGTAGGAAGTTATTTTATGTAAAGTCCTGTTTGAATGAAAGTTAATGTGCATAGTGTTAATGTAGGAGAAGAAAAATAAAAGAAATTTTGCGCCACTAATTGCTACACGCAATTAGTGCGCGTGTGTTTGTGTGAGTTAGGAAGACATGTTTTCTCTTGTCCCGGGACGAAATCCTAACTAGTGTACCACGTGCTGTTTTCCGTTTTTATTAGCATCGTTTTTGGCGGTAAACCAGTCATCACGTGGAACGCCGAGTGACCATGCGTGTGTGTGTGTGTGTGTGTGTGGGTGTCAATGTATGAAACCCTACACACTACTGTTAAAAAATGAAACATTTTCGCAAATTCTAACGTCATTGTTTTTTTTTGTTTTTTTTTACAAATCCTGAATTTGTTTTTCTAATACTAAGTCTTGAAACTATAAAATTCACTATTTTTTATCCATAATGTTCAACATGTTAAATTTCTTCAACGTTTTAAGAAAAATCTCAAACTGATGTTACAAATTGCTGCAAAACATTATTGATTCATTTCAGATGGAACGATCTGTCATGACATGTCTGTAATTTATATCTAGATATATTGTATTTCAGTATAACTCTGATATAAGAGAACCCGGATATAAAAGAAACTCGTATATAAGAAGGATTTTATCTGGTCCAAAATTAGAGACTGTGGTAATGTATATAAAATAGACCAAACCCTGATATAAGAGATATTTATCCGGTCCCGACAGCTGTCTTATATCAGGGTTACACTTGTATAACCCAGATATAAGATAGATTCTCTCTGGTCCTAAATTAGAGCCTGTTGTAATGTATATAAAATAGACCAAACCAGGATATAAGAGAAACCCGCATATAAGATAACTTTCTCGGGACCCGATAGCTCTCTTATATCAGAGTTACACTGGTATAACCCGGATATAAGAGTAATGTATATAAAATTGATCAAACCCGGATATAAGAGAAAATTATCCGCCGCCAACAACTCTCTTATATCAGGGTTACACTGCAATATTTTTTAGTTGAATTGTTCACCTAAATTGCATATGATCCATTATTACATACAATTAGGTTACAACAAAATTATGAAAATTGAAATGTAGTAGAGAGGGGTCGCGTTTCATAGATGGCGGAGTACGACACCCCTGCACCGATCCTGACCATAAATAAAATATTTTCGTATTAAATTGATATGTAATATAGATCTTCATTTTTCATGGAGGACCGCCTCATTGTGGATCCTTTGTTATGCGGGACGTACCTCAATAACAATACCCGTTTCACAACAACAATATAAATAACATTAACAATCACGCATGCGCATATTACAATTATTACAATGTTCATTGATTTGCTTGTTAGAAAAAATAACTATTACCAGTCATGACGAATAGATAGCTCTTCGGGAAGGTACGTACTTTGAGAGACTATTGGGTTATAAACTTATCCCTGACCTCAATTGGAAGCCGTACATACGATCCATCAGTAAAGATGCAAGAAAAATGGTCGGTTCTCTGTACTGCTCTAGTAAGTGCCTGACACATCGTGCTATACCTATACCTTTACGTCTCTTCTCTCCAGTTGTAGGTTAAATAATAAAACAGATTGGGTTCTATAGCTTTGGTTGGCAACCAGTCTACCGCAGAAAGTAATGGCAACCTACTGCGGGATAATCTTCTGCCCAGTCATGATCGTCCAAAGCGTGTATCACATATGGTACTTAACTGACTGACTGAATATAATAGTTGAAAACAATGAAAATTTCTACTGAGCATAAAGTGGGGGATCGGTCTTCTATTATTATGAAGTAGTAAACTGATCCCCCACTAATTACTACTTATTTTCACAATGATATAATATAATCCACATCTCTCTCCTTGTGTCATACACAACCGAACTCCCTACAGCTTACAGAATATTCGCTATCATCAGGTTATCAGCAGGTAGGTTGGATATTGAATTGTGTGGATTTGTGGAAGTATACATTTTTCATGTTAAAATTGAAAATTATTGATGGAAAAGAATAACAAGAATTCATAGAAGTTAATGTTCAGTATGTGCGTTTGTGGTGCAGTGGACATCGGCTCGGAACGAGAAATCGGGGAGCCGATTTCGAAATCCAGCCGAATTCATCGCATTCACTTACGCGCAAATACCCTTGGGGTATTAATCCGTCTCTTCCTTCCAGTTATGGGTTAAATAACAGGATAGATTGGGTTCTATAGCCTTGGTCGGCAACCAGTCTACCGCAGAAAGCAATGGCAACCTACTGCAGGATAATCTTCTGCCCAGTCAGTCATGTCTCTTTGGAGACATGATCGCCTAAGCGTGTATCGTGTATGACACTTAACTGACTGACTGAGGAACAAGTCATTATCTCCAATGCACCGAGAAGTACAATAAAGTGAAATTACTCAACATATTATCCCGAAAATCTCTGTTGGTAATGGGTTTAATGAAAAATAAATCACACAATTTTCGTATAAGCAGTGTGTGTGTGTGTGTGTGTGTGTGTGTGTGTGTGTGCGTGTGTGTGTGTATGTGTGTGTGTGTAAGTTAAGATATCCTGACGGAGCCCATTCCTCTTCAGGCTTGTTTTCATTGTTTTCAGTTATTTTTCTTCTAGTGTGGTTGTCACCCAACGCTAGAGAACCAAGTCGGCTCTGTTATAGCTGGGTGGGGGAAGAGAGAGATTTGTGCTTTATTGCAAAAGGTATTTGTGCGAAAATTAACGCTTGCATTTAAACCCGGTTCGCCGATTCCACAGTCCACACCGATAGCTATAAATACTTTCACGGCTTCTGCTCCGATGAACTAAGATCACTGGTGCCCCCTAGGTATGAATTTGCACGAGATAAGGGTATCAAGAGTTGTAGAAATGTTCGTAGTAGTCCTTGCACGAGTGAGTTTCTGTGTACGTATGTAAGTAGGTACGAGCGTTGTTTGATAGGAGTGATTTTAAAGTATTCGCTCAATCTTAAAGGGTTCCGTGCAGTTATCAAGTAGAGGGATGAACGATGAAGAAGGGGGTGAGAATTGAACGATGAAGAAGTGGGTGAGAATTGAACGATGATGAAGAAGAAGGAGGTGAGTGAGAAAGTGAGTGACAATAATAATACGATCGCTTGACGTTTGTCAAGGGTATGTGTTAACTACGCTCATCTCATTTCTTTCTGACGAGGGTCAAACTTGGCTCGTCTTTTATTTCGTTTGGGAATTAACTCCCGGGTGTGATTCTGGCCTTTCCATTGCACGACAAACATTTCGCATCAGGGTGTGAAAATTCGAAAGTTTTGTATGTGTTTGTAAATTCGAGAAAATTCGTTTATTTCTAACAATGAGTCAGATTTGAATTTTAAATGTAGATCTTGTTTTGTCTACTACAAAACCATACTGAATGCATTGCCAAATTTCATTAAAATTAGACAAGGAGTTCTTAAGCCAGGGCCAGTTTTCTGTTTTGCGGAGTTTTTAATGGAAAATTCTACACACACGCTCACTACAATTAACGACAGCAATAGTGCCTTTCAATGATCATTCTTTGAAAGGCACGGAACTCGAAAACAAGCTCTCATACCATTCTGAAGGTGAGATGTTGATCTCGAAATATTAATGTATAATAAATAGGTAATACCCAACAACTTCTTTACCTTCCTTTATTTTACTAAACGCATTGATATCGCCTTCAAAACCTAACCATACAAGTAATATACACAATGCTTCAAGCAAATTACAGAACTGTCCTATGTTCAAGATATTTTGATTTTGCCATTAAATAATCATTAGAGATGTTGCTAAACGAAATCGGCCATATCAGACCCTTCTTGGCATGTATAAGAATAAGTATTACTCCATGATTACAAATGACGAAAGTGATACATTCACTAGAACGGACTCTCCACTACTAACAGAAAAACATGAATTGATATGTGTATATATAAAATGATATTTTCTACTCAAATTGCCTTTCTTGATTTGTAATCATTTTATGACTTATAGTGGACTATCTACAACAAGGCCAAATTCCGTCAACCTGCAACAGTATACAACTACCCTTCACTAGAACGGACTCTCCACTACTAACAGAAAAGGAATAGATAAGATACTCCACTATACACTAAATCATCTACTTATGTGATAAGTCTCCCTTTTTGGACTTCACATATTTTGATGTGAATTTTTTCTACTCAACCAAAACTCAAAATTAATTTTTCAAAAATGTAGCTAAGGAGGTGCCTTTTCTAACTCTGTAAACTGCTTGAAATTTGTTTGAGAACTGAATTATTGGTGAAGATTGAAATCTGCCTAGATTCACTCAATGTCGACTTTAAGAATATATTCAACCAATGCCGTGGTTGAATGATTAATGGAAATATGTCAACTATCTCTACAGTCGTAAATGCCTACAAATATTACGACTGAAATATCATTGCCGAATATTTAGAGCAGGGGTTCCCATTTTTTTTTCTTCTATAGCCCTTGGCATTATTATAAATTACTTTGTACCCAAGAAATTGATGAGGAAGAAGAAAAAAAAATGAAATTTTGATATTTTATTATGAAATAATTTGAGTAGCGTCAGTTACTCATAACATCAGTGAACTAAACGCAGGTAATTTGTAAAATAGTTTGATCCGTCATACATATTTTTTTAGCCTGGTCAGTACTTAGATGGGTGACCGCTTGGGAATACCAGGTGCTGTAAGCGTATAGTGACGGATGTGCGTGCTTACGGCCATATCACGTTGAATACACCGGTTCTCGCTCGATCACCGAAGTTAAGCAACGTTGATCCTGGTCAGTACTCAGATGGGTGACCGCTTGGGAATACCAGGTGCTGTAAGCGTTTAGTGACGGATGTGCGTTGTGGTACAGTGGATATCTCCTCTCGGAAAGAGAAATCGGTGAGCCGAGTTCAAATTCCAGTTGAATACCCTACATTCACTTAAAGCACTGTTACCCTTGGGAAAGGTATTAATCCGTCCCTTCCCTCCAGTTATGGGTTAATTAGCAGGGTGGGACTTGGGGACCCTGCCCTAAAAAAAAACAAAAAAAAACAAATCCCAATGAATCTTGATACTCGAAAAGAAAAAGTATTACTAGACACAAAAAGAAAAAAAAACAGCAATAAATTGTTGAAAGAAAAGGGTATTACCAGCAATAAATAAAATTTTGTTGGCAATAAATGATCCGCCGAGGTGTTGATATGCCATAAAACAAAGACAACCAACCAACATATTTTTTGATTGATTGGTCATTGCTAAGTAAAAATATACCAAACTATTCAAAACTATGTACCGATAATTAAAATTAAACGATACTTATGACATGGATGAGCTTTTATTTTTATTTTTATATTTTTTTAACAAACTCATCTATTCGAAGGGAAACTTTAGCAAAAGCTGTTTATGTCAAAATTGAGTGACTTTGACTCAGGCCAGTGTTCGACGCCACCCGCCACGGTCTAAAGTAAATACACATGTCCCATACCTGATCTTTCGAGTCCGATACGAGTACAGATTACGGCAACGGGAAAGTTTCATCATCGGAAAAATTCACCCCCACTCTTGATATAAGTTAAATGCCATACGTGATACATGCTTGGGCGATCATATCTCGAAAGAGCAGAGAATTATCCCGCATTAAGTTACAATTACTTTCTGGGGTAGAGGTTATAGAACCAAATCTGTGCCGTTATTTAACCCATAACTAGAGGGAAGAGACAAATTAATACCTTTTCCAAGGCTATTTGCGCGTAAGTAAATGCAAGGAATTCAACTGGAATTCGAACTCGGCTTCCCAAATTCTTGTTCTGAGACGATATCCACTGCAACACAACAAACATCCAAACGTAACTAGAGGATTTTTTATATATATATACGTAAAGTTAAGGCAGACACGTTATTTCATGGTAAATCGGAAATGTGGGCCTTTTTCAGGCGAACCATCAACAGCTTCCGTCTTTATTGTACAAGAGATTTTACACCTATATATGTAGTCATCCGCAGACAGATGTGTTTCGTTCATCAGTACGGTTAGATATCCGATTGCTTCTAGCCAGGATTGAAACCCGACCGAATTGACATTAGTCGGCGATTCTACCTATGCGCTATAGGCGCTAAATTTATTAATAGCTTTTCTTACTTAAATGAGGAAATTTTAAAAAATACATTGTGCAATCTGGATGGTGATTACATAATGTATTGTCGAGTCATGGGCATTCTGTCTGAGTCAATGTACCTCCTAAAGAGTACAAATGTACCACTGGGGGGACATGTACCCCAGTGTAGGAATACCTGATTTAGAGTATATGAGTATAAACAAGTGGATTTTTTAGCTAAGTGCCACATTTCATTTCGTTACCACTGTGTATCAGATGTTTTTTTGTTATTTATTTGTTATTTTATTTTATTTTATTTTTTTTATCGTATAACCCCGAGCAAAGCGGTAACGCCACTGATGTGCAGGGGGCTACATAAGAGTAAAAAGATTAGATAGGAGGAGAGTAAAGAGAAAGACGAACCAGTTAGAAAGGAGCAAGAGAAAGATGGGAATGTGATGACAGTTGCAAAGGTAGAGAGAAAGGAAAAGGTATACAGGGAGATGTAGAAAGAACTACAGTCAAGTGGTTAAGAGATGGGTACTGACATTGCATTTAAATTCCTGGCGGTTGTAGCCGTCAGAAAAGTAAGAATATAGAAGCGAGTTCCACGGGCGGAGAGTGCGAGAAAAAAAGCAGAAGGATTAGAATTGTCGTCTGCATTTGGTTGATCTAACTGTGAATGGGTGGGACCCAGTTGCCAGTCTGGTTGCAAGAGTAAACACCTGTGGCAGGGGCACCAGTGACTTAAGTTCGTTGGAGCAGAAGCCATGAAAGTATTTATAGAACAGATAGCGGGAAGCCACATCCTGTCGGTGGGGAAGTGGCTGGAGCCGAGCCACCAAGTCGGTACCTATCACATTACTGATTCTCCTTTGCAGCCGGTCAAGGAGACTTAGATGAACAGCGGGGTCGCCTGGCCATATATGACAACAGTATTCCATGCACAGACATGATTTGTATATGTGCAGGATGGATTCAGGCGGAAAAAAACATTCTGGCACAACACAGTGATCCAACCTTACTAGCAGTGGATTTAGCTATTGACTCAATGTAATGGTTCCACTTGAGATCGGAAGAGAGGGTGAGGCCGAGGAGATGAATAGCGGGGGCACCTGACCATATATGACAGCAGTATTCCATGCACGGACGGATGGCTGATTTGTATATGTGCAAGATGGATTCAGACGGAAAAAACATTCTGGCTCGACACAGTGACCCAACCTTCCTCAAAGTGTCACATTTCCTTTCGTTACCACTGTATATCAGATGATGTTTTTTTGTGTTTTTATTTTTTTAATAAGCATTTCACCCCAAGCAACGCAGGACTGCGACTGGTGTGCAGGGGGTTACAGTGAGAGAAAAAACTAGGTACAGAGAAAGTCAAACAAATAAGAGATGGATGAGGTGCTTAAAAAGTCTTGATAACCCACTTAGATATCATGCCCGGGTTTGCACTTATTTATCACGTTCAATTATTAGGCAAAATATTTGCAATGGTAAGTATAAATTTCACTTTTCCGTTGTTTTTATTTTTATTTCTTTTTTTTATCATTTGACTTTAATTCAGATTATTTATTACTCATTTTTGTTCTACATAAGTCATGACTTATACTCAGAATCATGAAAAGAAAGCTGACATTCATTGAACATTATGAGGAAAGAGGGCTTAGTAAACTTAACCCTCACCAGGCATAGTAAAGTCAAGAAATTTAGAGAAGAGCAGGGAGTTTGTGTGAATGGGTGACAGAGTTGAGGAAAGCGAGAGCCTTACCAAATTTCGAAAAATTAATAAAGGCTACAGGTGGTAGAAAGTTGGGGAGGGCCATGACCGCTTATCTTCTAAACGTATATAACATACAGAAGTTAAATTATTTCTAACTTGCTAACAACTCATGTTAAGTTTAAAATGATAAGACTCGTATGAGAACAAAAAGGACACTTTTGTCTTGTCTCAGAAAGGAGGTAAGGAGATTAGAGAAACTCACGGAACATTTTAAAGACAAAGAGAAACAAGGAGAAACATAACCATCGTAGTTGTGTGCACCAGTAGGTTATATTCTAAGCACAGCTTAGATGTGGCACAAGGCCGAATGTACGGGCCACCCAGTGAGGATCGAACTCACTACTCAGTCGTAACTGGTTCTAGCGAAAGAAGCTTGCTAACCATTACACCACGCCGAAGTAATGAAGGTTATTTTCTAAGCACAGCTTGGATGTGGCACAAGGCCGAAAGTATGGGACACCTAGTGAGGATCAAACTCACTACGTAACTGGTTCTAGCAAGACAAGCTTGCTAACCAATGCACCACGCCGACGTGCCCGCCTGTGTGCACGAGTAGAAGAGATAGTAAGTGGTTAAATATCGCTTAGTGCTTACAGATAAGAAATTAGGAAGCGACACAATCATTTACGTTCTGAAGGGACACGGAACACCCAAAGAAGAGGACAGAGAATAAGCAGACAATTTGAAAGAGAAAAATTAAATTTCATTATTTATCGGTACAAATCTAAAAAACAGGAACAAAGAAAATTCTGAGAACGAGAAAACGGTAGACCCGAGTTCGAATGCCAATTGTATTCCTTGCATTCACTTACGCACAAAAATCTTTGGGAAAAAATATTAATCCGTCTCTTCCCTCCAGTTATAGGTTAAATAACAAGACAGATTGGGTTCTCTAGCCTTGGTTGGCAACCAGTCTACCGCAGAAAGTAATGGCAACCTACTGCAGGAAAATCTTCTGCCAGTCAAACATGTCTCGAAATAAACATGATCGCCCAAGCGTGTATTACGTATGGCACTTAACTGACTGACAGAATATATAAGCTTCTACTGTACATAAAGTTGGGTGTCGGTTTTCTCTAATTATGAACTAATAAATTGATCCCCCTCTAATAACTACTTTACGTAATAATATAATCCGTCTCTTTTCCTTTTAGCTATTGGTTGAATAGAAGGAAAGATTGGGTTCTATAGCATTGGTTGGCAACCAGTTTACCGCACAAAATAATGGCAACCTACTGTGGGCAAATCTTCTGCTAAGTCATTCATATCTTTTTCAAGACATGATTGACCAAGCGTGTATCACATATGGTACTTAACTGACTTATTTACTGTTAAATATCCCACATGTCTCCTTATTTACTAATTTCTTACAATGTCTGTTTACGGCCATATTACGTTGAAACATTGGTTCTTGAACGATCACTCAAGTTAAGCAACTATTTGGTACCTAGATAGTTGACCGCTTGGGAATACCAGGTGCTGTAAGCTTGGATGTGTAGGTGATGTAATGGATAATTGCTTGGAATTGTAAATTGGAGTTAAGTAATGTTAAGTCTGGTCAGTACCTAGATGGGTGACCGCTTGGGAATACCAGGTGCTGTAAGCTTGGATGTGTAGGTGATGTAATGGACAATTGCTTGGAATTGTAAATTGAAGTTAAGTAATGTTAAGCCTGGTCAGTACCTAGATGGGTGACCGCTTGGGAATGTCAGGTGCTGTAAGCATGGATGTGTAGGTGATGTAATGGATAATTGCTTGGAATTGTAAATTGAAGTTAAGTAATGTTAAGCCTGGTCAGTACCTAGATGGGTGACCGCTTGGGAATACCAGGTGCTGTAAGCTTGGATGTGTAGGTGATGTAATGGACAATTGCTTGGAATTGTAAATTGGAGTTAAGTAATGTTAAGCCTGGTCAGTACCTAGATGGGTGACCGCTTGGGAATACTAGGTGCTGTAAGCTTGGATGTGTAGGTGATGTAATGGACAATTGCTTGGAATTGTAAATTGGAGTTAAGTAATGTTAAGCCTGGTCAGTACCTAGATGGGTGACCGCTTGGGAATGTCAGGTGCTGTAAGCTTGGATGTGTAGGTGATGTAATGGACAATTGCTTGGAATTGTAAATTGGAGTTAAGTAATGTTAAGCCTGGTCAGTACCTAGATGGGTGACCGCTTGGGAATGTCAGGTGATGTAAGCATGGATGTGTAGGTGATGTAATGGATAATTGCTTGGAATTGTAAATTGAAGTTAAGTAATGTTAAGCCTGGTCAGTACCTAGATGGGTGACCGCTTGGGAATACCAGGTGCTGTAAGCATGGATGTGTAGGTGATGTAATGGATAATTGCTTGGAATTGTAAATTGAAGTTAAGTAATGTTAAGCCTGGTCAGTACCTAGATGGGTGACCGCTTGGGAATACCAGGTGCTGTAAGCATGGATGTGTAGGTGATGTAATGGATAATTGCTTGGAATTGTAAATTGAAGTTAAGTAATGTTAAGCCTGGTCAGTACCTAGATGGGTGACCGCTTGGGAATACCAGGTGCTGTAAGCATGGATGTGTAGGTGATGTAATGGATAATTGCTTGGAATTGTAAATTGAAGTTAAGTAATGTTAAGCCTGGTCAGTACCTAGATGGGTGACCGCTTGGGAATACCAGGTGCTGTAAGCTTGGATGTGTAGGTGATGTAATGGACAATTGCTTGGAATTGTAAATTGGAGTTAAGTAATGTTAAGCCTGGTCAGTACCTAGATGGGTGACCGCTTGGGAATGTCAGGTGATGTAAGCATGGATGTGTAGGTGATGTAATGGATAATTGCTTGGAATTGTAAATTGAAGTTAAGTAATGTTAAGCCTGGTCAGTACCTAGATGGGTGACCGCTTAGGAATATCAGGTGCTGTAAGCTTGGATGTGCAATTGATAACGGCTCAAAATTGGAAATCGGAGAAATGAGTTCTAATTCCAACCAGGTTTGTTATATTCACTGACGCGCAAATACTCTTTGGCAAGTTATAAATCCACCTCTTCTACCCCCAACTATGGGTTAATTAGTAGAACTTGTATCAGTAAATCAGTATTTTCTCAAAAATATTTTTACAGACTAAAAATATTTTCAGGCTTTAAATAACCTGCAAAAGCATAAAAACCAAAAAAATCAAAACATCATAATTCATGTCCTATATAATATTCGATATTAAATAACCTAATATAGGTTGAAATGTCGTTAAACATATAACCTAACCAGCAAATAACTTTTTTTTTATTACTGTTGATATATTTGTCGTTGTGGTGCAGTGGATATCGGCTCGGAACGAGATAATCGTAGAGCCGAGTTCGAATTCCAGTTTAATTTGTTGCATTCACTGGTGCGCAAATATCCTTAGGAAAGGTATTAATCTTTCTCTTTCCTAACAGTGCAGACTGGGTTCTATAGCCTTGAGTGGCAACCGGTCTACCACAGAATGTAATGGCAACCTACTGCGGGAAAATTTTTCTGCCCGGTCAGTTATGTCTCTTTCGAGGCATGATCGCCCAAAGCGTGTATCACGTATGGCACTTAACTGACTTACGGAATATAATAGTTGAAAACAAAACTTCCACTGAGCATAAAGTGGGGGATCAGTTTTCTATTGCTATGAAGTAATAAACTGATCCCATAATAATTACTACTTATTAGTATAATGATATAATATAACTTCTCTCTTTTCACTTCAGTTATGGGTTAAATAACAGTGCAGACTGGGTTCTATAGCCTTGATTGGCAACCAGTCTACCGCAGAATCTAATGGCAACCTACTGCGGAAAAATTTTTCTGCCCAGTCAGTTATTTATATTTCGAGACATGATCGCCCAAGCGCGTATCACGTATGGCACTTAACTGAATATATTTAGTCAATTTTAAGATAATTACTCCACCCACGTCTATTGAACAGGTTAAGATGCTCATCCCTTGTTCCCTGTTTAGGATGTGGTTTCCGGCTTTCTCTTTTCTAATCTTCTCACTGTGTTTTTTTTTTTTTCAATTGGAGTAGATAGATCTATCTATCACCCGGTTCATACTCCACCCACGTCTATTGAACAGGTGAAGATGCTCATCCCTTGTTCCCTGTTTAGGATGTGGTTTCCGGCTTTCTCTTTTCCAATCTTCTCACTTTGTTTTTTTTTCAATTGGAGTAGCTAGATCTATCTATCGCCCGGTTCACACTCCACCCACGTCTATTGAACAGGTGAAGAGGCTCATCCCTTGTTCCCTGTTTAGGATGTGGTTTCCGGCTTTCTCTTTTCCAATCTTTTCACTTTTCTTTTCTTTTGTATTTTTTTTTTTCAATTGGAGTAGATAGACTGATCTATCGCCCGGTTCACACTCCACCCACGTTTATTGAACAGGTTAAGAGGCTCATCCCTTGTTCCCTGTTTAGGATGTGGTTTCCGGCTTTCTCTTTTCCAATCTTTTCACTTTTCTTTTCTTTTGTATTTTTTTTTTCAATTGGAGTAGATAGACTGATCTATCGCCCGGTTCACACTCCACCCACATTTGTTGAACAGGTTAAGAGGCTCATCCCTTGTTCCCTGTTTAGTATGTGGTTTCCGGCTTTCTCTTTTCCAATCTTTTCACTTTTCTTTTCTTTTGTATTTTTTTTTTCAATTGGAGTAGATAGACTGATCTATCGCCCGGTTCACACTCCACCCACATTTGTTGAACAGGTTAAGAGGCTCATCCCTTGTTCCCTGTTTAGGATGTGGTTTCCGGCTTTCTCTTTTCCAATCTTTTCACTTTTCTTTTCTTTTGTATTTTTTTTTTTTCAGTGGGAGTAGATAGACTGATCTATCGCCCGGTTCACACTCCACCCACGTCTATTGAACAGGTGTAGAGGCTCATCCCTTGTTCCCTGTTTAGGATGTGGTTTCCGGCTTTCTCTTTTCCAATCTATTCACTCTTACGTAGCCCCCTGCACACCAGTGGCCTTACCACCTTGCTTGATGTGATTAAAAAAAAAATTACCTTGAGATTTTATGCAAAAGAAAAAAATCAACGAAAAGAGAAAATGATGTAAGTACATTCCATTCAAGTGTCACAGAAACTAAATTTTTTTGTTTCCCGAGCTTTACATCCTTTTATCACAAGTGAATGACAAACCTTCAAAAATGGACGCATTGCAGCTGCATTACTGTTCATTTGCGGTGCAGACGTAAAGAATTCATTGTGCAACATGAACATAAATTTACAAACAGGCCGTCACAAAGTGGGGAGGGACTAAATCAGGTATTAAGTGTTCAAGTTTCCTGATTCTATATTTGTAGTCTAATAAAATAGACATTTTTTTTTTATTGGTAAATTATTCTACTTTTAATAATTTTTATTTCTAAATTTTATTTAGACATTTTTTTTCTTTAAACACGTACTTATTTTCAGGAATGAAACCTACAGATTTTCTTGCATGTTAAACTTTTAGAATCTAAGCTTCGGGGAAAAAATGCAAAAATGAACTTATTCATTTTGAAAATTAATTTGCAGAAAAGATCTAAGTTTCGGGAAAAAAAATGGAAAGTGAACTTTTCTTATTCATTTTGAAAATTATAGGTAGAAAAATTTTTACACAAGTAATGCAGATGCAATGGATGTGCGTTGTGGCGCAGTGGATATCGGCACGGAATGAGAAACCGGGGGAGCCGAGTTCGAATTCCAGTTGAATCCATTGTATTCACTTACGCGTAAATACCCTTGGGAAAGATATTAATCCGCCCATTCCTTCCAGTTATGGGTTAAATAGCAGGACAGATTGGGTTTTATAGCCTTGGTCGGCAACCAGTCTACCGCAGAAAGCAATGGCAACCTACTGCAGGAAAATCTTCTGCCCAGTCAGTCATGTCTCTTTCGAGACATGATCGCCCAATCGTGTATCACGTATGGCACTTAACTGACTGACTGAACATAATAGTTGAAAACAATTAAAACCTACTGGGCATAAAGTGGGGGATCTGTTTTATATTGTTTTGAAGTAATAAACTGATCCCCCACTAATTACTACTTATTAATATAATGCATCTCTTCCCCATCTAGCCATGAGTGAAATAATAGGACTGATTGGGTTCTATAGCCTTGGTCGGCAACCAGTCTACCGCAGAAAGCAATGGCAACCTACTGCGGCATAATCTTCTGCCCAATCAGTCATGTCTCTTTCAAGACATGATCGCCCAAGCATGTATCACGTATGGCACTTAACTGACTGAATGCAGATGTGCGTTGTGGTGCAGTGGGTATCGGCTCTGAACGAGAAATCGGGGAACCGCGTTCGAATTCCACTTGAGTTCGTTACGTTCACTTATGCAGAAATACCGTTGGAAAAAGTATAAATCCGTCTCTTCCCTCCGGCTATGATTTGAATAACGTGAGAGACTGGATTCTATTGCCTTGGTTGGCAATCAGTCTACCGCAGAAAGCAATGGCAACCTACTGCGAGGAAATTATTCTGTCTTGTCAGTTATGTCTCTTTCGAAACATGATCGGCTAAACGTGTATCACCTATCGTACTTGACTGACTGACTGAATAAAATAGTTAGAAACATAAGTAAAGCTTCTACTGGGCATGAAGTGGGGGGTAGGTTTTCTATTGTTATGAAGTAATAAACTGATCCCCCACTAATTATTACTTATTGATATAATAATCTAAACTTATTTAGAAATGGAACTTTGTGTGTGTGTGTGTGTGTGTGTGTGTCCGTTACCTATAGACTCCGAAACGGTTGAACCAATTTTCTTGAAAATTTACACAGTTGTACTATAAGCGTCTGCGAGTATTCTTAGCTAGGTTTTGTGTCGAGGTACACCCGATAAATATTGAAAATCGAAAAAATCGGGTTATAGAAGGAGTGGTCCGATTTTAATCAAATTTGATACACTCATAGACAAAGACTTAAGAAACGATATTCGGAAGTTTCAAGATTGCAGTTCTTACAATAGTGCAGAAAATCGATAATATATATAAGCTTTTATTACACCCGGGCAACGCCGGGCTATGCTGCTAGTATATATATATATGCTAGTATATATATATATATATATATATATATATATATATATATATATATATATATAGTAGGTGCGATTGGTAAATTGTCGCTATTATTTTATTATTTCAAATATTCTTTAGGCTGAGTCTGAGCTTCAGGACCATGGATTAGTTTGAAAGCTTTCATTACACTTGAGCAACGCCGGGCTATACTGCTAGTTAATGTTAATTATGAAATGTAAAAGTTGTCACGGCATCTATTTGGAAAGAAAATAATTTATTTATTGCAATTCCACTGAGACAGAGAGAACTATCGAAAGTCTCGTGACATTTTTAAAGGCGTAACTCTTCTCAGCCAAGAAGACGTGACTCTCAATTTTTGTCTTTCTTTTTATGGGATTGGCCAAACTGACTAGCGAGCCTCGTGTAACACTTTCACATTGTGTGTTATTTCTGATTAAATTCACTGATGCATTCTTAATAGGTTTGTGTTGCTTCATTTGAAGACGTTACACGAATTTCATAAACAAGTAGCACCTATTAAAATTTCATTGTTTTCCGGGTCATACATTTTTGGTACGCCGGTACGCCAAATTTCAGTCCGCCATTTTGGTACGCCAAAATTTGTTAGGTATCATATGACGTATTCAAATTTTTTTCTTTTTTCTACAGGAAAAAAATAAATAAAATTTATTTTCACAAGTATGTTTGTACAATATACATTCATCTAGCAAATAGACATGAAATTAGATACAAAAACTACTATAATTATTTTTAAATTCCTTCTTAATATGTCCATATTCCAGTATAATAAAAATGAAATCTCGTTCGGGCGTACCGAAAAAATATTTTTTCTAAAGAATAAAAACGAATAAAAATTATTTTTATGAGAATCCTTTATTCATTTATCTAGCGAATAAACATAAAATTACACATGAAAAACTACTTTAATTATTTTTAAATATAAAAGTATTACCGTTGTTTTCCTATTTTAATTTTCGAATGTATCAGAATTCTTAGGTTAATGAGTGAATGTTCTTGTGAGTTCCAGGATTATAAAAATACCCATAAAAATTGCTTTGTTAAATAGTTGAGCTTAACAACTTTAACAAAATATTGAAATAAAAATCATAAACATGAATGCGGATCATTACATAAAGTAAGAGGGTACAAATGAAAAGATTAAACAATTGACAAGTTTTTCTATTTCACTGAAGCATATAGGATAAAAATCATTTTCACGCATTTTCACACTTAGCTGTAAAAAGCTTCGCTGGAGCCGGCATCACGAGAAGCTTGACTATTTAAACCACGACGCTAACCTGTCAAAGGAAGTCCGTCAGAGGGAAGCAGTAGCTGACAGCATCTCACCATGTAAAGAAGAAACATCATGCTGACTTGCCCTCACTGCGAATTTTCTCTTCATTTTTACACCACGCCGCTAAAGAGGACAACAGCAACAACAAAATGGACTTGTTAAGTACAACTTCTTTATTTGTTTTGCCTTCTCTTTCTCTCAACCTGTCGCGACCTACTAAAAAGAGGAAGGAACAAAGACTTTACATTCTGCTACTACACAACCATGAACGCTAAATTTCTGTGGACATTTTAATACCTACATTTCTCTACTACAAAACTGCACGCATTTTCTCAGTGAACATTTTTCTTTTCGCAAATATATTATAGTGTTCAGTTAACAATATTTTCACTTATATTTTCCTTCTTACACTTTTGTCATTCTGTTAATAAATCTTTGCTTTGATGTACACACGAGGTATTTTATCCTTTCACATTTCAACAACCAACCTTCAACCTTCTGAAATTTAAATTGTGAGCACTTCGGACGTGTTTGACACAAGGCCAATTTACCAAGCCTCACCGAGGCCCCTACAAGCAGATATTAAATACACAAGAGTGTTATCACCTCTTCTAGAATCCTTTCTTCTTATTAAGTATCTTTACCTTTTCCCACTAAAACCAAACAGCATTTCTGACATCTCTTTTTCTTCTATCTGTTCTCACAATCAAAATAGAATGGTCCATTATTTATCTAAGGTAATGGCACGGTGTAATGCATATGCAAACTAATAGACGTACAGCAGAATTATAAGACATTTACTAAGTTTTAATAACAGTCTAATCCTGCCAAATAGCGGTCAAGAAGATTGTGTTTCTTTCATCTTACAAATGAGAATAATTACCTGTTTACAGGATTTTGTTTTAATCGTATCACCCCGAGCAAGGCGGTAACGCCACTGATGTGCAGGGGGCTACGTAATAGTGAAAAGATTGGAAAAGAGAAAGCCGGAAAACACATCCTAACCAGGAAACAAGGGATGAGCCTCTACACCTGTTCAATAGACGTGGGTGGAGTGTGAACCGGGTGATAGTTTAGTCTATCTACTCCAATTGAAAAATAAATAAGTGAAGAGATTGGAAAAGAGAAAGCCGGAAACCACATCCTAAACAGGAAACAAGGGATGAGCCTCTTCACCCGTTCAATAGACGTGGGTGGAGTGTGAACCGGGTGATAGATAGATCTATCTACTCCAATTGAAAAAAAAATACACAGTGAGAAGATTAGAAAAGAGAAAGCCGGAAACCACATCCTAAACAGGGAACAAGGGATGAGCCTCTTAACCTGTTCAATAGACGTGGGTGGAGTGTGAACCGGGTGATAGATAGATCTATCTACTCCAATTGAAAAAAAAAACACAGTGAGAAGATTAGAAAAGAGAAAGCCGGAAACCACATCCTAAACAGGGAACAAGGGATGAGCCTTTTAACCTGTTCAATAGACGTGGGTGGAGTGTGAACCGGGTGATAGATAGATCTATCTACTCCAATTGAAAAAAAAATACACAGTGAGAAGATTAGAAAAGAGAAAGCCGGAAACCACATCCTAAACAGGGAACAAGGGATGAGCCTCTTAACCTGTTCAATAGACGTGGGTGGAGTGTGAAATGCACAGCTGTCGTCTTCGTTCGTTTGTATTGTTTAATTTGAAGTCATTACTTAATTTTATTAACAAACAGTAACTATTAAAAATGCATTGTTTTCCTATTTTAATATTCTGGTGAATCATAACTCTTAAATTAAAGAATGAATAAGCACTTTGCTATGTCTACAACTATAAAATACTTGTGGAAATACTTCTAATGTTATTTAAGGACTAAGACAGTACAAATGAAAAAACAAAAAGAATTAATTGATCTCAGTAGATACACAAAGATAGAAAAAGGCGTAAGAAAAGGATGTGTCTTTTCACCGGATTTGTTCAACCTATACAGCGAGAATATATTGAGAAAGTAGCAGTGGAGAGTGACAAAAAGGGACTACAAATAAACTTTAAGAAAACTGAGTGCATGGTCATCAGCAAAAGATACAACCCAAAATGCCAAATACAGGTGGGAGATATCAGAATCAAGCAAGTACAAAAATTTAAGTACCTAGGAAGTGTTCTAACAGGAGATGGAAAGTGCGACACGGAGATCCGAAGGCGAACTGGCATGGCAAAGGACGCGTTCCAGAAGATGAGCAAAATACTAACACACAGGAAAATCTCAATAGAAACAAAGAAAAGAGTGCTAGACTGCTACGTGATGTCAGTTCTTCAATACATCAGTGAATGCTGGACAATATCATCGAAAATGAGGACAAAACTGGAAGCGGAAGAAATGTGGTTCTACAGAAGGATGCTACGGATATCGTGGACTGAGCATGCAAGCAACGATGAGGTGTTGGAAAGAATGGCAACAAAAAGGAAATTAATACTGAGCATCAGGAAGAGACAACTGAAGTTCCTGGGACACGCAATGAGGAAGGAGAGCCTGGAGAACCTGATACTGACTGGCCAGATAGAAGGAATGAGAGACAGAGGAAGGCAGCGGATAACATATTTGCAGGGTCTGATCAGGTGGATGACGGAACGGGGGTTGCGAGGTGTAACAGGAGCAAACATACTAAAAGCCACAAGGGATAGGGAGACATGGAGAACCATGATCGCCTACGTCCTGAAGGGACAGGGCACATAGAAGAAGAAGAAGAAGAAGCAAACGTTAAACTCGTGAGAGCATTATCGCCTACTCTATCTTACCTCTCTTTTTATTTTCTTTCTTTCTTCTTGTATTTTTTTTCATTCATTAAAACCAAACAGCGTCACTGATATATCTTTCATTCACAATCAAAACAGAATGATCTATTATTTATCTGAAGTAATGGCGGAACGAAACACTAACTAACGAAGAAACAAGTAAATTTACAATATGGTATTTACTATTTTGATTTTTGATTTTCTTTAATCATTTGACCCCGAACCAGACAATTAATGCCACCAGGTAGCAAGGAGTTACCGGGAGTCTATATTAGCATGGAACAGGCTAGCCTCCCTTATAGTAAAACACTACGTCTCCTTGGCCTCACACTCTCAGCGGACCTCAAGTGGAATGGCTATATCGAATCCATTGCTAAATCCGCTGCTAATAAGGTTGGTTCACTGTGCAGGGCCAAGAACTTTTTCCCGTCTGTGTCCATCCTACACATATATAAGCCTACCATCCGACCGTGTATTGAATACTGCCACCACATCTGGTCGGGTGCCCCTGCTATTCAACTAGGGGTTCTTGACAGAATCTAACGTAGAATGTGTAATGTGATAGATACCGACTTGGTAGCTCGGCTGCAGACGCTTTCTCACCGGCGTGACGTGGCTTCCCTGTGCCTCTTCTATAAATACTTTCACAGCTTCTGCTCCAATGAACTTAGCTCACTGGTGTCTCCTATGTATGAATTTACACGAGCTACTAGATTAGCAACTAGGTCCCAACCTTTTACTGTGAAAATATAACCGCAATTTCTACTCTAACAGCTTTTTTTCACGCACTTCCCACCTGTGGAATTCCCTTTCATATACTTGCTTCCTCGACAGCTACAATACTCCTGTTCAAAATACTAGAGAGGAGTGTGAACTGGTTGATAGGCAAACTTAGCTACACCTATTGAAATTTAAATTAACATACTGGTCTTCATTTTTCCCATAATTTATGACTTTATGTCGTGTATGCAATATAGTTAAGGGGGTGTGCTGGTGATATTAAGGCTCAGATCTATAACTCAGCGGCCGAAATCACTGCATTCACTATCGCACAAACACTTTGAGAAAGGTATGAATCCATATTTTTTTCCCTTCATTTTTGGCAAACTGAACTCTGAAATCAAAACTATATATGATGGTGATTACTGATTTATTTGTTGACAGTTTATTAACTATTTGCGGATTATTTAAAGTCGAAACATTTTTGCTTGTATTTTTTCTGCTAATGAATATATTTGGGGAATAATGATTTTTCCAAATACAAGTTTTAGTATTTAACAGATAGCTCACGTGGGGAGTTGAATTCATTCCATTCACAATAGTAATTGCACATAAATGAATGTAACAAACCCAACTGGAATTTGAACTTCTCATTCAAAATGGAAAAGTCAGTCAGTTAAGTGCCATACGTGATACACGCTTTGGGTGATCATGTCTCAAAAGAGACATAACTGACTGAGCAGAAGATTATTCCGCAGTAGATTGCCATTGCGTTCTGCGGTAGACTGGTTGCCAGCCAAGGCTACAGAACCCAATCTGTTCTATTATTTAACCCATAACTGGAGTGAGAAGAGATAAATTATATCATTATATCAATAAGTACTTATTAGGGGAGATCGGTTTATTACTTCATAACAATAGAAGACCGATCCCCCACTTTACGCCCAGTAGAAGTTTTAATTGTTTTCAACTATTTATTCAGTCAGTCAATCAAGTGTCATACGTGATACATGCTTTGGGCGATCATGTCCCGAAAGAGACATGATTGACTGGGTAGAAGATTATCCTGCTTTAGGTTGCCATTGCTTTCTGCAGTAGACTGCTTGCCAGTCAAGGCTACAGAACCCAATCTGTCCTATTATTTAACCCATAACTGAAGGAAAGTGACGGATTAATACCCTTCCCAAGGGTATTTGTGCGTAAATGAATGCAATGAATTCAACTGGAATTCGAACTCGGCACCCCGATCTCTCGTTCCGAGTCGATGTCCACTGTGCCACAACGCACATTCTTAGAAGACTTTGGCCATTCATAAGAAATCGAACGCCTTCCTCTGCCAATGATAGAAAATATATCAGCATTTAAGTCATAAATTGGCAATATTTGCTGTTATAAACTAAGTTACCTAATGGAGATATTTTTGTCAACAGTCTGCACACTATATCGAGGTGTAATGCTTATCATTCCTTGCATTCACTGTCCTATTATTTAACCCATAACTGGAGGGAAGTGACGGATTAATACCCTTCCCAAGGGTATTTGTGCGTAAGCGAATGCAACGAATTCAACTGGAATTCGGACTCGGCACCCCGATCCCTTATTCAGAGTCAATATCCACTGCACCACAACAGTCAGTTAAGTGCCATACGCGATACACGATTGGGCGATCATGTCTCGAAAGAGACATGACTGACTGGGCAGAAGATTATCCCGCAGTAGGTTGCCATTGCTTTCTGCGGTAGACTGGTTGCCGACCAAGACTATAAAACCCAATCTGTCCTGCTATTTAACCCATAACTGGAAGGAAGAGACGGATTTATACCTTTCCCAAGGGTATTTGCGCGTAAGTGAATACAAGGAATTGAATTAAATCGACAACGGATGTGCGTTGTGGTGCATTGGATATCGGCTCGGAACGAGAAATCGGGGAGCCGAGTTCGAATTCCAGCTGAATTCATTGCATTCACTTACGCGCAAATACCCTTGGGAAAGGTATAAATCCGTCTCTTCCTTCTAGTTATGGGTTAAATAACAGGACAGATTGGGTTCTATAGCCTTGGCTGGCAATTAGTCTACTGCAGAAAGTAATGGCAACCAAATGCGGGTTGTCTTCTTAAGTAACAGAACAGATTGGGTTCTACAGATTGGGTTTTACGCGCAAATACCCTTGGGAAAGGTATTAATCCATCTATTCCTTCTAGTTATGAGTTAAATAACAGGACAGATTGGGTTCTATAACCTTGGTCGGCAACCAGTCTGCCGCAGAAAGCAATGTCAACCTACTGCGGGATAATCTTCTGCCCAGTCAGTCATGTCTCTGTCGAGACATGATCGCCCAAGCGTGTATCACATATGGCCCTCAACTGAGTAACTAGGGTGTGTTTGGTTCGCGTTATAAATAGCAAGACTTCAATGTCTTTTCTAAGTTTCGAATTGTCAGTGAGGGGGCGGAATTTGTTTCGGTACCCACCCCAAATTAAGCTTATCCTTAGCTAGATTGTACCACCCAGTCCCGGGTTTTATTTTTGATCCTTGCCGCGTTTACGTTCTAATATTTACACGCTTGTTTTCTTATAGAAATTATTTCACGATTTTATTGGAACTTGTATACCACTCCCAGATAGTACATTTTTCACTTCAAGAAACAGCAGCAACTCTTTTTTCCTAAATATGATAAGGGCGGGTCACATATTAACCCACCTTGTTGTTAATTGTTTTGCGTTTATTCAGACTTTTTTTTTTTTTAAATCATATCACCCCAAGCAAGGCGGTAATGCCACTGATGCGCAGGGGGCTACTTAAGAGTAAGAAGATTGGAAAAAAGAAAGCCGGAAACCATATCCTAAACAGGGAACAAGGGATGAGACTCTTCACCTGTTCAAAAGACGTGGGTGGAGTGTGAACCGGGCGATAGTTTAGTCTATCTACTCCAATCAGCAAAACTAGAACAATTTACTCCCAGATATTATAAAAGGGTTCTGTTTGAAATTCTGTGATGGTTAAATGGGTCAATAAGCAACTGATGAAGGCCAGAGGGTAAAATATCTGAAGCATTATGATAAGGACAATAGTCTAAGTTTTGTGGTATTTCCCCCCCCCCGCCCCCCCAAAAAAATGAAATGTGAATATTTGTCTTTTTTTTTTCTTTTTTTTTTTTTAAATATTTGTAGACTGTAGAAAATAGAAAGTGAGAAATCGACAGGGATTTCCACGAGATAGAAGTGTGAGAAATTAAACTATTACAATAGACCTAACGACTATATCTAGCTAGTTCGTCACCCAATCGAAATTTACATTATTCGGACTATTGTCCTAATCATTGTTGCAATTTGTACCACATTTCGGCCGTTGTACAATCCGGCTTTCTTCAGGTGCTAGGAATTTCGAACCGAACCCTTTGTCTATATTTCTGAGATGAGGTAGTATTTACAGTATTTACATTATTCGGACTATTGTCCTCATCTTTGTTGCCATTTGTACGACGTTTAATAATAGATCATTCTATTTGTCTATATTTCTGAGATGAGGTAGTATTTACAGTAATTACATTATTCGGACTATTGTCCTCATCTTTGTTGCCATTTGTACGACGTTTAACAATAGATCATTCTATTTGTCTTTATTTCTGAGATGAGGTAGTATTTACAGTATTTACATTATTCGGACTATTGTCCTCATCTTTGTTGCCATTTGTATGACATTTAATAATAGATCATTCTATTTGTCTATATTTCTGAGATGAGGTAGTATTTACAGTATTTACATTATTCGGACTATTGTCCTCATCTTTGTTGCCATTTGTACGACGTTTAATAATAGATCATTCTATTTGTCTATATTTCTGAGATGAGGTAGTATTTACATTATTTCAACATTATTCGGACTATTGTCCTCATCTTTGTTGCCATTTGTACGACGTTTAATAATAGATCATTCTATTTGTCTATATTTCTGAGATGAGGTAGTATTTACATTATTTCAACATTATTCGGACTATTGTCCTCATCTTTGTTGCCATTTGTATGACATTTAATAATAGATCATTCTATTTGTCTATATTTCTGAGATGAGGTAGTATTTACAGTATTTACATTATTCGGACTATTGTCCTCATCTTTGTTGCCATTTGTACGACGTTTAATAATAGATCATTCTATTTGTCTATATTTCTGAGATGAGGTAGTATTTGCAGTATTTACATTATTCGGACTATTGTCCTCATCTTTGTTGCCATTTGTACGACGTTTAATAACAGATCATTCTATTTGTCTATATTTCTGAGATGAGGTAGTATTGACAGTATTTACATTATTCGGACTATTGTCCTCATCTTTGTTGCCATTTGTACGACGTTTAATAATAGATCATTCTATTTGTCTATATTTCTGAGATGAGGTGGTATTGACAATATATACATTATTCGGACTATTGTCCTCATCTTTGTTGCCATTTGTACGACGTTTAATAATAGATCATTCTATTTGTCTATATTTCTGAGATGAGGTAGTATTTACAGTATTTACATTATTCGGACTATTGTACTCATCTTTGTTGCCATTTGTACGACGTTTAATAATAGATCATTCTATTTGTCTATATTTCTGAGATGAGGTAGTATTTACAGTATTTACATTATTCGGACTATTGTCCTCATCTTTGTTGCCATTTGTACGACGTTTAATAATAGATCATTCTATTTGTCTATATTTCTGAGATGAGGTAGTATTTACAGTATTTACATTATTCGGACTATTGTCCTCATCTTTGTTGCCATTTGTACGACGTTTAATAATAGTCATTCTATTTGTCTATATTTCTGAGATGAGGTAGTATTTGCAGTATTTACATTATTCGGACTATTGTCCTCATCTTTGTTGCCATTTGTACGACGTTTAATAATAGATCATTCTATTTGTCTATATTTCTGAGATGAGGTAGTATTTACAGTATTTACATTATTCGGACTATTGTCCTCATCTTTGTTGCCATTTGTACGACGTTTAATAATAGATCATTCTATTTGTCTATATTTCTGAGATGAGGTAGTATTTACAGTATTTACATTATTCGGACTATTGTCCTCATCTTTGTTGCCATTTGTACGACGTTTAATAATAGATCATTCTATTTGTCTATATTTCTGAGATGAGGTAGTATTTGCAGTATTTACATTATTCGGACTATTGTCCTCATCTTTGTTGCCATTTGTACGACGTTTAATAATAGATCATTCTATTTGTCTATATTTCTGAGATGAGGTAGTATTTACAGTATTTACATTATTCGGACTATTGTCCTCATCTTTGTTGCCATTTGTACGACGTTTAATAATAGATCATTCTATTTGTCTATATTTCTGAGATGAGGTAGTATTTACAGTATTTACATTATTCGGACTATTGTCCTCATCTTTGTTGCCATTTGTACGACGTTTAATAATAGATCATTCTATTTGTCTATATTTCTGAGATGAGGTAGTATTTACAGTATTTACATTATTCGGACTATTGTCCTCATCTTTGTTGCCATTTGTACGACGTTTAATAATAGATCATTCTATTTGTCTATATTTCTGAGATGAGGTAGTATTTGCAGTATTTACATTATTCGGACTATTGTCCTCATCTTTGTTGCCATTTGTACGACGTTTAATAATAGATCATTCTATTTGTCTATATTTCTGAGATGAGGTAGTATTTACAGTATTTACATTATTCGAACTATTGTCCTCATCTTTGTTATATACATTTGTACGACGTTTAATAATAGATCATTCTATTTGTCTATATTTCTGAGATGAGGTAGTATTTGCAGTATTTACATTATTCGGACTATTGTCCTCATCTTTGTTGCCATTTGTACGACGTTTAATAATAGATCATTCTATTTGTCTATATTTCTGAGATGAGGTAGTATTTACGGTATTTACATTATTCGGACTATTGTCCTCATCTTTGTTGCCATTTTGTATGACATTTAATAATAGATCATTCTATTTGTCTATATTTCTGAGATGAGGTAGTATTTACAGTATTTACATTATTCGGACTATTGTCCTCATCTTTGTTGCCATTTGTACGACGTTTAATAATAGATCATTCTATTTGTCTATATTTCTGAGATGAGGTAGTATTTACAGTATTTACATTATTTCGGACTATTGTCCTCCTCTTTGTTGCCATTTGTACGACGTTTAATAATAGATCATTCTATTTGTCTATATTTCTGAGATGAGGTAGTATTTGCAGTATTTACATTATTCGGACTATTGTCCTCATCTTTGTTGCCATTTGTACGACGTTTAATAATAGATCATTCTATTTGTCTATATTTCTGAGATGAGGTAGTATTTACAGTATTTACGTTATTCGGACTATTGTCCTCATCTTTGTTGCCATTTGTACGACGTTTAATAATAGATCATTCTATTTGTCTTTATTTCTGAGATGAGGTAGTATTTACAGTATTTACATTATTCGGACTATTGTCCTCATCTTTGTTGCCATTTGTACGACGTTTAATAATAGATCATTCTATTTGTCTATATTTCTGAGATGAGGTAGTATTTACAGTATTTCCATTATTCGGACTATTGTCATCATATTTGTTGCCATTTTTACGACGTTTAATAATAGATCATTGAACATGGGACATGTAATGAGGAAAGAGGGCTTGGAGAATCTGATACTCAGCAAATAGAAAGAAAAAGTAGACAAGGGTAAGCAACGCGTAATATATTTGATGGTCTTGAGCAGATGGATGACAGAGGAGTTTTTGGAAGGGGTAACAGGAGAAGAGGGTGTTCAGGCCATGATCGCCCACATCCCAAAAGGACACGGCACGTAGAAAAACAAGAAGATCTATGCACGTATTTTCAAAGTTTACATTTGTCTGTCACATGACCACAATAATGGTGTATCTTGCAAGGATCCAATTCAAGAAACGGGAAATTTTTGCAAAACTGACCGTAAGAAATATATATTTCTTGCGAAAATAGATATATAATTCTGTTCCAAGACGACAAGAGTTGTGATTCCAGTGAAATTTGAACCCTTTACATCTAGATCGGACTTAATTGTTATTTTAATGCCCGAAATATCTTTTACTTTGTGCCGTGTTTATTTTTGACGCTGGCGATCATACCTCTCCACAATTTCCTGTCCTTTGTAGCTCTTAATAAATGTCTTTTTTTTTATCTCCCCTAACCTGTTCTCCCATCCATTTACACAAGCTCACTAGATAGGTTATGCATTGTTTTCTATGGTCTCTCTTGACTTCAATTTGTCCTGTGAATATTAAATTTTCCAAACCTTCTTTCCTCGTTATGTGTCCTAGAAATTTCAACAATTGTCTCTTTCTGATTTTAAGTATAACTTGCTCGCATGTTCAGTCCATGGCATGCTCAGCATCCTTCTGTAGAACCACATTATTGGTTAGCTAGCTCGACTGTTTAATCCTTACGATTGGGTGATGAGTTTGATCCTCACTGAGTACTCAATACTTGTGGCCATTTGCCGGACTAAGCTTAATAAATGGAGAGGCTTCTCGGTTGTATTGTGAGTTAGTTTGGTCGCGTGGTGAGTTCAATCCTGATTGGGTACTCCATACTTGTGGCCGTATGCCGAATTAAGCAAAGTAAGTGAAGAGGTTGGTAATGTGCGTTGTGGTGCAGTGGATATCGATTCGGAATGACAAATCGGGGAGCCGAGTTCGAATTCCAGTTGAATTCCTTGCATTTACTTACTCACAAATACCCTTGGGAAAGGTATTAATCCGTCTCTTCCTTCCAGTTATGGGTTAAATAATAGGACAAATTGGGTTCTATAGCCTTGGCTGGCAACCAGTTTATCGCAGAAAATAATGACAATGTAATGCGGGATTATCTTCTGCCCAGTCAGTCATGTCTCGTTCAAGACATGATCGCCCAAGCATGTATTACGTATGACGCTTAACTGACTGACTGAATATAATAGTTGAAAACAATAAAAACTTCCACTGGGCACAAAGTAAGGGATCAGTTTTCTATTGTTATGATGTAATTAACTGATCCCCCACTAACTAATACTTAATAGTATAATGATAAAATATAATTTATCTCTTCTCACTCCAGTTATGGGTTAAATAATAGAACAGATTGGGTTCTATTGCCTTGGCTGGCAACCAGTAGCAATGGAAACCTACTGCGGGTTAATCTTCTGCCCAGTCAGTCATGTCTCTTTCGAGACATGATCGCCCAAAGCTGTATCACGTATAGCATTTAACAGACTGACTGACTGACTGACTGAATATTTAGAAATCTAGTTTGGCTTATTATTACTATTGTTTGATTTCGATCTTCATTGTATACTCTATACTGGTGGCCTTGTACCAAACTAAGGAAAGTCTAGAGAAAACAAAGAAAAAGTAGTTTATTGTTCCAATTAAACATTAGTTGGTATTTGTTTTCAAGGTTTGTTGAAAGAATACAGCCACTGATGAAGGTCAGAAGAATGCAAGGAATTTATATATAGGTATATCATTAAGCACCATCGTAGGTATAAAAAAAATTAGTAAGTGTTTGTTCTATTTACATTCTGTCCAACAAAACTGTGGGATAGGCAGATATGAAAGTTCTTTTCAACCAGAAGACATAAAGCATTCTGTAAATTATTTTACAATCCGCACATACACGTACGCATACCTATCTTGTATGTGTCATCAGGACGTGGAAAATAATGGCTCTCCACAACTTTCTATTCTTTATAGGTATAAGTAATTTTTTTTTTTTTTTGTCACCTCTCGCACTTCTTTTCGGCTATTCATTATCTGACCGTTTTCTAAAATTAATAATTACAAATGGGTTTGAATGAGTTAAACCTGAGAGTCTTGGTAAACACCTTTCCACCTTTAAGTATGGTGGTCTGGCAATACAGAATCACAAACAAAAAAATATACTAAAAACCAGAAACCATATCTCCTGAGAACTACCAACATCAGCAACAACTAAAATGGATAGCACATGTAATTCGAAAAGAAAATAATAACATAATCAAGATGTTGATATTCCAGACTACTTCAAATAAAAGGTTAGGAAGGAAACCCCCATCAATACTGGAAAGAGCGATAACAGCCACTGGACTTTGGAAACCTATTTTCCTGATTATTGTTTTAAGAGAATGTTTTAAAAATTCCAACCAAAAGCGGTACTGGCAGCTCGGTCAATGAATGCCAAATGTTTCCTGATAAGGAAATTATTATTATTATTATTATTCATACAAGATGGTTCGGTAGATGTTCCGCTTCCTTACTCTGTCCCTATGACCTTCGATAAACTAGGTGAGTATACTAGGTGAGACAAAGAATGAAAGATGAGATTTTATTATGAAAGATAATGTTTTTTTATAATAAAAGTGGTATTAACAAACCTATAGTTTTAACATTACCAGGAGATTGGGTTTCAAATAAACGGGTCGGGACAATTATATTTGTTTCATTTTTTTTTTTTTTTTTCGGTCAGGGTGGAGACAGCCTTATTTCAGCTTATTCAGGTCATTTCCTCTCGTTCATTAATTTATTTATTACTGAAAATTTAAAAAAAAAATATTTTTAAATTTTCAGTGATCCCTAGGAAGCGTTTGATAAAGACAGATTTCAGCAAAAGGTGGATAAATGTAGCAAGCTTGGTTAGCGTGAATGGGACCAGCCTTGATTTTCATTTTTTAAAGTCTCTTTGGCAAACCCTTCTCTGTTTAAAATGTAGCATAAAGGTGAATGTATGGGGGTTCCCAGTGAGGATCGAACTCACTATTCAGTTGTAATAGGTCCTAGCAAGACAAGCGTGCTAACACCACATCGACGTACCTAAACAATTTTCTAAGCACAGCTTAGATGTGGCACATGGCCGAGAGTATGGGGGTTCCCAGTGAGGATCGAACCGACTACTCAATTGTAATGATTCTAGCGAGACAAACTCGCTAACTGTTACACCACGTCGAGAACCCGCCCCTGGCTAAGATAGACTCTCTTCGTCTTAACTTAGCTAAGTAGACGAAGAGAGTCTATCTGTTCGTTTTCTGTTATGATCCACATCGAGATTCCTCAATTTTTTTTTTTTTTTGCGGGGGTGGGGTATCTTCACTGAGTCAGTCTTTGATCTTCTCATCACATGATTTATTTATTTTATTTTTTCCTTCTTTATTTATTGTACTGCTTGATTTTGACTGTTGGTAGTATAAATAGTCACTCCTAGTTTTGAGGGGTGGATGGATCTTACTAACATTTGTTATTTTCAGCTTGAATGTTTTATTATATATTTTAGTTTGTTTTAGGTATTCATGCTCCCCCACCCCACCACATGTTCATGTCACTAGATTTTTATATATATTTTTGTAAAAAAATTGTATATAAAGGAAATTTTATTAATGGGTTGTTACCCACTTTTTTAGGTTCCTCTGTGATAATGTTGTATTGCGGTGGATGTAGGATTAGAAGATGATGGCTGTTTTCCTGTGGTGAATGAGCAAAGTGTTTGGGTCGTAAATCCGGTTAAAGAATAAAATTGGATGACCTACCTCAACCTACTTCCCCTTTGGCCTTGTGCCACAATTATTGCATTTTCAATAATAATTATACAGTGACCTCCTTTTCTCTCTGATTTATTTCAAATGGGAAGATCTATTTTTTTAAAGAATTTTTTTTTAATCGTATCACCTCGAGCAAGGCGGTAACGCCACTGATGTGCAGGGGCTACGTAATAGTGAAAAGATTGAAAAAGAGAAAGCCGGAAAACACATCCTAAACAGGGAACAAGGGATGAGCCTCTTAACCTGTTCAATAGACGTGGGTGGAGTGTGAACCGGGCGATAGATAGATCTATCTACTCCAATTGAAAACAAAAAAAAACAAAGTGAGAAGATTGGAAAAGAGAAAGCCGGAAACCACATCTTAAACAGGGAACAAGGGATGAGCCTCTTAACCTGTTCAATAGACGTGGGTGGAGTGTGAACCGGGCGATAGATAGATCTACCTACTCCAATTGAAAACAAAAAAAAACAAAGTGAGAAGATTGGAAGAGAGAAAGCCGGAAACCACATCCTAAACAGGAAACAAGGGATGAGCCTCTTAACCTGTTCAATAGACGTGGGTGGAGTGTGAATCGGGCGATAGATAGATCTATCTACTCCAATTGAAAACAAAAAAAAAACAGTGAGAAGATTGGAAGAGAGCCGGAAACCACATCCTAAACAGGAAACAAGCGATGAGCCTCTTAACCTGTTCAATAGACGTGGGTGGAGTGTGAACCGGGCGATAGATAGATCTATCTACTCCAATTGAAAACAAAAAAAAAACAAAGTGAGAAGATTGGAAGAGAAAGCCGGAAACCACATCCTAAACAGGAAACAAGGGATGAGCCTCTTAACCTGTTCAATAGACGTGGGTGGAGTGTGAACCGGGCGATAGATAGATCTATCTACTCCAATTGAAAACAAAAAAAAACAGTGAGAAGATTGGAAGAGAGAAAGCCGGAAACCACATCCTAAACAGGAAACCACATCCTAAACAGGAAACAAGGGATGAGCCTCTTAACCTGTTCAATTGACGTGGGTGGAGTGTGAAGCGGGTAACAATACATCACCTTTTTTTGTCAGATCTGTTATTATTATCTCAATGCGGGATATTTAAAACTAAAGGCGTAACCATATGAAATCAACTCGACCAAGGGTTCCGAATCTTTTTTGAGACATCGCCGACTTTCACCTGGAAAGATTTGCCACCGCTCACCTGCTTAGTAAATATTCAATTCATGGGTAAGTTATATTTTGGCGAGCACTTTTCCTGCCTTAATAATTTCGAGATGGCCAATATGACGAAAAAATAAAAACAATTTTATATTAAATAAAAATTCTCTTGAAATTGGTTAAAATCTTCTTAAATTTCCTTTGTTCTTTATCTTCCCTTACTTTGTTTATCCGATAAAAAAAATGTTATTTCGTCTGAAGAAATTTTTTAATAATAATGAACCAACTCAAAACTAAAGTAACAAAATATTCCTTGTTTAGGGGGGGGATATTTATTATATAGGTATCTCCGCTAATTCGCGGGAAAACAGCATAGCGTAATGAAAAAGGCCACAAACTTAACGAAAATAAAGTTTTATCTTCAAAATGTTATGTTATTATTAAGATGAAAGACCAAAGTATTTTTTAATTATATTTTAAAAATTTTTTAATCCTTTCTAACACGTTCGAAATTTTGGTTAAAATCTTGTTTGACATCATCGATTTCTCTAACTATTGATATTGATTTTTTTTTTTTTTACGCGCGCGTTTTTTTTTCCGTAGAAAACACATTTATTTGTAAATTATTGTAAAAATCAAGTAATTGTCTGATTTTAATTAAATTTTCAGGACTTATTCATGAATGAATGAAATTAATTTTTGAACATTTTTTTTAGAAAATATTGATTTTTTTTTTAATGTCTTACCCCCGACTTTACTTAATTTCATGAAATTTCGCACATAACCTTTGTATTCTCTGACATTTTTTCTTTTTTTGTTAAAAGTCGGGATCTTTGGAGATTGTAAATCACCTATATTTTTTCTAATTCGTGCCAAATAAATGAAAATCTGATCTGAATTGAAAAATAATAAATCCAATAAAACTACGACATTACTTAATTAGAAAAGCTTCTAATTGCTTTTGTAAATAAGTAATATTAAGGACATGATTGTCTGAAGAAATTAAAATTTTTTTGATGAATAATGTCTTATTGAGGAATGTGACTCAATTATTTACATTACTAGTGGGCCTAAGAGTAACCAGAAACAGGAAGTTGTGCAGATCACCAACAGCATGATGGGATTTGGCACTTAAAAGAATACCACTCTTAACATTATTTTCCTACGATTTTACAAGACTACAAGAATTCCCAACGATCTTTTGAAATATCTCCCACCCTCACGTGGAAAGATTTTCCACTGCCCACATGTATTTTAAATATTTAAAAGCATTCAGAAATGAGTCTGTAATGTTTTTACGGACATTTTTCCTGCCTTAATAATTTCAAGATGGCCAACATGTTAAAAAAATTAAAAACAATTTTTTTTTATAATCGTGTCGCCCCCAAACAAGGCATTTTACTGCCTCTGTTGTGCAGGGGGTTACATAGGAGGAATGTTATGAGAAGGAGTGAGAAGTTGCAAGGGGTGTCAGGAAGAGAGTAGGAGAAGGAAGAGAATACTGATAAGAGTGGGGTGGACGGAGAAAAAAGCATGAGAGAGCGGATGTAAGTTTCTGAGAGAGGAGATGACTATTGACTTTACATTTAAATTCTTGGAGATTGTACCTGTCAGGGAAGCAAGTAAATGGAAGGGAATTCCACAGGCGGGATGTGCGAGAAAAGAAGCTGCTGGAGTAGAATTTGCGTTTACAGTTTATTGGTTTCACAGTAAAAGGGTGGGACCTAGTTGCTAATCTTGTGGCTCGAGGAAATTCATATATAGGGGGTACCAGTGAGCGAAGTTCATCGGAGCAGAAGCCTTGAAAGTATTCGTAGAAGAGACACAGGGAAGCCACACTGCGTCGGTGAGAAAGCGACTCTATCCTAGCTGTCAAGTCGAGATCGACCACATTACAGATTCTCCGTTGGATTTGATTGAGGACACCGAGGTGGATAGCAGTAGCACCCGACCAGATATAGCAGCAAAATTCAATGCACGGGCAGATGGTAGATTTATATATGTGCAGGATAGATTTAGACGGAAAAAACTTCCGGGCCCTACACAACCGACTTTCATAGCAGCGGATTTAGCAATGGATTCGATATAGTCATTCCATTTGAGGTTCGCTGAAAGTGTGAGACCAAGGAGGCGTAGTGTTTTACTCTCTGGGAGGCAAGCCTGGTCCATGCTAATGGGAGGTAGGTGAGATTGTCGATGATGGTTAATTGAGAGTAGCTTCGTTTTAGAAGCATTAAAATTTACTAGCCATTTCTTACCCCAGTCCATTATGGATAGGAGGTCTTTTTCAATCTCGGCTGCGAGGTTAGCTTTGACGCCTACACCAGATTTTTTTAGGAGGCGAGAGTAAACCGTGGTGTCATCGGCGTACAATCCTACTTGGGCTCTTATGGAATCAGGGAGATCATTAATGTATATCAGGAAGAGTGTAGGACCTAAGATGGAGCCTTGGGGGACACCTGCGTTTGTATGGTAGTTCTGGGAGGCATGTCCGTTTAATACCACCTCCATTGTGCGGTTAGAGTGGAACGACTGGATTATTTCAAACAAATGTCCAGTTATACCATAGCTCCGCAGTTTACATAGAAGGCCAGCATGCCAAACTCTGTCGAACGCCTTAGATATATCCAATGCAACGGTTCGGGCTTCGCCATTCCTGTCGAGTGCCTGGTATATGTACTCGGTGATGGGCGTTAGCATATCAGCAGTAGACCTGGTGAAGCGGAAACCATATTGCTTGTCCGAGAGGAGCCTGTGTGCTGTGAGATGCTGAACCACCTCGGCGTTGATAATGGCTTCGAACACTTTGCCAAAGATCGGAAGAAGGCTGATAGGGCGTTAATTTGCAGGGTCCGAGGGTTCTCCAGTGTTTTTAAATATAGGAACTACAGAGGAAGATTTCCAACAGGCAGGAAAGCAGGAAGCAGATAGGCAGAGGTTGTAGAGCTTAGAAAGGACAGAGGAGAGTTCAGGGGCACATTTCTTTAAGACTATGGTTGGGATTCCGTCCCCACCGCTCGCTTTGTGAGGGTCAAGTTTTAAGATTATCTTAGAGACAAGCGAAGGTGTAATGTGGACATCATTCAGTTGTGCCTCGGTTCTAGGTGAGAAGTCGGGTGTAAAAACTCCAGACGAGTCCAGACTCGAATTGTTCGAGAATCTGCGGGCAAAGCATTCAGCCTTATCTGCTGGGGAGGTGAGGACCTCAAATTTGTTGATTAGCGGGGGTATTGTGAACTTGCTCTTGTTAAGTACTCTTTTACAGAGTCGCCAGTAGTCTTTAGCGCCGAATTTAGAGCATGCTATGCGTTGCTTCATTCTGGCAGCAAACAACATCTTAGCTTCGTTAAGTATCCTTTTACACTTATTACGAGCTGAAGTGAAAAGGCGCCTGTTTTAGTCCGACGCGTAGTTACGATAGAGTCGGAAGAAATGATTCCGGTGGGCAATGGCAGCCGAGCAAGCGTGTGAGAACCATGGAGACGAATGAGATTTAAGCTGGAATTTCCTAGTAGGGATGAAGACATCGATGCCAGCCTTAACTCAGGAGGAGACCTCGGATGCACATTCTTCGATGGGAAAACTAAAAACGTTGTTCCAAGGGATGTCACAGAGGAAGTCTCGGAACGTATCCCAGTCTGCTCTTTGATAGCAGTAGGATATTCTACTTGTCTGGGTTTCATGGGTCGGGCGGGAGTGGAGTGAAATAATGACAGACACTACAGTGTGGTCAGAGTTTCGAGTGGCAGAGTTGTCTGGTAGTGCAAGAGTCTGGGATGGAAGTGAAGCAGAGGTCTAGAAGTGAGTCCCTTCCGTTAGGGTTGTCGGAGAAACGCGTGGAGAAGTCCACTACTTGCGTAAGGGATTGGGTGATTGAAAAGTTCATGGTGTGGACACCAGCAGGGTCGGTGACAGCGTTCTCCAGCCACTTGGTGTGGTGGGCGTTAAAGTCACCAAACACGAATACATGGGCAGAGGGATGGGAAGAAATGGCTTTGTCGATATTGTCAGAAATGATGTCAAATAACGAACAGTCAGGGGAGGAAGGAGAGCGGTCGAGAAAGAAGAGATAGCTAATCGAGCTATGGATTCTATATAGTTATTCTACTTGAGGTCTGATGTGAGAGTTACTCCGAGGAGGCGCAGTAAATAAAAATTATGCAGTTGTCATTTCTTAAATTTACTTTTGTTCTTGGCTTTCTTCTGTTTTATATTACGAAAAAGTTATTTCGCATAAAAAAACATATTTCAATTTTCATGGCTCTTCTCAAAACAAGAGAAAATAAATATTCCTTGCTTGTGGTGATAGTTATATCTTATCTAGGAATGTGACCCAGTTATTTTATTTTATTTTATTTTATTTTATTTATTTATGTGTTTTTTTTTTTGTTTTTTTGTTTTTTGCTTTTGTAGATTTTTAATACACGTTATTTTTATATCACAAATTTTTGCGGGATATAATGACAGGCTACTCGTTTCCTGAACACAACCTTCTGATAGAGCGACTAATCAATCCCTGTTGCAGGCGCCAGCTCAGGCACATTTGTGGTTTATACTGCAATTATATTGAGTGGATCTTAGCTGCAGCCTCTGGGAAAGAACATAAAAACTGTCATGACCAAAAATTTGAAAATTACCAGTATGCTTTTGTTAGCAAAACAACGTCAACAAATTCCAAATATTTCCATTTATCTAATTCTACTCACAAGGTTATGGTATGATTTTCAGATATTTCCCAAAGTTGGCACACGTGGAATCGCTTTCCTAGACCAATAACATCAAGAAATCACTTTAATGATAAATCGACCATTGTAGGTTCGAGCCCGAGGCCACTTGGTAGAAAAGGGAACATTTTAACCACCTCTCTCTCTCTCTATCTCTCACACACACACACATACATATATATATATCAACGTGATAAGACGATAAGACAACGGTCTTCAACGTGATAAGACCGTAAGCATATATATATATGCTTACGGTCTTCAACTATATATATATATATATATATATATATATATATATATATATATATATATATATGCCATCCGCAGACAGATCTGTTTCGCTGTATCACAGCTCATCAGTACGGTTAGACTCCGATTGCTTTTTAACCCAGGATTGAAACCCGACTGAATTGGCGTCAGTCGGCGATTCTACCTCTGGGCTATGGGCGTTCGGTGGAAGAAGGCAAACCTTTTAGCGCGTATATTATCATTATACGCGCCCAATAGCCAGAGTGCTCTAATTCATTTTACTGAAAACAAAGAGTGAAAGAACATGTAGATTAAAAACCCACAGTTCAAGTATTTATTTTTATAAATAAGATACAGAGTAGAGCGTAATATTGTAATTCTGTTATTCAGTCACTTAAGTGCCATACGTGATACACGCTTGGGCGATCATATCTCGAAAAAGACATGACTGACTGGGCAGAAGATTATCCCGCAATAGGTTGCCATTGCTTTCTGCGGAAGACTGGTTGCTAGCCAAGGATATAGAACCCAATCTGTCCTGTTATTTTACTCATAGCTAGATGGGGAAAAAAATGAATTATATTATTAAGTACTAAATTAGTGAGGGATCAGCTTATTACTTCATAATAATAGAAAACCGATCCCCCACTTTATGCCCTGTAGAAGTCTTAATCATGTTTTCAACTATTTATTTTCAGTTAGTCAGTTAAGTGCCATACGTGATACACGCTTGGGCGATCATGTCTCTTTCGAGACGTGACTGACTGGGCAGAAGATTATCCCGCAATAGGTTGCCATTGTTTTCTGCGGTAGACTGGTTGCCAGCTAAGGCTAGAGAACCCAATCTGTCCTGCCATTTAGCCCATAGCTGAAGTGTATTACTTCATAACAATAGAAAACTGATCCCCTACTTTATACCCAGTAGTTTTAATTGTTTTCACAAATACCTTTGGGAAAGGTATTAATCCGTCTCTTCTCTCCACTTATGGGTTAAATAATAGGACAGATTGGATTCTGTAGCCTTGGTCGGCAAGCACTGTACTGTAAAAGGGTGGCACCTTGTTGCCAGTCTGGTTGCACAAGTAAATTCTTTTGAAGAGGGCACTAGTGACCTAAATTCATCAGAGCAGAAGCCATTAAAATATTTGTAGAAGAGACAGAGGGAAGCCACATCTCGCAGGTGAGAAAGTGTCTGGAGTCGAGCTGCCAGGTCGAGACAAATCACATTAGAGATTCTCCTTTGGAGCCTGTCGAAAACACTGAGACGAACAGCAGAGGCGCCTGACCAGATATGACAACAGTGTTCCATGCATGGTCGGATGGTTGATTTGTAAATGTACAAGATAGATTCAGGTGAGAGTGAAAAAAAAACTTCCTGACTCGACCCTTCCGAGTCTTGCTCTTCCCAAAGGTTATGAAGGCGAAGTTAGCATAAATTGCTTCTGTTGGAATTTGAACTTGGTTCGCTCAGTTCTGCTTTCCACACTAAAAATCTTCACACCATCTTTCACCTCCTTGGTATAATTTTCTTGGTTTAGTTTTGTCGACGAAAATTCGCTAACTCCTTTAAAAAAATGCAAGGCCCAAAAGCTACTCAAGGTAGAGTTTATTGAGTGAGTTTGTTGTATGGACGTGAAAGAAAGAAATACAGATGATAAAGATATGTAGGATGGGTAGAACGAGAAATCAAATAGCTAAGTTTGAATTTGTTGTATTCACTTCGGCACAAATACCCTTGGGAAAAGTATTAATCCATCTTTTCTTCCTCAAGCTATGGATTAAATAGCAGGACAGATAGAATTCTGTATTCTTAGTTGGCAACCGATCTACCACAGAAAGTAATGCCAACCTACTGCGGGAAAATATTTCACTCAGTCACGTCTTGAAAAAGACATGATCACCCAAGTGTGTATCAGGCATGACGCATAACTGTGGATAGATAGCGGTTGATTCGTGATTTGAAGAGGTTAAAATTGTGGTAATCAAGGAAGCATTCCCCCGGGAGTCTGTTCCATAAAGTAGCGGTTCTTGATGTCTGGGCAGAAATTCTTACCAATGGCATACGAAGACAATGACGATGATTCGACTCTGTATAGATGGCATGGCAGGTTCGAACTGTAAAGGTTTAAACTGGTGGGAAAACAGGATGTTGCTCGTTTGAACATTTACCGTGGAAATCTTGTTACAGGGATGGACTTGCGACGTTTAGCCCGTGGGAAACGGATTGTAAAATGGAAAATAATTCATCATCCACAGGGCCTGGTAAACGCTTGTGAATTCTGCCAAGGCTGGCAAGTGGTCAGCTCTATACCAGAGATTGTAACATACTTCGTTTTTTGGTCTGATTTGACTTTTAAAGATAGAGCAGGTCTGGATTAATTAATTCATCCAGACATGCTCTATCTTTATAAGTCAAATCAGACCAATGGATTTGTTTTTTTACGATTTCTCAACTTTTTTAAGGTTATTTAAAACACAAACATATTGTTGTATTGTAAAAATAATGCAAGCTTACAGCCCCTGATAGTCCCAAGCAATCACCCATCTGTGTACTGGCCAGGCTCGTCGTTGCTTAACTTCGGTGATCGGACGAGAACGGGTTTTCCAACGAGATACGGCCGTAAGCCAGCATGGTAGGTTGAACCCGGTCCTTTTCTGAGCGGCACAAGCAATCGACCGTTCTTTCGGCATCTCTGGCAATGGATCGTATAATGCTTTGGATATTTTATACTGTCCTGTTTACGACAAACTGAACTCTGCGAAATAATCTGTAAATAAGATGTATACATGCTGGAATGATGTGCGTTGTGGTGCAGTTGATATCGACTCGGAACGAGAGATCGGGGTGCCGAGTTCGAATTCCAGTTGAATTCTTGCATTCACTTTAAGGTATTAATCTGTCTCTTCCCTCCAGGACAGATTGGCTTCTACAGCTCTGACTACCGCTCTGACTATCGCAGAAAGGAATGACAACCTACTGCGGGATAATTTTCTACCCAGTCAGTCATGTCTCTTTCGAGACATGATCGCACAAAGCGTGTATCACGTATGGCACTTAACTGACTGACTGAATATAATAGTTGAAAACAATTAAACTTCTACAGGGCATAAAGTGGGAGATCGGTTTTCTATTGTTAAGAAGTAATAAACTGATCCCCCACTAATTACTACTTAATAATATAATGATATAATATAATTTATCTCTTCTCACTCCTGTTATGGGTTAAATAATAGAACAGATTGGGTTCTATAGCCTTGCCTGGCAACCAGTCTACCTCAGAAAGCAATGGCAACCTACTGCGAGATAACCTTCTGCCCAGTCAGTCATGTCTCTTTTGAGACATGATCGCCCAAGCGTGTATCACGTATGGCACTTAACTGACTGACTGAATATAATAGTTGGAAAGATGATTAAGGCTTCTACTGGTCATTAAGTGGGGGATTAGTTTTCTATTGTTCTGAAGTAATAAACTGATCCCCCACTAATTACTACTTAATAATATAATACATCTCTTCCCCTTCTAGCTATCAGTCAAAATAACATAACATATTGGGTTCTATAGCCTTGGTCGGCAACCAGTCTACCGCAGAAAGCAATGGCAACCTACTGCGAGTCAGTCATGTCTCTTTAGAGACATGATCGCACAAAGTGTGTATCACGTATGGCACTTAACTAACGGATATGCTGGAAATACGAAGAATAATTTAATCAGATATTTGAGACTTCATGGTTTGAATTTTCATTGTATTGTGAATGTTAATCCACGTCTATCATCGTTGAAGCACTAGTCATGCACAATTGGAAGGTTATTGTTTTAAAGTTTCGTCATTTGTTTTACCAGCATATCTACCCTTTTCTAGAGGTGCTGTGATTTGATGTGCGATGGTTATATGCTATCTTCTTTTGCAAGTATATTTTGTTATATAATTTTGTTGCTTTTAGAAATTCTAAAAGGTCATTTGGGTCAGCTTTGTTGAAGATGTCTTTCAGATTGTTTTCTTGATAGTATCTTAATCGCATTTGTTCAAGATCTATGCAGTTTGTTAGTATATGTTTCACTGTGTAGAGCTCCTGACATGGAATGCAAATTGGTGTCTCCTCACCTTTTAGTAGGTGTGACTGGGTGACAGCAGTGTGGCTTATTTGAAGTCTAGTCATTACTATTTCTTCTCTCCTTGACATTTTCCTATTGAAAATTTTAACTTCTATCCATACTTTGAGGATGCGTTTAATTTTGTAGAGATTGTTATTTTTGCAGGTTTTCCACAACTCTTGCCTTTTGGTCGTAATAAAGTTGTTGATTAGAAGTTTGTAATCTGTGTGGGGTACTTTTATATCACTAATGTTGATGTTTAATGATCTTTTAGCTGCTAGTCTACTTTTTCGTTTCCTCTAAGACCAATGTGGCTGGGAATCCAGCATAAAATAATGTTTTTGTTTTGGGTGATGAGGTTGATTCTTTGTAGGAGATTCATGATCAGAGGGTTAATTAGATTTTTGTTTTTTTAGTGCCATTAGCACTGATAATGAGTCAGAAAATATTATATATTTGTTGAGGTTAAGTTTGAGGATGAGGTCTAAAGCTAAGTTCGTGGCTGTAACTTCAGCACTGAAAATTGATGTATTGTCTGGGAAGCGTTTTTGGGGTGTGATGTTGTTAGAGATGGCTTGAATGTACGGAAACATTCAAACTACCTTTATTTTGAGCTTAAAAAATGTTCAACTATAGATAAACGGTATTATCGTGATAATGTGTTTCCCGTGTTTATAAATAACGTACAATAAAGTAATTTATGTTTTTTTACATCGCAGGTGCGTTCATGTTTCATTATAAAACTAGCTGAAAACTATAGTTGATGATGGAGATTATCTTATAACAACTTCCTTGCCGACATTGAATTGTTCGGCTTTACGTAAAGATTAAAAGTAGATGTACAGAGAGTAAATATATACACGGGGCAATTGGTAAATTGTCGCCACGTTAGATTTTTAACATTGCACATGCGCCCTGTTTGTTTTGAATTTTGTTCACTGCACTATATAGTAGGGTCAGTTGGGCACCGTCTGTGAGAAAAAGAGCACCATGACCCAATTCACCCTGCGAACAACTGTACTGTTTTGCATTCATGCCGGAAGCTTCAATACCAATATTTCAGTGTATTTGGGTGTCAATCGGTTGTGGAATAGTTTTCGCACTGAAAGTTATAATCGTGCTATGTCGGTTGCTAATCGATTAACGTACCCAAAATGTTAGGAACTTGGTAGTCTTCCACTGAAAGCTGACTCCTTAGTATTCGGCTAACTGCCGGCTAATATCAACTGCCTGATAGTTCTACTGAACTCCAGTAGATCTCTAAAGAACTCTCTAGAACTTCCAAGAACTTCTCGAGTTAACATCCTGTTAACTTTTATTAATATAAGAGGGAAAGTCCATCATAACACAATCCGAGTTCAAAAGAGTTGAATGAGTTTAACGGTGATTACGAAGGTGTTTGGTGTGATGGCGACGTTACGCTTCCATTCATCTTCGCACATGGCCACAGACTCAACACGGAGGCCTACGTCAAGTGCCTAGAGAAGGTAGCCCTGCTCTGGGTCAAGAGGGTGGCTGCTGGAAGACCCTATATTTGGCAACAATAAGAACATAATCATGGCTGTCAGACAATTTCTGCGGTCACATCACCCACTTACATCTGGCCACCTGTCTCCCCAGATTGCAACTTGCTTGATTACGTGTGAGGCGCAGATGAGCCAGAAACCAACAAAAATCCTTGTAACACCAAAGATGAACTGAAGGCAAGGATTGTGGCAGCATTCACCAACTTAAACAAGGAGACCATCCAGAAGAGTTGCAGGAGATTATGTGTGAGTGAGAGACCAACAATAATCCTTGTAACACCAAAGATGAACTGAAGGCAAGGATTATGGCAGCATTCACCAACTTAAACAAGGAGACCATCCAGAAGAGTTGCAGGAGATTATGTGTGAGTGAGAGACCAACAAAAATCCTTGTAACACCAAAGATGAACTGAAGGCAAGGATTATGGCAGCATTCACCAACTTAAACAAGGAGACCATCCAGAAGAGTTGCAGGAGATTATGTGTGAGTGAGAGACCAACAAAAATCCTTGTAACACCAAAGATGAACTGAAGGCAAGGATTATGGCAGCATTCACCAACTTAAACAAAGTGACCATCCAGAAGAGATGCAGGAGATTATGTGTGAGTGAGAGACCAACAAAAAAACTTGTAACACCAAAGATGAACTGAAGGCAAGGATTATGGCAGCATTCACCAACTTAAACAAGGAGACCATCCAGAAGAGTTGCAGGAGATTATGTGTGAGTGAGAGACCAACAAAAATCCTTGTAACACCAAAGATGAACTGAAGGCAAGGATTATGGCAGCATTCACCAACTTAAACAAGGAGACCATCCAGAAGAGTTGCAGGAGATTATGTGAGTGAGAGACCAACAAAAATCCTTGTAACACCAAAGATGAACTGAAGGCAAGGATTATGGCAGCATTCACCAACTTAAACAAGGAGACCATCCAGAAGAGTTGCAGGAGATTATGTGTGAGTGAGAGACCGAAAATCCTTGTAACACCAAAGATGAACTGAAGGCAAGGATTATGGCAGCATTCACCAACTTAAACAAGGAGACCATCCAGAAGAGTTGCAGGAGGATTATGTGAGTGAGAGACCAACAAAAATCCTTGTAACACCAAAGATGAACTGAAGGCAAGTATTATGGCAGCATTCACCAACTTAAACAAGGAGACCATCCAGAAGAGTTGCAGGAGATTATGTGTGAGTGAGAGACCAACAAAAATCCTTGTAACACCAAAGATGAACTGAAGGCAAGGATTATGGCAGCATTCACCAACTTAAACAAGGAGACCATCCAGAAGAGTTGCAGAAGATTATGTGTGAGTGAGAGACCAACAAAATCCTTGTAACACCAAAGATGAACTGAAGGCAAGGATTATGGCAGCATTCACCAACTTAAACAAGGAGACCATCCAGAAGAGTTGCAGGAGATTATGTGAGTGAGAGACCAACAAAAATCCTTGTAACACCAAAGATGAACTGAAGGCAAGTATTATGGCAGCATTCACCAACTTAAACCACGAGACCATCCAGAAGAGTTGCAGGAGATTATGTGTGAAAGAGAGACCAACAAAAATCCTTGTAACACCAAAGATGAACTGAAGGCAAGTATTATGGCAGCATTCACCAACTTAAACAAGGAGACCATCCAGAAGAGTTGCAGGAGATTATGTGTGAGTGAGAGACCAACAAAAATCCTTGTAACACCAAAGATGAACTGAAGGCAAGGATTATGGCAGCATTCACCAACTTAAACAAGGAGACCATCCAGAAGAGTTGCAGGAGATTATGTGAGTGAGACCAACAAAATCCTTGTAACACCAAAGATGAACTGAAGGCTAGGATTATGGCAGCATTCACCAACTTAAACCACGAGACCATCCAGAAGAGTTGCAGGAGATTATGTGTGAGTGAGAGACCAACAAAAATCCTTGTAACACCAAAGATGAACTGAAGGCAAGGATTATGGCAGCATTCACCAACTTAAACCACGAGACCATCCAGAAGAGTTGCAGGAGATTATGTGTGAGTGAGGAGACCAACAAAAATCCTTGTAACACCAAAGATGAACTGAAGGCAAAGGATTATGGCAGCATTCACCAACTTAAACCACGAGACCATCCAGAAGAGTTGCAGGAGATTATGTGTGAGTGAGAGACCGCTTTGTAACACCAAAGATGAACTGAAGGCAAGGATTATGGCAGCATTCACCAACTTAAACAAGGAGACCATCCAGAAGAGTTGCAGGAGATTATGTGAAAGAGAGACCAACAAAAAATCCTTGTAACACCAAAGATGAACTGAAGGCAAGGATTATGGCAGCATTCACCAACTTAAACAAGGAGACCATCCAGAAGAGTTGCAGGAGATTATGTGTGAGTGAGAGACCAACAAAATCCTTGTAACACCAAAGATGAACTGAAGGCATATGGCAGCATTCACCAACTTAAACCACGAGACCATCCAGAAGAGTTGCAGGAGATTATGTGTGAGTGAGAGACCAACAAAAATCCTTGTAACACCAAAGATGAACTGAAGGCAAGTATTATGGCAGCATTCACCAACTTAAACAAGGAGACCATCCAGAAGAGTTGCAGGAGATTATGTGTGAGTGAGAGACCAACAAAAAATCCTTGTAACACCAAAGATGAACTGAAGGCAAGGATTATGGCAGCATTCACCAACTTAAACAAGGAGACCATCCAGAAGAGTTGCAGGAGATTATGTGTGAGTGGAGAGACCAACAAAAAATCCTTGTAACACCCTAAAGATGAACTGAAGGCAAGGATTATGGCAGCATTCACCAACTTAAACCACGAGACCATCCAGAAGAGTTGCAGGAGATTATGTGTGAGTGAGAGACCAACAAAAATCCTTGTAACACCAAAGATGAACTGAAGGCAAGGATTATGGCAGCATTCACCAACTTTAAACAAGGAGACCATCCAGAAGAGTTGCAGGAGATTATGTGTGAGTGAGAGACCAACAAAAAATCCTTGTAACACCAAAGATGAACTGAAGGCAAGGATTATGGCAGCATTCACCAAATTAAACAAGGAGACCATCCAGAAGAGTTGCAGGAGATTATGTGTGAGTGAGAGACCAACAAAAATCCTTGTAACACCAAAGATGAACTGAATGCAAGGATTATGGCAGCATTCACCAACTTAAACAAGGAGACCATCCAGAAGAGTTGCAGGAGATTATGTGTGAGTGAGAGACCAACAAAAATCCTTGTAACACCAAAGATGAACTGAAGGCAAGTATTATGGCAGCATTCACCAACTTAAACAAGGAGACCATCCAGAAGAGTTGCAGGAGATTATGTGTGAGTGAGAGACCAACAAAAAACTTTGTAACACCAAAGATGAACTGAAGGCAAAGGATTATGGCAGCATTCACCAACTTAAACAAGGAGACCATCCAGAAGAGTTGCAGGAGATTATGTGTGAGTGAGAGACCAACAAAAATCCTTGTAACACCAAAGATGAACTGAAGGCAAGAATTATGGCAGCATTCACCAACTTAAACAAGGAGACCATCCAGAAGAGTTGCAGGAGATTATGTGTGAGTGAGAGACCAACAAAAATCCTTGTAACACCAAAGATGAACTGAAGGCAAGGATTATGGCAGCATTCACCAACTTAAACCACGAGACCATCCAGAAGAGTTGCAGGAGATTATGTATGTGAGTGAGAGACCAACAAAAATCCTTGTAACACCAAAGATGAACTGAAGGCAAGGATTATGGCAGCATTCACCAACTAAACCACGAGACCATCCAGAAGAGTTGCAGGAGATTATGTGTGAGTGAGAGACCAACAAAAATCCTTGTAACACCAAAGATGAACTGAAGGCAAGGATTATGGCAGCATTCACCAACTTAAACCACGAGACCATCCAGAAGAGTTGCAGGAGATTATGTGTGAGTGAGAGACCAACAAAATCCTTGTAACACCAAAGATGAACTGAAGGCAAGGATTATGGCAGCATTCACCAACAAGGAGACCATCCAGAAGAGTTGCAGGAGATTATGTGAGTGAGAGACCAACAAAAATCCTTGTAACACCAAAGATGAACTGAAGGCAAGGATTATGGCAGCATTCACCAACTTAAACAAGGAGACCATAGAAGAGTTGCAGGAGATTATGTGTGAGTGAGAGACCAACAAAATCCTTGTAACACCAAAGATGAACTGGAATGCAAGGATTATGGCAGCATTCACCAACTTAAACAAGGAGACCATCCAGAAGAGTTGCAGGAGATTATGTGTGAGTGAGAGACCAACAAAAATCCTTGTAACACCAAAGATGAACTGAAGGCAAGTATTATGGCAGCATTCACCAACTTAAACAAGGAGACCATCCAGAAGAGTTGCAGGAGATTGGTGTGTGAGTAGAGACCAACAAAATCCTTGTAACACCAAAGATGAACTGAAGGCAAGGATTATGGCAGCATTCACCAACTTAAACAAGGAGACCATCCAGAAGAGTTGCAGGAGATTATGTGTGAGTGAGAGACCAACAAAAATCCTTGTAACACCAAAGATGAACTGAAGGCAAGAATTATGGCAGCATTCACCAACTTAAACAAGGAGACCATCCAGAAGAGTTGCAGGAGATTATGTGAGTGAGAGACCAACAAAAATCCTTGTAACACCAAAGATGAACTGAAGGCAAGGATTATGGCAGCATTCACCAACTTAAACCACGAGACCATCCAGAAGAGTTGCAGGAGATTATGTGTGAGTGAGAGACCAACAAAAATCCTTGTAACACCAAAGATGAACTGAAGGCAAGTATTATGGCAGCATTCACCAACTTAAACAAGGAGACCATCCAGAAGAGTTGCAGGAGATTATGTGTGAGTGAGAGACCAACAAAAAATCCTTGTAACACCAAAGATGAACTGAAGGCAAGAATTATGGCAGCATTCACCAACTTAAACAAGGAGACCATCCAGAAGAGTTGCAGGAGATTATGTGTGGAGTGAGAGACCAACAAAAATCCTTGTAACACCAAAGATGAACTGAAGGCAAGGATTATGGCAGCATTCACCAACTTAAACAAGGAGACCATCCAGAAGAGTTGCAGGAGATTATGTGTGAGTGAGAGACCAACAAAAAATCCTTGTAACACCAAAGATGAACTGAAGGCAAGTATTAGCAGCATTCACCAACTTAAACAAGGAGACCATCCAGAAGAGTTGCAGGAGATTGTGTGTGAGTGAGAGACCAACAAAAATCCTTGTAACACCAAAGATGAACTGAAGGCAAGGATTATGGCAGCCTTCACCAACTTAAACAAGGAGACCATCCAGAAGAGTTGCAGGAGATTATGTGTGAGTGAGAGACCAACAAAAATCCTTGTAACACCAAAGATGAACTGAAGGCAAGAATTATGGCAGCATTCACCAACTTAAACAAGGAGACCATCCAGAAGAGTTGCAGGAGATTATGTGTGAGTGAGAGACCAACAAAAATCCTTGTAACACCAAAGATGAACTGAAGGCAAGGATTATGGCAGCATTCACCAACTTAAACCACGAGACCATCCAGAAGAGTTGCAGGAGATTATGTGTGAGTGAGAGACCAACAAAAATCCTTGTAACACCAAAGATGAACTGAAGGCAAGGATTATGGCAGCATTCACCAACTTAAACCACGAGACCATCCAGAAGAGTTGCAGGAGATTATGTGTGAGTGAGAGACCAACAAAAATCCTTGTAACACCAAAGATGAACTGAAGGCAAGGATTATGGCAGCATTCACCAACTTAAACAAGGAGACCATCCAGAAGCGTTGCTGGAGATTATGTGTGAGTGAGAGACCAACAAAAATCCTTGTAACACCAAAGATGAACTGAAGGCAAGTATTATGGCAGCATTCACCAACTTAAACAAGGAGACCATCCAGAAGAGTTGCAGGAGATTATGTGTGAGCGAGAGACCAACAAAAATCCTTGTAACACCAAAGATGAACTGAAGGCAAGAATTATGGCAGCATTCACCAACTTAAACAAGGAGACCATCCAGAAGAGTTGCAGGAGATTATGTGTGAGTGAGAGACCAACAAAAATCCTTGTAACACCAAAGATGAACTGAAGGCAAGAATTATGGCAGCATTCACCAACTTAAACAAGGAGACCATCCAGAAGAGTTGCAGGAGATTATGTGTGAGTGAGAGACCAACAAAAATCCTTGTAACACCAAAGATGAACTGAATGCAAGGATTATGGCAGCATTCACCAACTTAAAGAAGGAGACCATCCAGAAGAGTTGCAGGAGATTATGTGTGAGTGAGAGACCAACAAAAATCCTTGTAATACCAAAGATGAACTGAAGGCAAGGATTATGGCAGCATTCACCAACTTAAACAAGGAGACCATCCAGAAGAGTTGCAGGAGATTATGTGTGAGTGAGAGACCAACAAAATCCTTGTAACACCAAAGATGAAATGAAGGCAAGGATTATGGCAGCATTCACCAACTTAAACAAGGAAACCATCCAGAAGAGTTGCAGGAGATTATGTGTGAGTGAGAGACCAACAAAAAATCCTTGTAACACCAAAGATGAACTGGAAGGCAAGGATTATGGCAGCATTCACCAACTTAAAACAAGGAGACCATCCAGAAGAGTTGCAGGAGATTATGTGTGAGTGAGAGACCAACAAAAATCCTTGTAATACCAAAGATGAACTGAAGGCAAGAATTATGGCAGCATTCACCAACTTAAACAAGGAGACTATCCAGAAGAGTTGCAGGAGATTATGTGAGTGAGAGACCAACAAAAATCCTTGTAACACCAAAGATGAACTGAAGGCAAGGATTATGGCAACATTCACCAACTTAAACCACGAGACCATCCAGAAGAGTTGCAGGAGATTATGTGAGTGAGAGACCAACAAAAATCCTTGTAATACCAAAGATGAACTGAAGGCAAGAATTATGGCAGCATTCACCAACTTAAACAAGGAGACCATCCAGAAGAGTTGCAGGAGATTATGTGTGAGTGAGAGACCAACAAAAATCCTTGTAACACCAAAGATGAACTGAATGCAAGGATTATGGCAGCATTCACCAACTTAAACAAGGAGACCATCCAGAAGAGTTGCAGGAGATTATGTGAGTGAGAGACCAACAAAAATCCTTGTAATACCAAAGATGAACTGAAGGCAAGGATTATGGCAGCATTCACCAACTTAAACAAGGAGACCATCCAGAAGAGTTGCAGGAGATTATGTGTGAGTGAGAGACCAACAAAAATCCTTGTAACACCAAAGATGAAATGAAGGCAAGGATTATGGCAGCATTCACCAACTTAAACAAGGAAACCATCCAGAAGAGTTGCAGGAGATTATGTGTGAGTGAGAGACCAACAAAAATCCTTGTAACACCAAAGATGAACTGAAGGCAAGGATTATGGCAGCATTCACCAACTTAAACAAGGAGACCATCCAGAAGAGTTGCAGGAGATTATGGTGAGTGAGAGACCAACAAAAATCCTTGTAACACCAAAGATGAACTGAAGGCAAGGATTATGGCAACATTCACCAACTTAAACAAGGAGACCATCCAGAAGAGTTGCAGGAGATTATGTGAGTGAGAGACCAACAAAATCCTGTAACACCAAAGATGAACTGAAGGCAAGGATTATGGCAGCATTCACCAACTTAAACAAGGAGACCATCCAGAAGAGTTGCAGGAGATTATGTGAGTGAGAGACCAACAAAATCCTTGTAACACCAAAGATGAACTGAATGCAAGGATTATGGCAGCATTCACCAACTTAAACAAGGAGACCATCCAGAAGAGTTGCAGGGAGAGCCAGTGTGTGAGTGAGAGACCAACAAAAACTTTTGTAATACCAAAGATGAACTGAAGGCAAGGATTATGGCAGCATTCACCAACTTAAACAAGGAGACCATCCAGAAGAGCTGCAGGAGATTATGTGTGAGTGAGAGACCAACAAAAATCCTTGTAACACCAAAGATGAACTGAAGGCAAGTATTATGGCAGTATCTACCAACTTTAAACAAGGAAACCATCCAGAAGAGTTGCAGGAGATTATGTGTGAGTGAGAGACCAACAAAATCCTTGTAACACCAAAGATGAACTGAAGGCAAGGATTATGGCAGCATTCACCAACTTAAACAAGGAGACCATCCAGAAGAGTTGCAGGAGATTATGTGTGAGTGAGAGACCAACAAAAATCCTTGTAACACCAAAGATGAACTGAAGGCAAGTATTATGGCAGCATTCACCAACTTAAACAAGGAGACCATCCAGAAGAGTTGCAGGAGATTATGTGTGAGTGAGAGACCAACAAAAATCCTTGTAACACCAAAGATGAACTGAAGGCAAGGATTATGGCAGCATTCACCAACTTAAACAAGGAGACCATCCAGAAGAGTTGCAGGAGATTATGTGAGTGAGAGACCAACAAAAATCCTTGTAACACCAAAGATGAACTGAAGGCAAGGATTATGGCAGCATTCACCAACTTAAACAAGGAGACCATCCAGAAGAGTTGCAGGAGATTATGTGAGTGAGAGACCAACAAAAAAAATCCTTGTAACACCAAAGATGAACTGAATGCAAGGATTATGGCAGCATTCACCAACTTAAACAAGGAGACCATCCAGAAGAGTTGCAGGAGATTATGTGAGTGAGAGACCAACAAAAATCCTTGTAACACCAAAGATGAACTGAAGGCAAGTATTATGGCAGCATTCACCAACTTAAACAAGGAGACCATCCAGAAGAGTTGCAGGAGATTATGTGTGAGTGAGAGACCAACAAAAATCCTTGTAACACCAAAGATGAACTGAAGGCAAGGATTATGGCAGCATTCACCAACTTAAACAAGGAGACCATCCAGAAGAGTTGCAGAAGATTATGTGTGAGTGAGAGACCAACAAAATCCTTGTAACACCAAAGATGAACTGAAGGCAAGGATTATAGCAGCATTCACCAACTTAAACAAGGAGACCATCCAGAAGAGTTGCAGGAGATTATGTGTGAGTGAGAGACCAACAAAAATCCTTGTAACACCAAAGATGAACTGAAGGCAAGAATTATGGCAGCATTCACCAACTTAAACAAGGAGACCATCCAGAAGAGTTGCAGGAGATTATGTGTGAGTGAGAGACCAACAAAAATCCTTGTAACACCAAAGATGAACTGAAGGCAAGGATTATGGCAGCATTCACCAACTTAAACCACGAGACCATCCAGAAGAGTTGCAGGAGATTATGTGTGAGTGAGAGACCAACAAAATCCTTGTAACACCAAAAGATGAACTGAAGGCAAGGATTATGGCAGCATTCACCAACTTAAACCACGAGACCATCCAGAAGAGTTGCAGGAGATTATGTGAGTGAGAGACCAACAAAATCCTTGTAACACCAAAGATGAACTGAAGGCAAGGATTATGGCAGCATTCACCAACTTAAACAAGGAGACCATCCAGAAGAGTTGCTGGAGATTGCAGGAGTGAGAGACCAACAAAAATCCTTGTAACACCAAAAGATGAACTGAAGGCAAGTATTATGGCAGCATTCACCAACTTAAACAAGGAGACCATCCAGAGTTGCAGGAGATTATGTGTGAGCGAGAGACCAACAAAAATCCTTGTAACACCAAAGATGAACTGAAGGCAAGAATTATGGCAGCATTCACCAACTTAAACAAGGAGACCATCCAGAAGAGTTGCAGGAGATTATGTGTGAGTGAGAGACCAACAAAAATCCTTGTAACACCAAAGATGAACTGAATGCAAGGATTATGGCAGCATTCACCAACTTAAACCACGAGACCATCCAGAAGAGTTGCAGGAGATTATGTGTGAGTGAGAGACCAACAAAAATCCTTGTAACACCAAAGATGAACTGAATGCAAGGATTATGGCAGCATTCACCAACTTAAACAAGGAGACCATCCAGAAGAGTTGCAGGAGATTATGTGTGAGTGAGAGACCAACAAAAATCCTTGTAACACCAAAGATGAACTGAAGGCAAGGATTATGGCCGCATTCACCAACTTAAACAAGGAGACCATCCAGAAGAGTTGCAGGAGATTATGTGTGAGTGAGAGACCAACAAAAATCCTTGTAACACCAAAGATGAACTGAATGCAAGGATTATGGCAGCATTCACCAACTTAAACAAGGAGACCATCCAGAAGAGTTGCAGGAGATTATGTGTGAGTGAGAGACCAACAAAAATCCTTGTAACACCAAAGATGAACTGAAGGCAAGTATTATGGCAGCATTCACCAACTCAAACAAGGAGACCATCCAGAAGAGTTGCAGGAGATTATGTGTGAGTGAGAGACCAACAAAAATCCTTGTAACACCAAAGATGAACTGAAGGCAAGGATTATGGCAGCATTCACCAACTTAAACAAGGAGACCATCCAGAAGAGTTGCAGAAGATTATGTGTGAGTGAGAGACCAACAAAAATCCTTGTAACACCAAAGATGAACTGAAGGCAAGGATTATGGCAGCATTCACCAACTTAAACAAGGAGACCATCCAGAAGAGTTGCAGGAGATTATGTGTGAGTGAGAGACCAACAAAAATCCTTGTAACACCAAAGATGAACTGAAGGCAAGTATTAGGGCAGCATTCACCAACTTAAACAAGGAGACCATCCAGAAGAGTTGCAGGAGATTGTGTGTGAGTGAGAGACCAACAAAAATCCTTGTAACACCAAAGATGAACTGAAGGCAAGGATTATGGCAGCCTTCACCAACTTAAACAAGGAGACCATCCAGAAGAGTTGCAGGAGATTATGTGTGAGTGAGAGACCAACAAAAATCCTTGTAACACCAAAGATGAACTGAAGGCAAGAATTATGGCAGCATTCACCAACTTAAACAAGGAGACCATCCAGAAGAGTTGCAGGAGATTATGTGTGAGTGAGAGACCAACAAAAATCCTTGTAACACCAAAGATGAACTGAAGGCAAGGATTATGGCAGCATTCACCAACTTAAACAAGGAGACCATCCAGAAGCGTTGCTGGAGATTATGTGTGAGTGAGAGACCAACAAAAATCCTTGTAACACCAAAGATGAACTGAAGGCAAGTATTATGGCAGCATTCACCAACTTAAACAAGGAGACCATCCAGAAGAGTTGCAGGAGATTATGTGTGAGCGAGAGACCAACAAAAATCCTTGTAACACCAAAGATGAACTGAAGGCAAGAATTATGGCAGCATTCACCAACTTAAACAAGGAGACCATCCAGAAGAGTTGCAGGAGATTATGTGTGAGTGAGAGACCAACAAAAATCCTTGTAACACCAAAGATGAACTGAAGGCAAGAATTATGGCAGCATTCACCAACTTAAACAAGGAGACCATCCAGAAGAGTTGCAGGAGATTATGTGTGAGTGAGAGACCAACAAAAATCCTTGTAACACCAAAGATGAACTGAATGCAAGGATTATGGCAGCATTCACCAACTTAAACAAGGAGACCATCCAGAAGAGTTGCAGGAGATTATGTGTGAGTGAGAGACCAACAAAAATCCTTGTAACACCAAAGATGAACTGAAGGCAAGTATTATGGCAGCATTCACCAACTTAAACAAGGAGACCATCCAGAAGAGTTGCAGGAGATTATGTGTGAGTGAGAGACCAACAAAAATCCTTGTAACACCAAAGATGAACTGAAGGCAAGGATTATGGCAGCATTCACCAACTTAAACAAGGAGACCATCCAGAAGAGTTGCAGGAGATTATGTGTGAGTGAGAGACCAACAAAAATCCTTGTAACACCAAAGATGAACTGAAGGCAAGTATTATGGCAGCATTCACCAACTTAAACAAGGAGACCATCCAGAAGAGTTGCAGGAGATTATGTGTGAGTGAGAGACCAACAAAAATCCTTGTAACACCAAAGATGAACTGAAGGCAAGGATTATGGCAGCATTCACCAACTTAAACAAGGAGACCATCCAGAAGCGTTGCTGGAGATTATGTGTGAGTGAGAGACCAACAAAAATCCTTGTAACACCAAAGATGAACTGAAGGCAAGTATTATGGCAGCATTCACCAACTTAAACAAGGAGACCATCCAGAAGAGTTGCAGGAGATTATGTGTGAGCGAGAGACCAACAAAAATCCTTGTAACACCAAAGATGAACTGAAGGCAAGAATTATGGCAGCATTCACCAACTTAAACAAGGAGACCATCCAGAAGAGTTGCAGGAGATTATGAGTGAGAGACCAACAAAAAATCCTTGTAACACCAAAGATGAACTGAAGGCAAAGGAATTATGGCAGCATTCACCAACTTAAACAAGGAGACCATCCAGAAGAGTTGCAGGAGATTATGTGTGAGTGAGAGACCAACAAAAATCCTTGTAACACCAAAGATGAACTGAATGCAAGGATTATGGCAGCATTCACCAACTTAAACAAGGAGACCATCCAGAAGAGTTGCAGGAGATTATGTGTGAGTGAGAGACCAACAAAAATCCTTGTAATACCAAAGATGAACTGAAGGCAAGGATTATGGCAGCATTCACCAAATTTAAACAAGGAGACCATCCAGAAGAGTTGCAGGAGATTATGTGTGAGTGAGAGACCAACAAAAATCCTTGTAACACCAAAGATGAAATGAAGGCAAGATTATGGCAGCATTCACCAACTTAAACAAGGAAACCATCCAGAAGAGTTGCAGGAGATTATGAGTGAGAGACCAACAAAAATCCTTGTAACACCAAAGATGAACTGAAGGCAAGGATTATGGCAGCATTCACCAACTTAAACAAGGAGACCATCCAGAAGAGTTGCAGGAGATTATGTAAGAGTGAGAGACCAACAAAAATCCTTGTAATACCAAAGATGAACTGAAGGCAAGAATTATGGCAGCATTCACCAACTTAAACAAGGAGACCATCCAGAAGAGTTGCAGGAGATTATGTGTGAGTGAGAGACCAACAAAAATCCTTGTAACACCAAAGATGAACTGAAGGCAAGGATTATGGCAACATTCACCAACTTAAACCACGAGACCATCCAGAAGAGTTGCAGCAGGATTATGTGTGAGTGAGAGACCAACAAAAAATCCTTGTAATACCAAAGATGAACTGAAGGCAAGAATTATGGCAGCATTCACCAACTTAAACAAGGAGACCATCCAGAAGAGTTGCAGAGGATTATGTGAGTGAGAGACCAACAAAATCCTTGTAACACCAAAGATGAACTGAATGCAAGGATTATGGCAGCATTCACCAACTTAAACAAGGAGACCATCCAGAAGAGTTGCAGGAGATTATGTGAGTGAGAGACCAACAAAATCCTTGTAATACCAAAGATGAACTGAAGGCAAGGATTAGTGGCATTCACCAACTAAACAAGGAGACCATCCAGAAGAGTTGCAGGAGATTATGTGTGAGTGAGAGACCAACAAAAATCCTTGTAACACCAAAGATGAAATGAAGGCAAGGATTATGGCAGCATTCACCAACTTAAACAAGGAAACCATCCAGAAGAGTTGCAGGAGATTATAGGTGAGTGAGAGACCAACAAAAATCCTTGTAACACCAAAGATGAACTGAAGGCAAGGATTATGGCAGCATTCACCAACTTAAACAAGGAGACCATCCAGAAGAGTTGCAGGAGATTATGTGTGAGTGAGAGACCAACAAAAATCCTTGTAACACCAAAGATGAACTGAAGGCAAGGATTATGGCAACATTCACTAACTTAAACAAGGAGACCATCCAGAAGAGTTGCAGGAGATTATGTGTGAGTGAGAGACCAACAAAAATCCTTGTAACACCAAAGATGAACTGAAGGCAAGGATTATGGCAGCATTCACCAACTTAAACAAGGAGACCATCCAGAAGAGTTGCAGGAGATTATGTGTGAGTGAGAGACCAACAAAAATCCTTGTAACACCAAAGATGAACTGAATGCAAGGATTATGGCAGCATTCACCAACTTAAACAAGGAGACCATCCAGAAGAGTTGCAGGAGATTATGTGTGAGTGAGAGACCAACAAAAATCCTTGTAATACCAAAGATGAACTGAAGGCAAGGATTATGGCAGCATTCACCAACTTAAACAAGGAGACCATCCAGAAGAGTTGCAGGAGATTATGTGTGAGTGAGAGACCAACAAAAATCCTTGTAACACCAAAGATGAACTGAAGGCAAGTATTATGGCAGCATTCACCAACTTAAACAAGGAAACCATCCAGAAGAGTTGCAGGAGATTATGTGTGAGTGAGAGACCAACAAAAATCCTTGTAACACCAAAGATGAACTGAAGGCAAGGATTATGGCAGCATTCACCAACTTAAACAAGGAGACCATCCAGAAGAGTTGCAGGAGATTATGTGTGAGTGAGAGACCAACAAAAATCCTTGTAACACCAAAGATGAACTGAAGGCAAGTATTATGGCAGCATTCACCAACTTAAACAAGGAGACCATCCAGAAGAGTTGCAGGAGATTATGTGTGAGTGAGAGACCAACAAAAATCCTTGTAACACCAAAGATGAACTGAAGGCAAGGATTATGGCAGCATTCACCAACTTAAACAAGGAGACCATCCAGAAGAGTTGCAGGAGATTATGTGTGAGTGAGAGACCAACAAAAATCCTTGTAACACCAAAGATGAACTGAAGGCAAGTATTATGGCAGCATTCACCAACTTAAACAAGGAGACCATCCAGAAGAGTTGCAGGAGATTATGTGTGAGTGAGAGACCAACAAAAATCCTTGTAACACCAAAGATGAACTGAAGGCAAGGATTATGGCAGCATTCACCAACTTCAAAAAGGAGAAATAATTTGTAAAATGGATTAGAAAGAAGTAAATCAATATTTTTAAAGATTTATTTCTATTTGTTTCCACGTGTCCTACATCAAAGGGTAATACAATTTTGCAGTTCAAGCAAAAATATTTGCAAACTGATTAACAGTAACGTCCGAAATAACATTAGTTATTTTAGTTTTGAAATCTTCTAACAAACTAGGTTTGATTGCATACACAATTGTTTTCACATGTCCCCACAAAAAAATCTAATGGAGTCAAATCTGGCGAACGTGGAGGCCAATAAATATAAAATTTCCTGAGTTAGAAACTGTCTAACACGCAGAGCAAAGTGACAAGGAGCTCCATCTTGTTGATTTATAACATTTTTTACAGATCATTTCCATCACAAATACAAATAAAGTGCACACGAACTTTATGGACACGCTGTATAATGGTTGTAAGCTTCTCTTCTTAACTGTAGCTTCTCGCTGCTGAAAAAACTAATTGGTCTCTAACTTAATTTTTAAGCTTGACTACGATAAGGCAAGCGGAGGTGTTGATATTCCAGTCATTGTCCTCAAGAAATGTGTCCCTAAACTCTCTCCTCTCATGTGTTGACATAAAACTTCTATGACGTCACACCGCGTGGGAGCTCGAAATCATAACAGAACCATATATTTAAATGCAATATAAATATATGGTTTATATATGATAAATATATCATAGAGCCGCATTACAAATTTACAAATTGCGTTTGCTATTTGGTAACTGTTATCGTTGCTTAGCAAAGTTTTATGTCAACAGAAGTTAAAATCGTCGCTGGTGGTGGATGTTTTTATGTTACAGTCCTTGTAACCTCTCTGAAGATGGCTCATGTGAGCCGAAAGCTTAAAAACAACTTCATACAAAACTATCCAAATGTTGGAGAATTTTTGTCTTTATTTTCACCTGAAATTAAACCCAAAATACGATGTTTAGAACGGCTCATGATTAAACATAATAGACATTCATTGTCTCTTATATTTAACAGTATATGTTTAGAAAATTACTAGCAGTATAGCCCGGCGTTGCTCGGGTGTAATGAAAGCTTTAAAACTAATCCATGGTCCTGGAGCTCAGACTCTTTGGGCGTTGGCACGAAAGACTAAAAAGCAATAGTTGTTTCCAGTTAAAGCGAAACTGTAGACTGAAAGAAAAATGAATGGATGTAAGTCAAATTTTGATTTCCTGGTATCGATATCAAACAAGTTTTTTTCGTCGTAAACTGAATTTTGAAGGCTAACTAAGTCCTCTGAGTAAATGGTATCATGGTTGGGGCTAAGAACTACAATTATACCTACTTAGAGCCAAACCCGAAGCAAAAACTAAAATAAAAGGGCTGAAAAAAATACAGACATACAGGCAGATAAACAGAGACACTCACAAACATCTTGCCTTTTATATATATATATATATATATATATATATATATATATATATATATCGATTTTCTGCACTGTTGTAAGAACTGCAACCTTGAAACTTCTGAATATCATTTCCTATGTCTTTGTCTTTGAGTGCGTGAAATTTGATTAAAATCGGACCACTCCTTCTATAACCCGATTTTTTCGTTTATCAATTTTCAATATCTATCGGGGGTACCTCGACACAAAACCTAGCTAAGAACACTCGCAGACGCTCATTGTACAACTGTGTAAATTTTAAAGAAAATCGGTTCAGCCGTTTCGGAATCTATAGGTAACGGACACACACGCACACACAGATACTCACACACACAGACAAAGTTCCAATTATAAATAAGTTTAGATTAGATCTGCTGCCTCGATACACTAAATTTAAGTTACATCATGCCGCAGCATTAAATGATCCTAACACCAAGAAATTTCAATAGAACCAATTTAATAAAAAAAATATTTAAATGTTGGAGAATTTTTGTCTTTATTTTCACCTGAAATTAAAGCCAAAATACAATGTTTAGAACGGTTCATGATTAAACATAATAGACATTCCTTGTCTCTTATACTTAACAGTATATGTTTAGAAAATAATCTGCTGCCTCGATACACTAAATATATATATTTGTGTGTGTGTATGCATTCAGAATTAGTAGTCGCCAGATTAAATGGGTGAAGGAAGTATGTATGTTTTTTGTGCTAACGAAGGACTGTGAAAACGTCTTAATTGCCAGTATAATCGGTTGAAATGTATATGCGTTCGTCTAAGCAGAAATGTATGACTCGAGTGGCGTATTTCGGATCTAGGTATGTTAGGATGACCGAGAACTGACCGCGTTAATTCATCGCTGTTGGTTTTATTCGACTGTAGGCCTAATATACGTATGATTGCTGGAACAATAGATTGCAGCGCAGTTCCTGATTGGTCCACAGGCGGTGAAATAACTTCCTGATTGGAAACAGATAATTTGTCTGACTGACACGCTAGTCTGTAATGTTCATATTCTGATCGAGGCGCCTTTTGACTTTTTAGTCGAGATATGGCTTCACGGTTTAGTGAATCTGTATATACATCTATTTTTAGATATGGGGATATTTTGGTTTCCTTTTTATTATATATTTACTTTTATTTACAGAAGTAGGTCGAAGCGTACAACAGCCGAAACGTCATGAATATGGCCAGGGCCGTAGCTGATGAAATGAAAACACCGGGCACAGAGAAAATTGCCCGGATTTATTAGTTGACAATGTGATGACGTCATCAGTGTCATCCGTTTCCAGAAACTATGATTTTTTCGGATTTTTTCGGCTATTCCAATGGAAATTAAGCACAGAACGTGAATGAAAGCAGGAAATCGGGTTCGGACTTTCTGAGTATAACCAGTCTTTTCTCCCCAAATTAATAAATAAATAGATTTTTTACTGCGTTCATTCGGATGTTTTCTTCGTTTTTCTTTCTTTCTTTCTTTCTTTTTTCGTGAATTGTTTAGTTTGATTTCTGACGAAGACATTTTTCCTTGCCCGGATTTTCACTATAATTGCACGGATCAGCCCGGACACGTGCCCGGTGTGCCCGGTGTGCCCAGTAGTCAGATACGGCCATGAATATGGCAATGAAGATGGGGACAACAGTACAAAAAACGTCAGTCAGTTAAGTACCATACGTGATACACGCTTGGGCGATCATGTCTTGAAAGAGACATGACTGAAACCTAAGGTAGGCAGATGATACAGTGCTGATAGCAGACACAGAAAAGAAACTACAAAACCTCCTACAGAAGGTAGCTGAAGAAAGTAACAAGAAAGGAGTAAAAATAAACTGCACGAAAACCGAATGCATGGTCATCAGTAAAAAGGGCAGCCCAAAATGCCAAATACAGGTCGGGGATACTAGAATCAAGCAGGTACAAAAATTTAAATACCTGAGAAGTGTTAAAACAGAAGACGGAAAGTGCAACACAGAGATCCGAAAGCGAATTGGCATAGCGAAAGAAGCATTCCAGAAGTTGAGTAAGGTATTAAGAAACAGGACAATCTCGCAAGAAACAAGGAAGAGAATACTGGATTGCTACGTGCTGTCCGTCCTTCAATATGGCAGTGAAGATGAAGGAAAAACTTGAAGCAACTGAAGTGTGGTTCTATAGAAGGATGCTGCGAATATCATGGATCGAGCATGTGAGCAATGATGGTCTTCGAAATGATGAAAACTAAAAAGAAATTAATACTGAGTATCGGGAAGAGACAGCTGAAGTTCCTGGGACACGCAATGAGGAAGGAGGGCTTGGAGAATCTGATACTAACAGGCCAGATAGAGGGAAAAAGAAACAGGGGAAAGCAGCGGATAACATATTTGAAGGATCTAATCAGGTGGATGACGGAATGAGGATTGCATGGTGTAACAGGAGAAGGCGTGCTCAGAGCCACCAGGGATAGGGAAACGTGGAAAGCCATGATCGCCTACGTCCTAAAGGGACAGGGCACATAGAAGAAGAAGAAGAAGAAGAAGAAGTTGCCATTACTTTCTGCGGTAGACTGGTTGCCAACCAAGGCTATAGAACCAATTCTGCCCTGCTACTTAACCCATAGTTGGAGAGAAGAGACGAATTAATACTTTTCTCAAGGATATTTGCGCGTAAGTGAATGCAACGATTCAGCTGGAATTCAAACGTAAAAAATGCAATATTTCATTTTAAAAATATGGACAAATATTATTTACTGTTATTTATTTATTTATTTTTCTATTACTCTAAGACCAATCATGTCCTAATTCAGAGTCAACTTAATTTGGTAATTAGATTTAATATAATTCAATATATAAGTATCACAAAGGAGAAACAAACCAAGAGTTGTGAGGTTCAACCTCAGTAGTTGAATAAGTTGAATTTTGAATTTTCTTTTATTTTTGCGCCAAATTTCTTGGAGCGTAAATGAAAGATACCCACCTTCTTAATTTTGAGGGTAGTAAAAGGGAGAGTTAAAAAGAGGAAGGCTATTGCCCTCATAATGGAAACGTCAAGTTCGGCTGAAACTAAATTTAGTTTTTGCCGATACTGTTAAAGCGCCGATTTTTTAAATCACTGATATATCTCCGAAAATGACCGTCTATCTTTTCGATAACCGCAAAACTGATCCCCACCCCCATACAACTTTATTTAAACAAGAAGTAGCCCATAGAAGATGCGTTAAGAATGGTGAAACTTTGTAAGAGCCAGGAACTAAATTTACTGTTGATAATCTAGCGATTAAAACACTGAAAAAAAAAAATTTTTTTTTAATTATATGCGTTTTTTTTTTAAGTTTACGGACATGTTTTAGGTCACAGGAACCTTTGGTTTGGAAGGACCTCCTCCTCCTCCTCCTCCTCCCCCTCTCTCTTTCTTTAATACAGGGTGTCTATAAAGTTCGTGTGCACTTTTAAAAAATTATAACTTTATTTTTATTTGCGATAGAACTAATTTGTAAAAAGGATTAGAAATAAGTAATTCTATATTTTTTAAGGTTTTATTGAAATTTTATTTAAGTTTCCACATGTCCTCCATCATTAGCAATACGAAGGGTAATGCGATTTTGCAGTTCACGGAAAACATTTGCCAACTGATTTACAGTCATGCCTGAAATCACATCAGTTTTTTTAGCATTCAAATCTTCTAATGAACAAGGTTTGGTTGCATACACAATTGTTTTCACATGTCCCCATTAAAAAATCTAATGGAATCAAATCTGATAAAAATGGAAGCCAATAAAATGGTCCACCCCTTCTGATCTATCTGTTAGGAAATTCCTGATTTAGAAACTGTTTAACAGGAAGAGCAAAGTGACAAGGAGCTCCATCTTGTTGATTTATAACATTTTTTACAGATCATTTCCATCACAAATACAAATAAAGTGCACACGAACTTTATGGACACGCTGTATAATGGTTGTAAGCTTCTCTTCTTTTTACACGAGATACTAGATTAGCAACTAGGTCCCACCCTTTTACAGTTAAACAAATAAGATGTAACCGTAAATTCTACTCCAACAGCTTCTTTTCTCGCGCTTCCCGCCTGTGAAACTCCCTTCCACAAGTCTGCTTTCCCGACAGTTACAATCTCCAGGTGTTTAAATGTAGGGTCAATAGACACCTCCTATCACACTAACTCCCAACTATTCTCACAACACTCTCATCTACCCAACCCTCATTCTCGGTATCCTCACCCGCCTATCACCCACCCTCTGTTATTTCCTATATTTAATCAGCCTTTCTCCACTCTACGTAGCCCCCTGCACAGTAGTGGCAGTGACATGCCTTGCTCGGGGTGAAACGCTTATAAAAAAAAAAAAAACTGTAGCTTCTCGCCGCTGAAAAAACTAATTGGTCTCTAACTTAATTTTAAGCTTGACTACGATAAGGCAAGCGGAGGTGTTGATATTCCAGTCATTGTCCTCAAGAAATGTGTCCCTAAACTCTCTCCTCTCATGTGTTGACATAAAACTTCTATGACGTCACACCGCGTGGGAGCTCGAAATCATAACAGAACCATATATTTAAATGCAATATAAATATATGGTTTATATATGATAAATATATCATAGAACCGCATTACAAATTTACAAACTGCGTTTGCTATTTGGTAACTGTTATCGTTGCTTAGCAAAGTTTTATGTCAACAGAAGTTAAAATCGTCGCTGGTGGTGGATGTTTTTATGTTACAGTCCTTGTAACCTCTCTGAAGATGGCTCATGTGAGCCGAAAGCTTAAAAACAACTTCATACAAAACTATCCAAATGTTGGAGAATTTTTGTCTTTATTTTCACCTGAAATTAAACCCAAAATACGATGTTTAGAACGGCTCATGATTAAACATAATAGACATTCATTGTCTCTTATATTTAACAGTATATGTTTAGAAAATTACTAGCAGTATAGCCCGGCGTTGCTCGGGTGTAATGAAAGCTTTAAAACTAACCCATGGTCCTGGAGCTCAGACTCTTTGGGCGTTGGCACGAAAGACTAAAAAGCAATAGTTGTTTCCAGTTAAAGCGAAACTGTAGACTGAAAGAAAAATGAATGGATGTAAGTCAAATTTTGATTTCCTGGTATCGATATCAAACAAGTTTTTTTCGTCGTAAACTGAATTTTGAAGGCTAACTAAGTCCTCTGAGTAAATGGTATCATGGTTGGGGCTAAGAACTACAATTATACCTACTTAGAGCCAAACCCGAAGCAAAAACTAAAATAAAAGGGCTGAAAAAAATACAGACATACAGGCAGATAAACAGAGACACTCACAAACATCTTGCCTTTTATATATATATCGATTTTCTGCACTGTTGTAAGAACTGCAACCTTGAAACTTCTGAATATCATTTCCTATGTCTTTGTCTTTGAGTGCGTGAAATTTGATTAAAATCGGACCACTCCTTCTATAACCCGATTTTTTCGTTTATCAATTTTCAATATCTATCTGGGGTACCTCGACACAAAACCTAGCTAAGAACACTCGCAGACGCTCATAGTACAACTGTGTAAATTTTAAAGAAAATCGGTTCAGCCGTTTCGGAATCTATAGGTAACGGACACACACGCACACACAGATACTCACACACACAGACAAAGTTCCAATTATAAATAAGTTTAGATTAGATCTGCTGCCTCGATACACTAAATTTAAGTTACATCATGCCGCAGCATTAAATGATCCTAACACCAAGAAATTTCAATAGAACCAACTTAATAAAAAAATATTTAAATGTTGGAGAATTTTTGTCTTTATTTTCACCTAAAATTAAAGCCAAAATACAATGTTTAGAACGGTTCATGATTAAACATAATAGACATTCCTTGTCTCTTATACTTAACAGTATATGTTTAGAAAATAATCTGCTGCCTCGATACACTAAATATATATATTTGTGTGTGTGTATGCATTCAGAATTAGTAGTCGCCAGATTAAATGGGTGAAGGAAGTATGTATGTTTTTTGTGCTAACGAAGGACTGTGAAAACGTCTTAATTGCCAGTATAATCGGTTGAAATGTATATGCGTTCGTCTAAGCAGAAATGTATGGACTCGAGTGGCGTATTTCGGATCTAGGTATGTTAGGATGACCGAGAACTGACCGCGTTAATTCATCGCTGTTGGTTTTATTCGACTGTAGGCCTAATATACGTATGATTGCTGGAACAATAGATTGCAGCGCAGTTCCTGATTGGTCCACAGGCAGTGAAATAACTTCCTGATTGGAAACAGATACTTTGTCTGACTGACACGCTAGTCTGTAATGTTCATATTCTGATCGAGGCGCCTTTTGACTTTTTAGTCGAGATATGGCTTCACGGTTTAGTGAATCTGTATATACATCTATTTTTAGATATGGGGATATTTTGGTTTCCTTTTTATTATATATTTACTTTTATTTACAGAAGTAGATCGGGGCGTACAACAGCCGAAACGTCATGAATATGGCCAGGGCCGTAGCTGATGAAATGAAAACACCGGGCACAGAGAAAATTGCCCGGATTTATTAGTTGACAATGTGATGACGTCATCAGTGTCATCCGTTTCCAGAAACTATGATTTTTTCGGATTTTTTCGGATTTTTTCGGCTATTCCCTAAATTCTCTCCTGTGCTTTCTAAACTATAGCTTCGTTGCTTCCTGCTTTTCTGCTTGTTAGAAGTTCACCTTTGTAGTTCTTGTCTTTTAAAACCCTGGGGAGTCCTCTGACCTCTCTATTTAACGCTCTATCAGCTTATTACGGCTTTTTGGAAAAGTATTCGAGGCTATTATCAATGCTGAAATGGTTCATCGTCTCACATCCCATAACCTATTCTTTGAAAAGCAATATGGCTTCCGCTTTGCTAGGTCTACCGCTGAAGTGCTAACGGCTATCACTCAATATATATATATATATATATATATATATATATATATTCTTGATAAGAATAGCGAAGCCCGAGCTGTTGCGCCAGATATCTTGAAAGCATTTGACAGGGTTTGGCATGCTGGCTTTTTGCACAGGCTGCAGGGCTACGGTATTTCTGGATGATTGTTCAATTTAATCCAATCGTTTCTATAAAATTGTAAAATGAAGGTCATTTTGAACGGACATTCATCCAGATATTTTCATTCAAACGCGGACGTCTCTCAAGGCTATAACCTAAGTTCTACGCTTTTCCTGATCTTCATCAATGATCTTTCTGATATAATCAGTTCCCAGTAGGCACCTATGCAGATGCCACCACCATTTACTCCCACCTCAATAAGAAATCTGCCAAAGCTGACAAAGTAAACCTTGCTGGTGTTCTTGAAAAAAAACACTTCAATCTTTGGTGAACTTGGGTAAGAAATGGCTTGTAAATTTTAATGCTTCCAAAAGGAAACTGCTCCTTTAACCATCATAGACACATTCTCCTACCTTCCATCAGTATGGATAACGCTTGTCTCACAGAAAGCAACACACTGCGCCTCCTCGGCCTCACTCCCTTAATCGACATCGAAACTACAGCTACCTTTAAGAATGTTGGGTCACTGTGTCGGGCCAGGAAGTTTTTTTTCATCAAAATTTATCTTGCACATTTATAAATCAATCGTCCGGACACTGAATACTGTTGTCATATCCGGTCGGGTGCTCCTGCTATTCATCACGGGGTTCGAGACAAAGCCCAAAAAAGGATCTACTACGTAATCGGTCTTGATTTAGCAGCTTGTCTTCAGTCACTTTCTCACCAACGGGATGTACTTTTCCTCTGTTTTTTTTAAAATATTTTCATGGCTTCTGCTATGGGGAGCCTCTTTCTCTGGTGCCCCTACCACAGGAATTTACTGGCGTCTAGTCCTACTCTTTTACCATCAAAATAGTCAAATGTGACTGATACTTCTACTCTCTCAGTTTCTTTTCTCGCATTTCCCGTCTGTGGAATTCCCTTCTGTACTCTTAATTCTCTGATAGCTACAATATTCAAAAGTTAAAATGCAACGTCAATTGTTATCTCCTTGATTTCCATCTTTCTCTTATCCTTTCTCCAACACACCTTGTTTCTTGTTCTTTTTTCTTCTTTTCCTTTACTGCAACCCCCTGCGCACCAGTGTCGGTTATAGGATACAAATCCTAAATCATCCAACAGTTAACTAAATCACAAAAAGTAAAATTGCACACCCGCAAAATCGGATCAAAACGACTGAAAACATTTTGGTAAAAACCAGACCAAGACAAATTTCACAAGTCAGTGTGAAAATTAAAATTCTGGATTTTGATTGGATAAGAAACAGCAAAAATTCTGGGTTAGAAACTGTCTAACAGGAAGAGCAAAGTGACAGGGAGCTCCATCTTGTTGATTTATAACATTTTTTACAGATCATTTCTATCACAAATACAAATAAAGTTATATTTTTTTGAGTGCACACGAACTTTATGGACACCCTGTATAATGGTTGTAAGCTTCTCTTCTTAACTGTAGCTTCTCGCCGCTGAAGAAACTAACTGGTGTCTAACTTAATTTCTAAGCTTGACTGCCATAAGGCAAGCGGAGGTGGTGATATTCCACTCATTGTCCTAAAGATATGTGTCCCTAAACTCTCCCCTGTGCTTTCTAAACCACAGCTTTGTTGCTTCCTGCTCTCCTGCTTGCTATTTTTCTTAACATCTAAAAAAATGGCTATGTCGTTTGATCCAACCACGTGACTAAAAACCACTACTTAACCACATCACTTGACCGGTCAAGTAACTCAGAGATGGGAGCGGTACTCTGACGGACCTCGTCACAATGTAAGGAAGAAATCTCAGGACGCCGACCCTATCATGTCCTGTCGACTAACATTCGTTTTACCTCTCCTTCCGATTGTTCTTTCTTTGTTTTCATTCACACGTCGTCAAAGAAAACAACAACAAGATACTCCGATAAGAACAATCTCCTTTATTGTCTAACTTTCTTTTTCACTCTCTTGCCGGCCAACAAAAAAAAAGTAGGGGGGAAAAAACACAGACTTTATTAGTAACCTTTTCAATCTTTCTACAAATGCACATTCTGCTACTATCAACTATGAGCTCTGAATTTCTGTGGAACATTCAACTACTTACATTTTGGTCACTATGTCGATCCAGGATGTTTTTTTCCACCTGAATCCATCCTGCATATATACAAGTCAACCATCCGTCCATGCATGGAGTACTGCTGCCATTTATGGTCAGGCGCCCCTGCCGTTCTCCTTAGTGTTCTCGACAGGCTCCAAAGGAGAGTCTATAATGTGATAGGTACTGATCTGGCGGCTAGACTGCAGCCACATCCCCATCGTCGAAATGTGGCCTCCCTTTGTCTGTTCTATAAATACTTTTATGGCTTCTGCTCAAACGAACTTAAGTCACTGGTGCCTCCTCAACAGGTGTTTACTCGTGCAACCAGATTGGCAACTGGCTCCCACCCATTCACAGTTAGGTTAGCCAAATGCAGACGACAATTCTACTCTTGCAGCTTCTTCTCTCGCACTTCCCGCCTGTGGAACTCGCTCCCATATTCTTGCTTTCCTGACGGCTACAACCTCCAGAAATTTAAATGCAAAGTCAATACTCATCTACTAACTCTAGCTCTCTCCCCACCCCCGTATAACCTTCCCTTTCTCTCCACCTATGTATCTGTCATCGCACTTGCTTTCTCAGCTTTCTATTGTTCCTTTCTAACTAGTTTGTACTCCTCACTCTTTTCTAATTAATCTTTTTACATTTATGTAACCCCCGCACATCAGTGGCGTTTCCGCCTTGCTCGGGGTGAAATGATTAAAAAAAAAAACTCATACAAATTAATTAACTACATGCATTTTCTATTTGAACATTTTCTTCTTGCCCATTTATGTTTTTATGTTCCGTAAATACAATTTCACTTGTTTTATTTCGTTGTTTCTGTTTAGTTAATAAAAAATTTATTTTAATGTACAACCAAAACACATTTATTCTTCCAACCATTCTTTTAACTTGATGATATCTTAAAATGTTGGGATTGTCGGCTATGTTTGGAGATGGCCTTGTACCAGGCATGGCCGACGCACCCTACACTTCCCTGTTTAGGTTGATTTCACAGTTACTTATTCATGTCCCTTGACCGGAAAAACTCAGTCCTAGATGGGAGCGGTAATCTGAATGACGTCGTCACAATGTAAGGAAGAAATTCCAAAAAGTCGACCCGGTCATGTCTCGTCGACAGACATTCATTTCTTCCTCCTTCCAATTTTCCTTTCTTTGTCTTTACCCACATACCGTCAAAGAAAAGAACAACAAGAAGATACTTCAATGGACTCCTATTAGTAAAATCTCCTTTATTGCTTGACTTTCCTTTTCACGCTTAAGCCGGCCATTAAAATCTTTTTATATACACACATTCTGCTACTATCAACTGTTAGCTCTTCATTTCTGTAAAACATTTAACAACTTATATTTTCTTCTTACCAATTTATGTTATTCTGTTCAATAAATACAATTCACTTATTTTACAAATTCGTTATTTCTGTTTAGTTAATAAAAATTAACTAAACAGAATGTACAATGTACATGTACAATGTAAATGTACAAGCAAAACACATTCTTCCAACCATTCTTTTAACCTGATGATATCTTAAAATGTGGGGATTGTCGGCTATGTTTGGAGGTGGCTTTGTACCAGGCATGGCTGACGCCTCTACACGGTCCTGTCTTGCTTAGGGCGAAACGATTCTAAAAAATGGGCGTTTGTAGTCGCATTAATAACACATCATTTTAGACCGATGAAGTTTTAAAGAACGAAACGCGTGACGCGAAAACTTTTTTCCTCTTTCTTATATATAAGTCTAAACCTGATCATGTCTCTGAATGATTGAACATCATGCTAATATCCGGCGATTACACCAGCTCTGTAAAAACTTGGTGTCTCTGTAATAGGCTACATTTAAAGTGTTTATTTGCAACTAGCGTCATAGCTCGGCGTTGCCCGTGCAACTCAGAACATTTTTTAATTAGATGATTAATGCAGCGTGTTGCAATTTCCGAGCGCTTGTAGTCACCGCCTCACTTTAAAACTCAGTTATATAAAAAAAATAATTATATAAAAAATTGTTGTTTAAAAATTGTTCAAAAGTTACATTAAAAAATATATTTTCTTTTGCTTTGCGTAAACGTGAGTTGATGTTTTGTGTGACATTGTAAACAACATTGCGTTTGTTTTAAAATTACGGGGGAAAATATTTACATTTTTTGTTGACTAAATGAATTTCAGAAATTTTCAAAGAATATTTAAAAATGTAGACATTTAATTTTAGAGGAAAAAGTTACATTAATGCCACACGAATTACAGACATTTGATTTCCTGCATTAAATATTTAGCGAAAAAAAAGCTTTATTTTTTTTTAATTTTATTTTCTGAAGTATGAAATATTAAATCTGAAAAAAAAGACTTGAAAAATTAAATGAACCATTGGCACTTTTTTTTTTTTACATATTTTGTTTTTGTTTGATAAAACTCTTTTTTTTTTTTAAATATTTGTTTTGTTTCAAAATTACGGGGGAAAATATTCACATTTTTTGTTGACCAAATGAATTTTTAAGACGTCGGAATAAAAATTAAATATAAAGGCTCATTTTTTTTTTTTTGACACTTGTGATTTGATTTCTGTGACGTAATCTAGCAACCTTCTTAGATGTTAGATGTTTTACAGAGCAAATGTAAACAATCGGCTCCATTGATCAAAAAGTGCGAAGGGGAAAATTGCTGAACTTAAACTCAAAAGTATGTGTCGACCTGGTTTCCCTGTAGATATGTGTCCCTAGAAAGTATGAATGGCGTAGCTAAAAAAAAAATGTAGGCGTGCATAGATTACAGTCACACACAGATTGCCTTTTATATATATAGAGGAAAAGAAATCTCTGAATGAATTGTAAGAAGATTAAAAGAACAATAGTTTTTTTTTATCAATAATCTCATTCACATTTTTTTTTGTGAGAATAAGCAGTGTTTTTCAGAGAAAATTATAATTGAAAAACACTTTCTATTGTTACGCATTGAAAGATTTACTTAATACATAATTTAATCCCATAGCGATTTGCCGGGTTTCAGGCGATGACAAAATTTTGTTGACGAAAAGAACATATCTTTCTTTCGTTCACTGTTTGCGTGCGTTGGTGGCGGGGGGGGGGCGGTTTCATTACGCGTCGTGTTATAATCATAAATAATGAATAAGTTCCGGGCAGGTGCAAGGGTCTCGTGCTCCCCAACTCCCGAATTTATGATACAGCATTCAATCTAACCCGAATTTAACGTAATCTATCTTCTCTGGACGTGCGTTGTGTTGCAGTAGATATCGACACGGAACGACAAATCGGGGAGCAGAGTTCGAATTCCAGTTGAATTTCTTGCATTCACTTACGCACAAATACCTTTGGGAAAAGTATTTAATCCGTCTCTTCCCTCCAGTTATGGGTTAAATAACAGGACAGATTAACTTCTATAGCACTGGCTGGCAACCAGTCTACCACAGAAAGCAATGGCAACCTACCGCGGAATAATCTTCCGCCCAGACAGTCATGTTTCTTTCGAGACATGATTGTCCAAAGCGTGTATCACGTACGGCACTTAACTGACTGAATATAATAGTTGAAAACAACTAAAACATCTACTGTACATAAAGTGGGGGATTAGTTTTCTATTGTTATGAGGTAATAAACTGATCCCCCACTAATTACTACTTATTAATATAATGATATAATATAATTCATCTCTTCTTACTCCGGTTATGGATTAAATAACAGGACAGATTGGGTTCTATAACCTTGGCTAGCAACCGGTTTACCACAGAAAGCAATGACAACCTACTACCGAATAATCTTTTGCCCAGTCAGTCATGTTTCTTTCGAGACATGATCGCCCGAAGCGTGTATCACGTATGGCACTTAACTGACTGACTGAATATAATAGTTGAAAACAATTAAAATTTCTACTGGGCTTAAAGTGTGGGGGGTCGGTTTTCTATTGCTATGAAGTAATAAACTGGGCCCCCACTAATTATTATTTATTAATATAATAATTTCATTTCTTTTCACTTCAGTTATGGTTTAAATAACAGGACAGATTGGGTTCTTTAGCCTTGGCTGGTAACCAGTCTACCGCAGAAAGTAATGGCAACCTACTGTGGGATAATCGTCTGCCCAGTCAGTTATGTTTCTTTTGAGACATGATCGCCCGAAGCGTGTATCACGGATGGCATTTAACTGACTGATTCTGACTAAGCAGCTTGACATCCGTCATTTTTTCACCGACGTGACGTGGTTTCTCTTTCTCGTTTCTACAAATGTTTTATAGCAATTGATCTGAAAGCCTTTCTCCAACCCCCTCCCGCCACCGGTGCCCTGAATACATGAACTTAAGCATGCTACTCGATTGGCAATTAGCTCCCACCCTTTTACTATTGAAATAGCTAAATGCAGCTGTCACTTCTACTGCAACTGTTTTCTTTTCCCGCATTTCCCACTTTTGGAACAAATTTAGTTGCTTCCCTGAGAACATCCGCATATTCGTAGCATTCTTGTCTTGCTTGGGATCAAATGACTGAAAACATTTCAATTTTCATACGGTAGTATTCATAATAAAAATTACAAAATGTATTGTAACCTAATTATGTACAGTAATGGATCATATACAATATAGGTGAATAATCCAACTAGAAAAATAGAAAATAAATAAAAATCTATCTAAATACAAATTAGAATCATGCCATAATAAATAATTCACTGTCTCCTTCTCTCTCTCTCTCTCTCTCTCTCTATATATATATATATATATATATATATATATATATAATAGTCCGAATAATGCAAATAATGTACTACCTTATCTCAGAAATATAGACAAAGGATTCAGTTAGAAATTCCTAGCACCTGAATAAGGCCGGAGCGTACAATGGCCGAAACGTCCTACAAATGGCAACAAAGATGAGAACAATTGTCCGAATAATGTAAATACTACTTCATCTCAGAAATATAGACAAAGGGTTCGGTTCGAAATTTTTAGCACCAGAAGAAGGCCAGAACATACAATGGCCGAAACGTCGTACAAATGGCAACAAACGTGAGGACAATAGTCCGTGTAATGTAAACACTGTAAATACTACCTCAACCCAGAAATATAGACAAATACCAACATTCTGTGTTTGTTTGGTCACGTCTTTACAAATGTTTAATTTGGATTTCTGAGCTACGAGCACTATTTTTTTATCTGATATCTCAATTTCAGTTGACGTGTCGAATAAACCGTGATATTGGACACAGCATTTTGATTGCGCATTAATTTTATTTTCCTAGTAATTCCGATAATATCCTATCTACAAAGACAAGTTCTTTGTCTATTAGATATGTCAACCTCGACTCATCAGATAAAGCTTTTTGTTTTACTCGGTAAAATAGGCTTTCTCCCCTCTTCAAAAGAAAATCAATGTTATGAAGCCTAATTTGTGTTTATTTCTGAGATGAGTAATTTTCAATAATCTTGAAATCATTTCGAACATTTGTTCTCATCTTGGTTGATATAGGTATTATAATAGATACGCCTGATGATGACCAGAGGGTATTTGGTCGAAACGTTGTGTTTATTATAACACCTATATCAATCAAGTCATTCAGGTAAGTTATGAGAAATAGTGACAGGTTACAGGGCGCGTCAGGAAGTGGGTAAGAGAAGGTTTAAGATACTGAAAGTGGAGTGGACGGAGAAAGGAGCATGAGAAAGAGAGAGAATGCAGGTTAGCAAGGTAGGAGATTACTATTGACTTTACATTTACATTCCTAGAGATTGTAGCTGTCGGGAAAGCAAGTAAACGGAAGGGAATTCCACAGGCGGGAAGTGCGAGAAAAGAAGCTGTTGGAGTAGAATTTGTGTTTTTATTTTATTGGTTTCACAGTAAATGGGTGGGACCTAGTTGCTAATCTTGTGGCTTGAGCAAATTCATGCATAGGGAGAACCCGAGAGCTAAGTTAGTCGGAGCCACATTGCGCCGGTGAGAAAGTGACTGCATCTTGGCTGCTAGGTCGAGATCGATCACATTACAGATTCTCCGTTGGATTTTGTCAAGGACCCCTAGGTGGATAGCAGGAGCACCCGACCAGATATGGCAGCAGTATTCAATGCAAGGGCGGATTTATAGCAAATAGTAAACAGTTAGAGATAACATTAAATATATTAAAGTGTGTGAATTATCTGATGGTGGCGGTAAGTAGTGATTTCATTTCGTTGATTTAATAAGTTAGTTTTTCGGAATTTAATTGTACGGATTTTTTCTTGTAAGGAAAGAAAACATTTTTCATGTGACGATTTATATGTTCTAGCTTTTGTTAATGTCTTCCAGTTTACGGTAGGTGTTTTATTTGCATCTTTCAATTGCCAATAGTATTTGGAAAAGGAATTTGAGTTACTATGGATTTTATTAATAAAGGATAGTTTATACTGATACAGTCACGCCTTAAATGTATTTTTAGCACTTCCGATGTAATGTTTGATAGGATTTGGATTTTCTGTAGTAGAAATGGTGGCTTGGTAGACTATAGGATTTTTAAGGCATCTATTTTGCAGATGACATTCGTTTGGCTTACGACTATTGCAAATATTAGTATTATTGTTGTTACTTATAATAGAGTGCTTTTGATTGCTAATCTTCTTATATCGTTTTTGGATTTCATTGTGTTTGTTATTATCATTTGAAGATTTTCGGTACAGCTATAACTTAGTTTCATTGCATTCTTATTAAAAACTTTGCTAAGCAGGTTATGAGAAAGTGTTTTTGAACAAGTTTAAGGAATTTATTGTCTAACTTAGTACTAACTATATGATTGAATGGAGGTGTTCACCAAATTATTTTTCCATCAATATATATATATATATATATATATATATATATTAGTCATCCACAAACAAGCCTGTTTCACTGTATCACAGCTCATCGGTGTGGCTAGACGCATCCACTTGCCTCTGGCCAGGATCGAAACTCGACCGATTTGGTGCCAGTCAGAGTCGCTACTCCCTAAGCCATAGGCGCATGGAATCAGAGAAGGGAAATTTTAACCTGTTGTATATAAGCAGTGTATACACACGCCAGTCACCGAAAGAACTCAATTCATTTCTGAAAAGTCACGCATATATCGCAGAAGTGGAAACTGTTTTTTAAAATTTTCTTCTCTAGATAGCCCAATCGTAATGAGAGCACAATATATTAGTCATCCACATACAAGACTGTTTCGCTGTATCACAGCTCATCAGTGTGGCTAGACACATCACTTGCTTTGGGGCGAGATTGAAACTCGATTCCGGCCAGAAGCAATATATATATATATATATATATATATATATATATATATATATATATATATCCTAACGAGCCGACGGGTGAAACTTAGGTAGGTTTGTTGGCTCTCACTTAAATTTTCTGTCTATATATATATATACACTGTAATAGTTCTTACAATGGTTTATAAATTCATAGTGTAACTGCACAATATTTTTGCGTTTCAAAGCTAGCCCTGTATGTGGGCCGCTTCTTCTTCAGGTGATATATATATATATAGATTCGTGTAAAATCCTTTTTACAATAAAGATGGAAGCTGATGATGGTTCGCCTGAAATAGGCCCATACTTCCGATTTACCATGAAATTACGTGTCTGCCTTAGTTTTTCTTATTTTTGCTCTATATGTATTTATATATATATATATATTTAGAGCTCTCTTAGAGTTTTCCTACCACTGTATGTACAGGATACTCCTTTGGATTCTTCTATATCTACACCGCATGCTGATATATATACACGTAGGATAATATATACATGGGTATATATATATATATATATATATATATATATATATATATATGCAGTTAGTAGCAAAAGTATTTAACACATCGATTTTTTATAAATTTCACAAAATATCGTTTAATTTGAATGATATTTACTTCAAATATTTTAATGAACATTGCCTAACTAAACATCGAGTAAAGTTGAGAAACAACTCCAAATCATTACACTTCCACTCCCCACATTAAACAGTCAGTCAAGTGTCATACGTGATACTCGCTTTGGGCGATCATGTCTCGAAAGAGACATGACTGACTAGGCAGAAGATTATCCCGAAGTAGGTTGCCATTGCTTTCTGCGGTAGACTGGTTGCTAACCAAGACTATAGAAGCCAATCTGACCTATTATTTAACCCATAACTGGAGAGAAGAGACGGGTTAATACCTTTCCCAATGGTATTTGCGCGTAAGTGAATGCAATGGATTCAACTAGAATTTGAACTCGGCTCCCCGATTTGCCGTTCCTAGTCGATATCCACTGCACAACAACGCACATCCACATTAGACAGTTATCCTTTTTTTCCTCCATACTTGAATACACATGTTTCTCCTGAAAAGTTCAATTTTCGTTTCATCTGACCAAAAAACTTTCTTCCAGAATTCATCTGATTCATGTTCATACTTTTTAACAAATTTCAAACGGTCTTGCGCATATTTACGTTTTAATAGTGGAGTCTTTCTTGGTGGTTTAGAATACGGGACTGTACGATTCAGTGATTTTAATTGTACCTTTACTTACTTCAATTCTGGCAGTTTTCAGATCGTTCTGAAATTCTTTTCGAGTGTAAAATGTTTTTGTTCTTCACTTCTGGGTTATATATCATTCAGTAGCCTCGTTTAATTGACGCAGACGACCACTCTTTTGAACATTTTCAATCTTTTTTTTTCTACTTTCGAACATCACCCAATTTACACACAAGCAAATTAAAATTTTGAGCAATTTTTCGATATTTACTTGCCATCTTTGTGCAGCTTTACAATCTTCTGTTGCGTACTATTTGACGATTCATTTGTTTTAACAATTTTAATGTGTTTAGAAAGCGGAAGAGTTTGTAGTGTATCAGACCTGTTACCAGTAAGTACTGATAGAGTGACGTGCTTGGTTGAACATATATTGAACACAACCTGTGATTGTCTATATTTCTGAGATGTGGTAGAATTTACAGTATTTACATTATTCGGACTATTGTCCTCATCTTTGTTGCCATTTGTACGACGTTTCGGCCGTTGTACGCTCCGGCCTTCTTCAAACGGTAGGAATTTCGAACCGAACCCTTTATTACAATCACTGGGCTATATGAACTTCATTCCTTACGTAGTAGTGCCTCTTCTGGTAGTCATGAGTTATCTCCCTCTAACCCTGTAAGTAACTTGTTCACCACTGCTGTAGCCTGATATTGAACTCACAACTCTTTAGGTCAAGTCACAGAAGCTAACTAACATTTATATCCATTGGGCCATGTGTCCTTAAGGATTGGTTGAAGTACAAATCATATTAGAATAACTGAAAATAGTTTTAAAATAATCTTTTTACCATATTTTCTGTATAGGTGTTAAATACCTTTACACACAGTCAAATTCAAAAATTAGCAATAAAAGTACAGAAAAACAATGTTTCTCAATTTTCACTATATTTAGTTTGAGAATGTTTATTAAAATATTTGAAGTAATTATCATTCAAACTAAACATTTTTTATTGTAAAAATTAATTTAAAAAAACCGATGTGTTAAATACTTTTGTTGCTACCCACTAGTTGCAAACACCTGTGCCTCAAATTCGTGATGTGGTTATGAGGTGACCCTGATTGAAATCATTTTAACCAACCATCACAGAGGGCGTGGTGCGAACTTACGCCATCATTACTCATAAGTTCACCAGATATTGGCGGAAACGAGTGCGAGGAGTAGTTTGTTGGTACTTTATCAAATATATATATATATATATATCAACCATGTTGAGTCTACCAAAGGTTTTCTGACTCTTTCCACGATAGCCTTTCTTTTTAACAGAACTCTCCAGCAAAATCTCTAGTCTTTTCCTAATGCCTTTACTATTTATTGGGTATCAATCAAACAACCTTTTGCTTTCTCTGTTATCCTTTCTTTTTATTATGAATCTCTTAATCACTTGAATTATTTTTCTTGAACTATGTCGACTATTTTCTGTCTATTAGATGAAATCCGTAGCATTAAAATAAGGACCAAAGTAAAAAATTATTTTGGTAAATGCTAGTTTTAATTCCCTTCGCTTTTCCGCTTCAAATTTATCCAAAATAGCATTATCTCTGTGTAAATGTATATGCTGAACTCAAATCAAGTGTTAGTTAGTGAAGAAACTTACCTTTTTTTTATCTAAATGTCCATAAAAAAAACGAACTATATCTTGCACTTTCTCTCTCCCGTAACTCTCACGAAGTCATGTAATTAACTGCGGAATGACATACTGCGCATGTACACACATTTTCGCAAAATGTTTGGCGATTTTTCTTAATTTACTGATACTTCCGGCGATGTACTTCCGGGAATGAAAGCAACACGCTATTGTATTTCAACGCTTATTACTTTCATTAGCGGAATAATATCACCAGAAGTATTAGTAAAGGAAAAAAATTGACCAAAATTTCTGCCTACGCAGAACGTCGTTCTGCAGTTAATTTCATAACTTCGCGAGAATTACGGGAGAGAAAAAGTGCGAGATATATTTCGTTTTTTATGGATTTTCAAAGCAAACAAGGTAAACTTCTTCAATAACTAATTGTTGATTTGAGTTCAGCATATACATTTGCACAGAAATAATGCTATTTTAGATAAATTTGAAGGGGGGGGCGAAGGGAATTAAAACGAACATTTACCATTATTTTTTTCTTAGAATAATGCAATGATAATTTTTTATATGTTTAGTATTAAATAAATTTGTACAAATTAAAGATTTTTTGTAAAAACTTCAAGAAAAAAAAACTTGGAGCACTAATGGGTCAAAATCCACAAAAAATGTTCATCTGATGTGCTTAGTTTAATTTGTAATGTATACAAATGTAGTTAGAAAAAAGCAAATATTAAGATTGCAGGGATCACAAAGCACTGACCAGGGCTCTCCCCTCAGGTTTCGCTCTCCTCAGGTTGAGGCTTGAGGGTCAGTGATAATGTCTGAGTCTGAAAAGCGACATCTACAAATATTTCTTATAAAATGAATCCTACCCACCCAACCTTCCTTTAATAATGACATGTCTTAACCAACTTACCTTTGCTGTTCATTTATAAACAGTGTTTAAACAACTGTTCTTTAATGACATTCGGTATCTCTAAAAGAAGTAGTCTCGAGGGAGTTTGAACAATTTTTCCATAGTATTGCCTTTGAAACCCACTTTAAGACTCGACCTCGTGTAACATTTGGTAACGACAATTCCGTCGACTTCACCCTTTGGAAACGGCTTAGATATTCACTCTTTTAATGTAATGATACTGCCTGGATGGATACTGTTTCTTTGAGCCGACTACAAATTGAAAAATCCTGCAAGGCTATGATAATTCCATTTCCACATTGGCTTTTCTCCCTTAAAAGACAGGTGATGTATTTTTTTTTCTTATTTTAAATATGAAGTGTGAATATTTCACTTAACAAAAGCAGTTCATTTTATTAAAATAATTTCAATATCTCATCCCCCTCCCTTCTTGATTTCATTTTCATTAAATCTTTTAAATATATTCTTATACCATTGTGTATAGTCGTAAATTTTTATGGCATGGTTTTGTTTCCTCTTTTCAGATGTCATTGCAAATATATGGTATTGTGGTGTGTGATGGATGGGTTCTTGTGGTGAATGTGCAAATTGTTAATGAAATGATAAGGTCGTGAACTTGTTTAGCTAGGTATAGGATAGTAAATGAGTACCACCCTCCTTCTTCGGTCATGTGCCACATTTATATATATATATATATATATATATATAAAAGACCAGCTGATTCACTCACAAGTCTACATTCAAAATAAAGAAACTTAAAAAACTGTACAAAATTGGCTAACCACATGTGGAAATTAAAATCAAAATATGGAAAAGACCCAGGCATAACGTGGAGTATAGTAAAAACAGCCAAGCCTTACAACGATGGCAAAATATGTAGACTGTGCTAAGAAAAGCTAGCGATTATGCTATTCCCAAACAAAAACACTGTTGAATGAAAAACCGGAAATTATAACTCAGTGTAACCATACTAACAAAAAAAAACAATACCTATTAGGTACAGACAACCAACGTCATAATTCCTTGTAATTTTAAAAATTGCGCGTTCGAAAATCTCCTCCCACGTTAGCGTTCTAAAAAACAAAAGGTAAAATCAATTATTGAAAAGAAAGATATCACTCATGGTAGAAACCTAGGTCGCGTAATAAGTCGTTCAAAAATGGAATCTATTCAAGTTCTACAATATAATTGTATTGAACACTTTTTTTAATACAAATGTGCACTGGTCATAATTTTATTATGACCAAAAACTATATATATATATATATATATATACACACACACACAGATAAAAAAAAAATTTCAGTATTAGAATTGTCTCTACAATCCGAACATTTTTTTTTATAACTGTAAAGACATTATTGGCTCTTGAATTTTTAATCCTTCCCCTAAGAACATTTAAGTAGAAATCTATTCTATTAGAACTTATGAGAATTTCCTAAAATATAAGCTTAAAAAACGCTTCTGCTATGTGCCCTGTCCCCTCAGGACGTAGGCGATCATGGTTCTCCACGTTTTCCTATCCCTGGTGGCTCTTAGTATGTTTTCTCCTGTTACACATCGCGACCCCCGTTCCATCATCCACCTGATCAGGCCCTTAAAATGTTATCCGCCTTCCTCTGTCTCTTTTTCTGGCCTATCAATATCAGGTTCTCCAAGCCCTCCTTCCTCATTGCATGCCCCAGGAACTTCAGTTATCTCTTCCTAATGCTCACTATTAATTTCCTTTTCGTTGCCATTCTTTCCAACACCTCATCGTTGCTTGCATGCTCAGTCCACGATATCCGTAGCATCCTTCTGTAGAACTGCATTTCTTCCGCTTCCAGTTTTGTCCTCATTTTCGATGATATTGTCCAGCATTCACTGCTGTATTGAAGAACTGACATCACATAGCAATCCAGTACTCTCTTTGTTTCTAGTGAAATTTTCCTGTGTCTTAATACTTTACTCAGCTTCTGGAACGGGTCCTTTGCCATGCCAATCCGCCTTTGGATCTCTGTGTCGCACTTTCCATCTCTTGTTAGAACGCTTCCTAGGTATCTAAATTTTTGTACTTGCCTGATTCTAGTATTCCCCACCTGTGTTTGGCATTTTGGGTTGCTCTTTTTGCTGATTTGCTGAAAAACAAAAATAATTGACATACTTTTCGTGTAGTGAGTTATATCACTTTCTGTATTTTTACATCAAGAAAACACATTAGTCATGCTTAATCCGAATTTATGCTGGCGAAACTTCATTATATGATTAACAAAAACTCTTCTGATTTATTTATTTCATTTTTTGTTTCTTACGAACTAGGCGGGGCTACGAAGTGTAAAACTTTATCTTCCATTTAAATGGCATTTTGAAGATTAGACATGAAAACAAAAATAAAGCAATAATCGCATCACGACTCTTTAAAACTCTAAATTAAGTCTGTGAAGGATTGTAAGCCAGTCAAGCTTCTAAAAATTTCCAACCACCCCCACACCTCTCGAAAAATAAAAACATCGTCCATTATCTTAAATAATATATAGTGATTTTATTTTTTTCTAAGCGCAGCTTAAATGTGGCATAAAGCCGAAAGTCTGGGGCACCCAATGAGGATTGAACTCGCTACGCGGTCATAATTGTTCTAGTGAACCAAGCTTGCTAGCGATTACATCACACCGAGGTGTGTGCACACACACACACACACACACACACACACACACACATACACGTGTATATATATATATATATATATATATATATATATATATATATACACACACAAAGTAAATTAACCTGGTGAGCCAACAAACCTACCAAGGTTTCACCTAAACGGATTTTCAGAGAAGGTTGGCCAACCTTCCCTGAAGATCCGTTTAGGTGAAACCTTGGTAGGTTTGTTGGCTCACCAGGTTAATTTACTTATTCTGCTCTGCTTACGTATTGAGCGCCTTTTTGTTGTGGCTTACTCGTCTCGGGTTTGTGTGTGTGTGTGTGTGTGTTTTTTTTTTTTGTTTTTTTACAAATTCTCTATATTCCTAGATTATATATATCATTCCAGTTGAAGAGGACTTAAGGTATTACTATTTTAAGTGCCTCGACATTTATTTTATTATAAACGGTGCCCAATATAATAAATATTATAGAGCTTAATATTACAAATTAATTGTACATTGCGACACGGACCTTTGTTTCGAGATAGATTCTTCCCATATACATAAAAAACCGATGTTTTTTCTTTGTTTTTGTTTTTTTGTATTTAAATGTAAATCATTTTCGCAACCAACATTGCCTGATGAAGAGAACCTATCTCGAAACCTAGAAATTTCCGTGTCGCAATGTGCTTTTAATTCATAATTATATATATTTCAGTGTATATCGGGCTCAGGGCGAGAAATCGGGGAGCCGAGCACGAATTCCACTTGAATTCAGTTACGCACAAATACCCTTGGGAAAGGTATTTAACCATCTCTTATCACTCCAGCTATGGGTTGAACAGCAGGACAGATTGGGTTATGTAACCTTGGTTGGCAACCAGTCTACCGTAGAAAGTAATGGCAACCTGCTGCGGGAAAATCTTCTGCTCGGTCATGTTTCTTTTTCGAAACGTATGGCACTTGACTGACTGACTGATATCGCAAGAAACCCAGTCTCCGTGAGCGAAGGCATTATAACGGTGCTCTGAAGAAACTTCGAAGTCGGCATGAACCTGCTCAGTTAAATTGACAAATTCTTTGCGCTAAAACTATTAACGCTCTATCTCCCCCCCCCCCGCAATATCGAGCACCTTTAAGGTAAGAAAAAAAAGCCCGCTTGACCAAATACGTTTTTTAGAAGTAAAACTGAAAAAAACGATATTGGCACCAAACATTATCATTTCTCTGGACAGGCGGAGAGGGACAACCTTTTTGCTATATACATATTTGTATAAACGTTCCGTTTATCTTAAACAGTAATTTATTTCGTCTATCGGCCTGAATATTCCAGAAATCTAATAAAATAAAAATAAAGATACGCCCTCGTACAAGATTCGAACCTTCATCCCCATTCGCAGGAAGAACTGATGTCAGCAAACCGCCTCCTCTGAACTGACCTCCGTGACCGGTTAGATAACATCCTTAAATATTTAATCCAGTCACGTGGGGTGGCTCACAGCATTTTTTTTTTTCTTTAGCTGTGGAAAAACCGTTTCTCACAACCTATTTTGAATTTTGCGATTTGATGACCAATCAGGATCCAGATTTCCGCTACAGGTCTGTAAAAGGAATTTGATATTTAGTTTTGGTTTACCTCCGGAACTTCTGCGTGGAGCCCAGATGAGCAAAGACCAGTTTTGGTCGTTTGCTTTCTGGATCTCCGAGGGCAAACATCCGGTCCCTCGCTTGCTCGGTATCACCACAAACCTCAAGATGTATAGCAGGAGCACCCGACCAGATATGGCAACAATATTCAGTCCACGCAAAATGTATTTTGGCAAGAAAAATCTCTTGGTCCAACACGGCAAACCAACCTTCTTAATAGATACAGTATTGTTGAACTCGAAAGGGGAATTGTTCAGGCTTTATATTTAAAAACATTTTTTTTTAAATTTATTTATGCGTGCACTGTTTATATTTAGCAAATTGTGACCATAAATTGGAAGGGTGGCACTCGTTTTATGTCCCGTGAGCGTTGGCGTAAGAAAAGGGTGGTGCTGCAGTATGTAAGTCACTCCTGGAAGAGAGAACAAGTAAAACGTGACATCAGAAAACTGGCAAGGCATGACTAATGACTTGGGACATGAAAATAGGTTGCCAAAAAACCAAGATCTGTAAAATATAGAATAAACAATGACTATTTTTAACTCCTTTTTTGTTTACTGTTTAAGTAAAAACTGATTTGGATATTTCAATTGTTTGCTTTTCTCATGCACCTAGCCAGACGTATCTTTCTAAAAGATATTTTAATCTTTCCAAATATGTACTTTTTGTGACTGATTCCGGTATCAGAACAATAATAGAGAAAAGAAAAGTAATTATATATACGAGATTGGTAACGCGTGAAGACTGAGAGGAAAATCCAAAAGATTTGATCTGATATAAAATATCAATTTTTAGTATTTATTTCCGAGATGTGTAATGTTTTCCGTTCCTTTACAATAGCATTTATATTAGACACATCTATCTAAACTTATTTATAAATGGAACTTTGTGTGTCCGTTACCTATACACTCCGAAACGGCTGAACCGATTTTTTGAAAATTTATACAGTTGTACTATAAGCGTCTGTGAGTGTTCTTGGCTAGGTTTTGTGTCGAGATACTCCCGATAAATATCAATAATAAAAAAAATCGGGTTATAGGAGTGGTCCGATTTTAATCAAATTTGATACACTCATAGACAAAGGCAAAAGAAACGATATTCAGAAGTTTCAAGGTTGCAGTTTTCACAATAGTGCAGAAAATCGATAAAATATATATATATATATATATATATATATAAGGAAAATGTTTTTGTGTGTGTCTGTTTATCTGTCTGTATGTCCTTTATACAAATCCACAATTTTTATCCGATTCTCACCAAACTTCACACAAATATTCTTTAGTCTGAGCTCCAGGATCATGGATTATTTTTAAAACTTTCATTACACCCGAGCAACGCCGGGCTATATACTGCTAGTGTCTAATATAAATACATTTTCCGTTGTTTAAAGTGGACTTGTAAAAAGTACTACCTGAATAGTTTCATTTTGCTATTTGTATGCAAATTTACTTTATTTCAAAACTGTCTTGATAGTATGGAAGAAAAAAAAACTTTGTTTAAATGATTTTCTCATTTTAACAAAAAGCAAAATTTGTAAATCACAGGTAGCCATTGTTAGTGGAATAAATTCCAACATGGCAATATCTTTGTTTCTTATTTTATATTATTTTAATCGTTTCACCTCAAGCAAGGCATTCCACTGCCACTATAGCGCAGGGGGTTACATAGGGGAAAGTGATGAGAGGGCGATTAGATATAGGAAATGTCAGAAGGAGGGTGATAGATGAGTAAGGAGGTACATTTTGAGAGTGTTTGAGAGAATGGGTGCGAGATAGTATGTTAAGTGTCTACTGACCTTACATTTAAACTCCTGGAGATTTGTAGCTGTCGGAAGCAAGTATGCGGAAGGGAATTCCACGGTCGAGAAGTGCGAGAAAAGAAGCTGTTGGAGTAGAAATTGCGGTTATATTTTATCGGTTTCACTGTAAAAAGGTGGGACCTAGTTGCTAATCTAGTATCTCGTGCAAATTCGCACCAGTGTTCTAAATTCATCGAAGCAGAAGCCGTGAAAGTATTTATAGAAGAGGCACAGGGAAGCCGGGATGTGCGTTGTGGTACAGTGGATGTCGGCTCGGAACGAGAAACCGGGGAGCCGAGTTCGAATTCCAGTCGAATCCATTGTATTCACTTACGCGCAAATACCCTTGGGAAAGGTATTAATCCGTCTCTTCCTTCCAGTTATGGGTTAAATAGCAGGACAGATTGGGTTCTATAGCCTTGGTCGCAATGGCAACCTACTGCGGGATAATCTTCTGCCCAATCATGATCGCCCAAGCGGGTATCACGTATGGCACTTAACTGACAGGGAAGCCACGTCACGCCGATGAGTGTGACTGCAGCCGGTCAGCCAAGTCGGTATCGATCACATTACAGATTCTCCGTTGTATTTTGTCAAGAACCCTGAGAAGAATAGCAGGGGCACCCAACCAGATGTGGCAACAGTATTCAATACACGGGCGGATGGTAGATTTATATATGTGCAGGATACATTCAGACGGAAAGAACTTCCGGGTCCTGCACAGAGAACCGACTTTCATAGACGCGGATTTAGCAATGGATTCGATATAGTCATTCCACTTGAGGTCCGCTGAGAGTGTTAGGCAAGCAGGCGTAGTGTTTTACTCTCTGGGAGGCAAACCTGTTCCATGCTAATGGGAGGTAGGTGCGGTTGTCTATGGTGGTTAATTGATAGCAGTTTCGTTTTGGAAGCATTGAAATTTACGAGCCATTTCTTACCCCAGTCCACCACGGATTGGAGGTCCTTTTTCAAGCTCGGCAGCGAGGTTTGCCAGATTTTTGATCGAGGCGAGCGTATCCTGTGGTATCATCGGCGTACATGCCTACTTGGGATGTTATGGCATCGGGGAGATCATTGATGTAGGCCAGAAAGAGCGTAGGACCTAGGATTGATTATATAACTTAACTGATTAACAAAGAAAATACACTTCTAAGCATATAAATATAGCTAGAAAATAAAAATTTAGACCCTGAGTTCAGTCACTTAGGTAAAAAATATGGCGTTCCTTTTACCACATATTAGCACATATTTCCCTGTCTCAAAACTACTTACTGACTTAAGGAGCGACTACATCAAAGACATTCCTCATTTACACGCTCCCCAAATTCCTAAGCTTTAAATCTTTCAGCTTATTTGCCATGAACATTTTAATCTCAGTTGGATATATATTCAAGTATTACTTTAATTGTAAAAAAACATTTTAATTGTAAAAACATTGATATGTGTATATATGAAATGTTATTTTTCAAATCAAATTGCTTTTTTTGATTTTATAATCATTTTATGACTCATAGTGGGCTATCTGCAACAAGGCCAAATTCCGTTAACCTGCAACGGTATACAACTACCCTTCACTACAAACGAGAAAATAGATAACCTGCTATAAGGTGCTATCTTAGAGGGAGGATATGCTGGTGTTCATTTTACCACATATTAACAGGAAGATAGAAAGTAAAATATATAGATTTACTGATTAACAAACAAATACACTTCTAAGCATATAAATATAGCTTGAAAATCATAAAAATTTAGAGACCCTGAGTTCACTCACTTAGGTAAAAGATATGGCGATCCTTTTACCACATATTAGCAGAAAGATAGAAAGTAAAATATATAGATTTACTGATTAACAAACAAATACACTTCTAAGCATATAAATATAGCTAGAAAATAAAAATTTAGAGACCCTGAGTTCAGTCACTTAGGTAAAAGATATGGCGATCCTTTTACCACATATTAGCAGAAAGAGAGAAAACAACAGTGTGCGGTTTTTATAACTGTTTCACAGCGCCACCTAACGCCATATTGGCGAACCTGACAAATGTAATTGTTGGTAGTAATTCCCCCAAACGCACACCTTTTTTGTCAACGATTATCTTGCTTTTATTGTCACTCTTTCTATGACAAAATTTAAAAATGAGTGAAGAACGTCACAAGGTATGCATTGTCAATATATGTCATATCCATCATCCCTTCTTCATGATTACTGTAAATTAACTGAAAAAGGATAACATCTTTCTCAAATATTTTAACTAAAATAATCCAATTTAAAGTTGATTCAATAAATTATTGAATGAAAAATTACCTTAAGATGAAAATATTCTCCGAGAATTTTTTTTCTAACCACAAACTGAATTTATTTTCGCTAACATAACAAAGCGAGCATTTGACTGTCTTTGTCTTGCAAAACGAGTTTTGCTGTTATGAAAACGATCTCATTCAAATTCCATTCATTTTTGTCTCAAACAAATTTGCATATAAACAGCTCTTAAGAATTCGGTAAGGAAAATTGAAATAATAATGGACTTACCAGCAACAAAAATACCGAGTTAATTTCTAGTGATCATCTTTCTATTTTTTTTAATTTTTTTTTTTTACTTACACTTTCACTCATTTTCGACTAGTTTGTTTCCTGATACGATAAAAAAAGAAAGGGTCCCAAACTTGAATGTTTATTAAGAGAAAAGATTGAGTCACGTGTATTTCCACACAGCTACATTCACTCATTGTACATTTACACATGCGACAATCGCGTGATAATCTTGCTTTCCCGCTTTTTTTACGGGATGTATACATAGAAAACACGTAGTACACCCACAGACAGTTGGCAGCAGTTCACGAGCGACACCAAGCAAGGCAGTCACAGCGGCGTGCTATTGCGGGGTTCGCGTTCTTCAATATCAAGCAATTCTCTCACACACCCACACTAATTGCAAGACGCAAGTAGATGCCTTTTATTTCTTTAAATAACACTTGTATTATTACAGTTGGCACAAGAATCTTCACACGCATAACATGTAAAACATTAAGGCCAACTCACCTTCTCTTACTAAATCATTCTTCTGAACTTTACAAAGATGAACTTATTCACAGACTCAGACATTTTCACCTATCTTCTATCAATATTATTCCTCACACAAATTACATATGACACTGATAAATCTTCAAATGACAAAGAACATTACAACTTACCTCAAAAGCTTTAACACAATCTTATGCAGAAAATAGACATTTTAATCACTTTCAACGTCTGTACAAAGTATTTCTTGTTATTTTTAATACGCGTTATATAATTACAATTGATGCTCTGACCATTTCTATCAATTTTCCATTTGCTAATTTTATGAATGATTTCAACCGTATAAAAAAATAATTGTTGGTCTGCAGGAATTTACTTAGGAAGTTCTTTGGAAAATGGCCTTGTGCCATGTGAAATTCAGACCTAAATTAACCTTGCATAAGGTCCCAACAAGATAAAAGTATTAATGCTTTTTAATTGTTTAATCCTGATTTTTATTTTCGTTAGTGGGTAACCAAATCGTGATGATAGTTTACAATGGAAAGTGTAATATTAATTTTTATCAATTTTTTTTTAAATTTGAGTATAATAACTGAAGTTTTTGAAAAATATTTTCTTAAATATTTGAAATACTTGTAGACATTAGGTAATTAAATGAAGACTATTTACTAATTGATAAGTTTAATAGAAATCGTAGTTTTTAAATTTTTATGGTAATTTCTGTGTTTCACGGTTTCTCCCCCTTACAGGAAAAAATTGTCAATTTCGGTCGACATACACTTATCTTATCTGGCATCTGTCTAGCTGCCATCACCTGTCTAATACGAGGAAAGGTCAGAAAGATAAATGTTGTTTAAGACTGTTTCATTCTAAATCTCATGTTTTAGATAATACTCGTGTAAATCAGATTAAGTTAACGTTAAACTTCCTAATTTTCCAAAAATGTGTCAGATCTATATTTTTTGCAAGATTTTTAAAACCGAGAATTAACTTTTGTTTACAAATGTGTCAATCGCTCAAAAACGGTCGAAAAATAAATAAATTAAAAACTGGAATTTTTATTCCCATCAGTATAATTTCTGTTTAAAATACACTTGAGTATTTTGCTTATTAGAAATATAAAATTTAATCATTTAGCTTTCAATTAAAGCTAAAAAAAAGTTTCAAGAAAAATTCAGTTTATTAAAAATGAGTGGAGGTACCTACTCTAAGGAAGTGTGAAAATGAACATCAGCCTTATACCGTCGTTGTCCGAAAAGCTGAGAAGAAATCCACCAACAACCATAGTTTTAAAACGAAACTGACCTGGATGTGTGTTGTGGTGCAGTGGATATCGGAACGACAAATCGGGAACTGGAGTTCGAATTCCAGGTGAATCCCTTGCATTCACTTACGCACAAATACCTTTGGGAAAGATATTAATCCGCTTTTCCCTTTTTATAAGTTAAATAACAGGAAAGATTAGGTTCTATAGCCTTGGCTGGCAACCAGTCTACCGCAGAAAGCAATGGCAACCTACTGCGGGATAATCTTCTGCCCAGTCAGTCATGTCTCTTTCGAGACATGATCGCCCAAGCGTGTATCACGTATGGCACTTAACTGACTGACTGAATATAATAGTTGGAAAGATGATTAAGGCTTGTACTGGTCATAAAGTGGGGGATCAGTTTTATATTGTTATGAAGTAATAAACTGACCCCCCACTAATTACTACTTATTAATATAGTACATATCTTCCCCATGTAGCCATGAGTCAAATAACAGGACAGATTGGGTTCTATAGCCTTGGTCGGCAACCAGTCTACCGCAGAAAGCAATGGCAACCTACTGCGGGATAATCTTCTGCCCAGTCAGCCATGTCTTTTTTCGAAACATGATCGCTCAAAGCGTGTATCACGTATGGCACTTAACTGACTGATTTGATTATGTAACCAGTTGTCGAACATGTCCGAAATGTTTTTTGCTTTGCAAAGTAGAAACTGCGAATGTAAGAGACGGAAGGAATATTTTTCTGATTTGTTTAAAACAGACGACTGAAGTTTAAAATTCTGTCATTCTAATCTTGCAGACAATTTATACCAGAAATTAACTGAAATTTCTCTCAATGGTCAAATTAATCGTGGCAAAATAAATCGATAACTGTTATTCGAAGACTAGTAAAAAAAAAAAAAATGTTTGTTAATTTTAACGCTCCAAAAGCTAAAATGCTCTGTGCTAATCAGCAGAGACCTTTTTTTTTCTTTCTTTCTTCCTTTAGTATTGCTAATTCTGATCTCCTGGAGGGTAATTTGCTGCTCCTTCTTGGGCTCCCGTTCTCGGGTCCGAGATGAAGTGAAAAGACTATATTGAATATATAGCCAAGTCATCTGCTAAGAAAGTTTGTTCAATGTGTCGTGGTAGACGGTTTTTCTTTCTCCATAGTGTTTTTTTTTTTTACGTCTATCATATAATTCTGCTTGTTCCTTCCTTAGTTACTTAATTACTCCGTCCGTTAGGCCACTGAAGAAAGATAGCACACTCTCCACGAGTTTTTCGTTCCCATCTATCTTTTTATAAACGCTACTCTCCTCTGCCTTTCTCTCGCCTTTGCCAAACGAAGGGTAGTAAAGAGTGTGAGAGTAGGAGGAGAAATATTCGCACATAACTCTGTGCTTAAGCAGTGGAAGGAAACCGTCAGACAAACAAGACATACCTGATAAAGTAAAACAATTTATTGTCTTGCAAAAACTGCTGATTTTTGCGGCTACTTCGTAGCCTGGTATAGTCTCTTTCGCTGCTTAGCTTGTTAGTTCCTTCGTCTAAGAAGGGTATGAAAAAACACGAGGAACGGCGATCCGCGACGTGCAGGAAATTTCTGGGGTCAGCTTCTTCTGCAGTTCCATTCGGTCGAAAGACGATAGTTCTTAGAGAATTTTTCTCTCAGATGGATAGGCATTGCCCAGAAGGGTACCTTATGTGAAAGGAAGGATATCGAGATATTTTCTCTGTTAAGGTTAAGGCTGTTAGCCCAATGGATCTCCAATACTTTGGTAAGATGGTCTCGATATAGCGAGACATGAGGGTGCCAATTGTTGGCCCCGCTGGTTGAATCTCTGGAACGGAGATCTCCTCCGATGCTGTCGGTGCCAGCTGAGGAAGCTAGTCTCTTCAAAAAGGAAAAAAAGGCGCGAGCCTCTTCCTGGCGTAAAGGCCCGCCTCAAGTCCAAGACGAGGTTCGGGTCTTCGGCCAATCAGGAGACCCGTTATATCTGTAAATTTCCAACAAGTAAGAGGAGAGAGCCTATAGCATTACCGCAGCAGCATAAGCTTGTGTTTTATATATATATATATATATATATATATATATATATATATGCGTGTGTACTGTACAATATAGTAAAACTAGGTAGTTTTTTTGTTCGTTTTGTTTTTTTTGTTTTTTTTTTGGTTTTTTGTTTGTTTTTTTTTGTTTGTTTTTTTTTTTTTGTCGTATGCCGCGACCTAATAACGAAATTTCTGGCCTCTACACCCTTGGCCATTACTCAGTTGGTCTTTTCTGTTCACAATGGACACAGGAACCATGATTTTTCAGTAATAAAAAAAAACCTCTTTCAAAATCTCACAAAATAGCATACAGTATTTTGGTTACGGTCTGTGCATACACTGCTTTAATCTAAGATTACAGTAAAGTAGCTTCTATGGACATTACTTTAATATTAATTTTAATAAAATTACACTCTGTGTTATCGTTATTTTATTATCCAATACCTTTATGTTTGAAGACGTTACTATCATTTGTAATATGACAAAGTAAGATTTTTCCAGGAAATCATAATTATACTTCCGTGGAAATTCCACGGGTTCGGCTAGTGCATATTCGTTCATACTTTTAATATTGCTGTCACATGGTCCAGTGCTTCCGCTATCTGGAGTTCCTTGATAAATCGAAAAGAAGAATTATCAATATTGACTTCAATGTACCACTTCGGCTTGAATCACTTTCCCATAGCTGTAAGGTTACTTTTCGTTTTTTGTTTTTTATACTTTCGGGGTAATTGTTCGGGTCAGCTCTTCGAGTCCCTAAGCTCTTCAGTTCGTAGACTCTTCGAATTTAAGCGCAGTACGAAACTGGCAACGAGGTTTCGCCAATTTACAGTCGATCTGGCTAGATGTAACCGTAAGTTCTATGCTAACATTCTCTTCTCGCACTTCAAGCTTGTGGAAGTCTCTTCCGGCTCTATTCTTTCTAGGCAACTTTAATCTGGAAAATGTTTTTAAAGACAATTCCTGACATCCTGATTTTTCGCTTCTTAGCAAAGTTGATGTTTCTCTTTCACGCCCAGTGGGACTGATATGAGACACGGAAAGGAAACTATAAGACCAAATACAGAAGGTAACTGGAGAGAGAGAGAGCGACAAGAAAGGTTTTCAAATAAACTGCAAGAAAACCGAATGCATGGTTATCAGCAAAAAGGGCAGCCCAAAATGCCAAATACAGGTGAGGGACACTAAAATCAAGAAGGTACAAAAGTTTAAATAACTTGGAAGTGTTCTAACAGGAGACGGAAAGTGCGACACAGATCTGAAGGCGAATTGGCATAGCGAAGGACACGTTCTAGAACCTGAGCAGAGTATTAAGAGACAGGAAAATTTCGCTAGAAACAAAGAGAGTACTGGAATGCTATGTGATGTCAGTTCTTCAATATGGCAGCGAATGCTGGACAATATCATCAAAGATGAAGGAAAAACTTGAAGCAACTGAAATGTAGTTCTACAGAAGGATGCTGCGGATGTCATGGACCGAACATGTGAGCAATGATGAGGTCTTAGAAATGATGGAAACGAAAAGGAAATTAATGCTGAACATCAGGAAGAGACAGCTGAAGACAGCTACGACATACAATGAAAAAGAGGGCTTGGAGAACCTGAGACTAACGGGCCAGATAGAGGAAAAAGACAGGAAAGCAGCGGATGACATTTGAAGGGCCTGTGCAAGTGGATGACGGAACGGGGGTTGCGTGGTATAACAGGAGAAAGCGTGCTAAGAGCCACTATGGATAGGGAAACGTGGAAAGCCATGATCGCCTTACGTCCTGAAAAGACAAAACACATAGAAGAACCCCTTACGTCTCTCATTTCACTACCTTACTTGCAGTGAACTTGCTTTAAAATTAAAAAAAATTTAAAAGCTGTGTTGAAATGTTAGTATCTTGTTATGGTTTATAAAATAGCGAGTGTTCTAAAAAATAGAAAGATACACACTGACGCCAAGAATTCAAAATTGGGCGGCAAAATAAGGAACCATTTCTTTTGGGAGGAGTAGGACTAAGAGTAGGAGTAAGAAGTAGGAGTTAAGGACAGTAGTTTTGTGTAGGAAATTTGAAAAGGGGAAGTGGCTAGTGAGTTAACTACTAGAGTCCAGAAGGGATAGGCTCGTTTACTACTAGCGTCCCACCGTGAAGAGAATTTAGCTAGTCTGCTCCTGTATCCACATAAAATTTAAAGGTTGTAACTTGATGTAAAAACCTATTTTTATACCAAAAATCAACATCATTAATTCAAGTTTGTTATCTTCTAATTATTCCAAAACGAAGCAACACAACAATCTCAATTGACCGACATTTTTAGGTATCAGGTGATATTTTATTTTGAAAGTCTAATATGTATTCCTGCAAATGACTGTACTTAATCACCAAGTCAAACTGTTTGTTTGTGGTTTTTGTTTGTTTGTTTTTCTTAAAGGATAGATTACTTATAAAAATCGGTAACTGACCTGGACAGGACCGTAAAGGCTCTGTTCAATAGAAACTGAAATAAAGGATGATAACAGTTACAAGAAACGATCCTTAAAAATAAGAATATCCTTTCCTTAAAATACCTGAACTTCCTCTGTGATGGAATTCGTATGACAGGCCAAGCAGTGTACAAAGGGGTTACTGGTGTATTTGTCTGAATTGAGAGCATTTTGAAATAAATTATCCGCTTTCGTAGTTGACAGTAATACCGTCAAAATAGTCCAAAATGCACGTTAAAGTAGGGAAACGTTAAAAAAAAAAAAAAAGACTACTTCATCAAGTCAAGATTTTTCCTTTGCGAGTTCTGCTGTCTAGACTCTTATGACCCTGACAATGGATATTCCAAATAAGGTATTTAAAGTGGTCATCTTTAGGACAGAGTGGCAGTTTTCAGCTTCTCAAGTCTGTTGGGTTATAGTGAGTTATCCGTTCGAGTGAAACGTTGTGTGTAGAAACAGATTAACTGAATCTGGCCTCGTTAGAAGATAGCCCACTATAAGTTATAACAAGACTGAACGTATTGGAGTAGATAGACTGAACTATCCACCCACGTCTATTGAACAGGTGTAGAGGCTCATCACTTGTTCCCTGTTTAGGATGTGGTTTCCGGTTTTCTCTTTTCCAAACTTCTCACTCTTACGTAGCCCCCGGCACATCAGTGGCGTTACCGCCTTGCTCGGGGTGATATGATTTAAAAAAAATAGGGGTTATAAACAAGAAAATCAAATTGAGTATAGAAACATTTTATATATACACATACTAGCAGTAAAGCCCGGCGTTGCTCGGGTGTAATGAAAGCTTTAAAACTAATCCATGGTGCTGGAGCTCAGACTTTTTGGACGTTGGAACGAAAGACTAAAAAGCAATAGTTGTTTCCAGTTAAAGCGAAACCGTAGACTGAAAGAAAAATGAATGGATGTAAGTCAAATTTTGATTTCCTGGTATCGATATCAAATTTTCTGCACTATTGTAAGAACTGCAACCTTGAAACTTCTGAATATCGTTTCTTTTTCTATGAGTGTATGAAAATTTGATTAAAATCGGACCACTCCTTCTATAACCCGATTTTTTCGATTATCGATTTTTGATATATTTATCGGGAGTACCTCGACACAAAACCTAGCTAAGAACACTCGCAGACGCTTATAGTACAACTGTGTAAATTTTCAAGAAAATCGGTTCAGCCTTTTTGGAGTCTATAGGTAACGGACGCGCGCGCGCACACACACACACACACACACACACACACACACAGTTTCATTTATAAATAAGTTTAGATATCAATTTAAATGTTTATAGCAGTAAATGCTGAAAAGTTTATGCGTATGTATATGTGGGAGCGTTTGTCCGTCAGGAATGTATTTGATGTATCCGCTCCTTTAGTCGGTAAGTAGCTCAGGGACAGCGAAGAAGATGAGGGAAAGGCGAGGCTAGCATAGTGGATCGCTTGACGAGGTCAAGGGACGTACTAATTACGCTCGTACTTTTTTAACTCTCGCGATGCTTTTTGTGTCGGTTTCTTATTTCGTCTTTGTGGGTCCCAGCAAGTCATTTGGGAATTCACACCCGTATTTAATTCTTGGGTTCCCATTGGATGATATATAAAATTCGCGTAGGCTTGCGAATATATTTAATTTATTTTGGGTTTTCTACCGGAACATATGCGTGGAGCCGGGTGCGCAAAGATCAGTTTTGGTCATTTGCTTTCTGGTTCTGAGAGTGCAAACATCCGGTCCCTAGCTTTGCTCGGTATAACCACACAGTAAGATATTGATATGGATCAGTTTTTGATCGCTTTCAAAATAGTTTTCTAAGATGGTGACATCAGAAAAGTTATCAAAATGGTGTACAAGGCTTATCGACGACATCTGAAAATCCTTGGAAAATTTAATCAGCTTCTTCGAAGTATCTTGAACATCAGTTGAGAAACCAGAACTATCATCAGGATATTGGAACACTTCAATGATTAGCAAAGAAAATACACTTCTAAGCATATAAATATAGCTAAAAAATAAAAATTTAGAGACCCTGAGTTCAATCACTTAGGTAAAAGATATGGCGATCCTTTTACCACATATTAGCAGAAAGAGAGAAAACAACAGTGTGCGGTTTTTATAACTGTTTCACAGCGCCACCTAACGCCATATTGGCGAACCTGACAAATGTAATTGTTGGTAGTAATTCCCCCAAACGCACACCTTTTTGTCAACGATTATCTTGCTTTTTATTGTCATTCTTTCTATGACAAAATTTAAAAATGAGTGAAGAACGTCACAAGGTATGCATTGTCAATGTATATAATAGAAAGACAAGTCATAATGTCAACTTATGGTTAGGTGTAATGATACCGAGCAAAAGCGATGGACCGGATGTTTGCGCGTTCACAACCAAAAAGCAAATGACCAAAAGTCGTCGCCGCGTCGCCGGCTCCGCGCAGATGTTCCGATTGAAAAATGAAAATTAATTTTCCAGTTCGCGAGCCTACGCGAATTTTATTTATCAGCCAATGGGAAGCCCAGAACCAAATACAAGTGTGACATCCCAAATGAGCTGCTGTGATCAAAAAAGAAGATATAAAAAGCGGATTGCCTGGCAGACCGACTCGAGGTGAAGAGAGTAATTAGTATTTCCCTTGACCGAAGTCAAGTGGCTTACTACGCTCGCCTCCCTTACCTCTTTCCTTCTTCCCTGCCTCAAAAACTACTTACTGACCTAAGGAGCGAATACATCAAAGACATTCCTTACTTACACGCTCCCAAATTCCTAAGCATTAATTCTCTTTCAGCATTTTTATTGCCATGAACATTTTAACCTCCGTTGGACCTATACTTCATGTATTACTTCAATTGTAACAACATTATTTGATATATGTGTGTATATATAAAATGTTATCTTTCAACTCAATTTGCTTTTCTTTGTTTATAACCTTTCTTTATGACTTATAGTGGACTATCTGCAACAAGGCCAAATTCCGTCAACCTGCAACAGTATACAACTACCCTTCATTAGAACGGACTCTCCACTACGAACAGAAAAACATGAATTGATATGTGTATATATAAAATGATATTTTCTACTCAAATTGCCTTTCTTGATTTGTAATCATTTTATGACTTATAGTGGGTTATCTACAACAAGGCCAAATTCCGTCAACCTGCAACAGTATACAACTACCCTTCATTAGAACGGACTCTCCACTACTAACAAAGGAATAAATAAGCAACCCGCTATAAGGAAGTCTGAAAACTATTCATATAATCTCCATAATAGTTTAAACTATTTTATTTATTCCAATTGAAAAATAATTTTAAGCTAATTTATTAAAATATATTTTCTGTTCTCGTCGTCTAAAATGCTATGGGTGATACACCCATTTACGAATGGTCCGAAATCAATGGGGTCCACGGCGCTATGCCGTGTCCGTTTCTTCGAACACTTGTATTAAACCTGACACGTTGATTACTTTCTTTCTTTTGAAATGGGAGGGGCATGTCCTTTTGTTCGGGACTGCAGGGTTGATTTGTTCCTTCTGGAATCTACGCTTTACCTATAAAAAAAAAAAAAGGTTGGTTTTAATTCAGTTTTCGTTTAAACTGGTTGGAAATTTATATTGTTTATATTCTAAGAGATTTGTAACTTTCCTGGGGTACGTGAATGCAATTAACTCTACTGGAAATCAAACACTGATCTCGGATTCCTTAATCCGAGCCGCTATTCATCGTCCCTTTATCATGATTTCTGTAAATTAACTTTAAAAAAAAAAAAAAGGATAACGTAATGTAATTTATCATCCGGAATCATGTCCTAAAAGTTGAAGGACCTTTCAAGCCAAAAATCGGTCTTCATAGCAATCTTAGTCCAATCCAACTGAATTCGTTGTGAATTTGAATCAACCCACAACAAAGAAAAAGGTGTTGAAAAATAAAAATATAAGATTTGTAATTTTGTTTTTTGTTTTGGATGTGCGTTGTGGTGCAGTGGATATCGACTCGGAACGGCAAATCGGGGAGCAGAGTTCGAATTCCAGTTAAATTCTTTGCATTCACTTACGAACAAATACCCTTGGGAAAGGTATTAATCCGTCTCTTCCCTCCAATCTACCGCAGAAAGCAATCTGCAAGATAATCTTCTGCCCAGTCAGTCATGTCCCTTTTGAGACATGATCGCCCAAAGCGTGTATCACATATGGCACTTAACTGACTGACTGAATGTAATAGTTGAAAACAATTAAAAATTCTATTGGGCATAAAGTGGGAGGATCGGGTTTCTATTGTTATGAAGTTTGTTTTTTTTATCATGTCACCCCAAGCAAGGCATTCCACTGCCACTATAGCGCAGGGTTTACACAGGGCGATAGACGAGTTAGGATGTACATAGGGGGAGAGTTGGAGAGAATGGGAGGGTTAGTGTGTTAGGAGGTGTCTATTGACCTTACATTTAAACTCCTGGAGGTTATAGCCGTCGGGGAAGCAAGCATGCGGAAGGAAATTCCACAGGTGGGAAGTGCGAGAAAAGAAGCTGTTGGAGTAGAAATTGCGGTTACATTTCATCGGTTTCACTGTAAAAGGGTGGGACCTAATTGCTAATCTAGTATCTCGTGCAAACTCACATCTAGGGGCACCAGTGATTTAAGTTCGTCAGAGCAGAAGGCCATGAAAGTATTTATAGAAGAGGCACAGGGAAGCCACGTCACGCCGGTGAGAGAGTGACTGCAGGCGGTCAGCTAAGTCGGTATCAGTCACGTTACAGATTCTTCGCTGTATTTTGTCAAGAAACCAGAGAAGAATAGTAGGGGCACTCGATCAGATGTGGCAACAGTATTCAAAATACGGGCGGATGGTAGATTTGTATAAGTGCAGGATAGATTCAGGCGGAAAGAATTTCCGGGCCCTGCACAGAGCCAACTTTCATAGCAGCGGATTTAGCAATGGATTCGACGTAGTCATTTCACTTGAGGTCAGCTGAGAGTGTCAGGCAAGCAGGCGTAGTGTTTTACTCTCTGGGAGGCATGCCTGTTCCATGCTAATGGGAGGGAGGTGCGGTCGTCTGTGGTGGTTAATTGACAGCAGCTTCGTTTTGGAAGAATTGAATTTTACGAGCCATTTCCTACCCCAATCCACCACGTATTGGAGGTCCTTTTCAAGCTCAGCCGCGAGGTTCGCCTTATCAACACCAGATTTTTGATCGAGGCGAGCGTATACTGTGGTATCATCGGCGTACATGCCTACTTGTGCTCTTATGGCATCGGGGAGATCATTGATGTAGATTAGAAAGAGCGTAGGACCTACGATAGAGCCTTGGGGGACACCCGCGTTTGTAGGGTAGTTCTGGGAGGCATGTCCGTTTAAAACCACCTTTAGTGTGCGGTTGGAGAGGAATGACTGGATTAAGTCCAACAAAAGTCCAGTAATGCCGTAGCTTCGCAGTTTTCGTAGAAGGCCGGCGTGCCATACTCTGTCGAATGCTTTAGAGATATCCAGGGCGACAGTTCGGGCTTCACCATTCTTGTCGAGAGCCTGGTATATATACTCGGTGATGGTCGTTAGCATATCAGCAGTAGACCTGGTGAAGCGGAAGCCATACTCTTTGTTCGATAGGAGCCCGTGGGCCGTGAGATGCTGAACGACCTCGGCATTGATAATGGCTTCGAACACTTTGCCGAAGATCGGAAGAATGCTGATAGGGCGGTAATTTGCGGGGTCCGAGGGTTCACCAGTGTTCTTGAATATTGGAACCACAGAAGTAATAAACCGATCGCCCAATTATTACGACTTATCAATTTGCCCATCTATTTACAGTGCCGTCCTGCATACATTGCGTGCCTGATGTATGTTAAGATTGTCTTATAGGCCGAGGTAACAAATATAGAGCATTACCCCCACCTTTAAAAAAAAAAAAAAAAGTTTCCGTAATCAGACAGCAGGGACGATATTCAATATTATCTAGTTGCCACAATCTTTTGGATTGGTTCTAAAATTCTAGAATAATCTAATTCTTATTTAGTGCTTAAAATTTATTCCTTTTTTAAGTTGTTGTGCTTTCTACGGAAGAGCTGTCTCCTTTTGAAGGAAGGAGTCGAAAAAGGGATATTTTTAAGGAGAGATAATGATTTTGTTAGCAGTTCCCTTACAAGGAAACTGCAATCGAACAGCCAGTAGGGTATTTCTAGCAGTCAGTAGTCTAATGTAACATATTATCAGGGAAGTGGAGCAGATTGCATCATAGTGTGGTCTGAAAGATGTCCACCAGACGTGCTTACAGGAATGCTCTTCCATGCACAAGATGTCGCTGCAAGGATTCCGACATTACGCGAATTTCTTAGCCTAGCTACGACGACTATCATGAAAATGAAAATATTTCTGTTGAAATTTATAACATCTTACAACAAAATAGCTTCCTTAAGTCCAATAGCTGTTATCTCTTTCCAGTATGGGGGGGGGGGGGTCCTTCCTAAGTTTTTGTTTCAAATAGTGTCTAAAAATTCAATCAGGTGCAGAAATTTAAATACCCGTGGGAAGTGTTCTGACAGGGGATGGGAAAGGCAACACAGATCTGAAGACGGATTGGCATGGCCAACAACACATTTCAAAAGCTAAACAAAGCATTGAAAGATGGAAATATTGCTTTGGAAACAAAAGAAAAAAAGTACTTCCCTTGTGATATCGGCCTTTCATATAGCAACGGACACTGAACGATCTTAACAATAAGAGATACTCGAAGCAGCCGAAATGTTTCTACAGAAGGATGTTGAGGATAAAATAGACCGATCATGTGAGCAAATACAAGATGTTGGAGAGGATGCAAACGAAAAGAAATACTTAGCATCAGGAAGAGACAGCTGAGGTTCATGGGACACCTGATAAGGTTTGCAAGCCGCATTCACCCTAGTTGGGTTGAGCCGGCTTTCTCCTCTATGGAGGAAGTTTCATTGGAATTTAAGGGTAGGGTCCCAAGTTCTACCCTATTATTTAACCTATAACTGGAGAGAAGAGACGGATTAATACCTTTTCCAAGGGTACGAGTGCTTAAGTGAATGCAGGGTATTCAGCTGGAATTCGAACTCGGATCACCGACTTCTCTTTCCGAGTCGATATCCACTGCACCACAACGCACATCCGTCACTAAATGCTTCCAGCATCTGGTATTCCAAAGCGGTCACCCATCTAAGTACTGACCAGGCTCAACGTTGCTTAACTTCGGTGATCGAGCGTGAACCAGTGATAAGGTTTGGAAAATCTAATACTCACAGGACGGATAGAGGGGAAGGCAGCGCAGGGCATAATTGATGAGCTTGAGCGGGGTTTGGGAAGGATACCAAAAGGACAAGTATTGAGAGCGTCAAGTGATAGAGGCTAGTGGAGGCCCATGATCGCCTACGTCTTGAAAGGACACGGTACATAAAGAAGTGTGGAACGTCAACACAATGGGTGGTGAAAGTTTCTCTCGTCCTTGAAGTGAGCAACTGATATTGTAATTGTCGAAGATGACTGAAGAAGGCAGCCGCTCTTACTGACTTCCTTCTAGCGGTCTAAAGTTTTCAGCGCGGGGATACTTCTCATCCCGTCGAAGCTTTTAGGGGTTGACGCATACAACCATGGGACCTCACCTCGGAAACTGTTCGTGTCGATAAACAGTGTACCAAAACGGGGGAGTTTTCCCTGCGTGGACTTTTTACAAACACCTTTGCTAGGATTTCTACTGCGGTTCCATTAACTTTTTGGGGTTTGAGTTTGAGTTTTGTTTAACGGCATTGCAACACCTATGTGGGTTATTTAATGCCAAATAGGTAAGGTTTTAAGGTATTTATGTTTGGTTATAGTGAGAAGGTTGATTTAGTCAGATTTTAATGAAAATTGTTTTTCTTTATTTTAGAAAACTTCTAGTTTTGTATTCAAAAATGTTTAGCCGAGAAATAATTTTTTTTTGTTGGTAATATTTTTCCTTCAAAGATGTATATTTTTCTATAAAAGTATTTATATGTATATTTTTCTATAAAAGTATTTATATGTATATTTTTCTATAAAAGTATTTATATGTATATTTTTCTATAAAAGTCTATTGTTTAAATTTTCATAGTGTTTTGACCCCAGTATTTGACCATAGCTGGGACCCTAACAGGTACTACCACTCCGGGTCAGAGTAGACCTAAGAACAGCAATTAAGGACTCGTTCCATGCTCCTCACAATCTCTCAATCAGAGGCCTTGCTGCCAGATGCAGTTTACCGTCATGCCCAGGACCGAACTTTTTTGGTGATGAGAATTCCGAACATATAGAGTCGCAATTGTTCTCCAATGTTTGTCTGAATTTTTCGGCTAGAGATTCAAACAATGCTATTACTACCTCCTTTTCTACAGCCGAGAGAGATGATAAAACACTGCGTCGGTCTGTGGTAGCGTTGGAGAGTGGGTTCTCCCATCGGCAAAGTGATGAAAAGAAACTATATGCATTACGAGCCTGGTGATTATCTTGCTAGAGACAACCTGCAGATCACGGCCATTGACTTTCAGTTGGGAATGGCGTTGAAGGCTTTTTCGTGTCAAAACGTCACTACTTGTTCATTTGGTCACGAGTCACAGCCACATCAATTGTGACTATCCCACAAGGTCGAGTATGGTGGTCTTGTTCTGTCTGCCTCTGTGGAACGCAGACGGAAATAAAGTTAAACATCAAACAACGAAAAAAAGTTTCCGAATCGTAGGTTTGCGTATTTTTCCGGTTAATAAATTAATGCTTTGAAAAATAAATATTCAACATTTTTTAACCAGCAGGTCGCGTTTCAGCCAGCAATAATAATTATAAAACCTGCTTCCTGATCCCTTTGAAGGTTATTTAAGGAAAGTTCGTAGACGGACAAACGAGTGTAGAGAGAGAGAGAGACGCGCGGTTGAAAAATCAATTCCTTGTCCTTTCACCTGTCTTCCTCCTCAATCTACGTGACCCACTCTCCTAACTTTCTATTTCGCCTTTCCTCCCACACATACACGAAGAAGTCTCATTTCTTTTAATCTGAAACAGCGATAAACAAATACTGTAAGAACTTTAACACTCATACATTCTAAGAAAAACAAAATTCAGTCAGTCAGTTAAGTGCCATACGTGATACACGCTTTGGGCGATTATGTCTCGAAAGAACTGACTGGGCAGAAGATTTTCCCACAGTAGGTTGCCATTAATTTCTGCGGTAGACTGATTGCCAGCCAAGGCTATAGAACCCAATCTGTTTTGTTATTTAACTCATGGCTATATGGGGAAGATATGTACTATATTATTAAGTCGTAATTAGTGGGGGATCAGTTTATTACTTCATAACAATAGAAAACAGCTCCCCCACTTTATGCCCATTAGAAGCATTAATCATGTTTTCAACTATTTCTTTATTTTTAGTCAGTTAAGTGTCTCGAAAGAGACATGACTGACTGGGCAGAACATTATCCCGCAGTAGGTTGCCATTACTTTCTGCGGTAGACTGATTGCCAGCCAAGGCTATAGAACCCAATCTGTTCAACCCATAACTAGAGTGAGAAGTGATAAATTATATCATTATATTATGAAGACGTAATAAGTGGGGGATCAGTTCATTTTTTCAAAACAGTAGAAAACCGATTCCCCACTTTATGTCCAGTAGATGTTTTAATTGTTATAGAACCCAATCTGTCTTATTTGACTCATGGCTAGATGGGGAAGAGATGTATTATATTAAGTAGTAATTAGTGGGGGATCAGTTCATTATTTCATAATAGAAAACCGATCCCCCACTTTATGTCCAGTACAGATTTTAAATGTTTTCAACTATTATATTCAGTCAGTCAGTTAAGTGCCATACGTGATACACGCTTTGGGCGATCATGTCTCGAAGGAGAAACGACTGACTGGGCAAAAGATTATCCTGCAGTATGTTGCCATTACTTTTTGCGCCAGACTGGTTACCAGCCAAGGCTATAGAACCCAACCTTTCCTATTATTTAACCTATAACTGAAGGGAAGAGACGGATTAATACCTTTCTCAAGGGTATTTGTGCGTAAGTGAATGCAATGAATTCAACTGGAATTCGAACTCGGCACCCTGATTTGTCGTTCCGAGTCGATATCCACTGCACCACAAAAACAAAAATAACTCATTTCCTTTTATTTTTAGAAATCTTTTCGTACGGGGTAAGAGGGTATTCAAAAAGATGGGGGGGTGAGGGTAGAAAAGATGAGAAAACAAAAAGAAATCAAAAAAAGAAAAACAAGAACAGAGAGGAAACAGCCAATACTGACGTATTACTGAATCGGAGGCATGAAACCATAGTAAATTGTAAACATATATTAAAGAATTAACCTTATAATCCTGCTAGAATTAGAAAAAGGTTTGAAACTCCAACAATTATTAAATTTTTACAGTATTAATCTTTCTATATTTGATAATTTAATTTAACTTATAGTGGGTTATCCGTTCGAGTGAAGAGTAGTTGCGTGTTGAAACAGATTAACTGAATTTGGCCTCGTTTGTAGATAGCCCACTATAAGTTATAAAAGGGGTTATAAAACAAGAAAATCAAATTGAGTATAGAAACAATTGATATCTGTGTATATATAAATGTTAAGATATTTTTACAAATAAAATATTGTCTTTAGGATGGGGGCCAACGGACTTTAAAATGTTCATAGCAATAAATGCCGAAAAGAGTTTGGGCGTCTGTATGTGTGAACGGTTGTCAGTTAGGAATGTCTTTGATGTTTCCGCTCCTTTGCTCGGGTAAGTAGCTCAGGGGACAGCGAAGAAGGTGAGAGGGAAAGGCGAGGCGAGCATAGTGGATCGCTTGACGAGGTCAAGGGACGTGCTAATTAGGCTCGCACTCTCTCAACTCCCGCGATGCTTTCTGTGTCGGCTTTTTATTTCGTCTTTGTGGGTCCCAGCAGGTCATTTGGGAATACACCCGTATTTAATTCTGGGCTTCCCACTGGATGATAAATAAAATTCGCGTAGGCTCGCGAACAGGAATTTGATATTTAATTAATTTTTGGTTTTCTGCCGGAACATATGCGTGGAGCCGGGTGCCCAGAGACCAGTTTTGGTCATTTGCTTTGCTTTCTGGTCCTCAGAGGGCAAACATCCGGTCCCTCGCTTTGCTCGGTATCACCACAAACTATATGATTTTTCTTGTGTCATTTTCTTTATTTTCTATGACAAATTGTGTTCTGTTGACTGCTTTAAAGTTAATTTTAATTTCTTCTTTAATTTTTATTTTATTTTGAAATTTAAATTTTCAAGTTTAAGTATTTTTTTTTTATTAAAAAATTTTTTATCTTTATTTTCCAAATAAAAATAGCGCTAGTGAATATTTATATATTCGTCTTGTGTTTTTTAATGTCCTCAGATTTGCGCTTTATGAATAATTCCTGTTTGTGTATGTGATTTTTTTTTTTTTTTTTTTTTTTTTTTTTTAATGCCAGAGGAGTTAATTTTATACAATGTAACAAACGTCTGCATCTATCTGCAATTCACTATCGGACAAAGTTTGAAATTTCTATTTCTTTGCCGCTTCTGTTGTCTTCGCCTCCCACTTTCTTTCCTCTGTGTATTTTCTCACTTTTCCTCTTTGTTAAGCCCAGACGTCACATGATCGATATCTGTATCTGTCTATATTTTACTTCCGGTCTAAACTTGTTTATCTCTCTGTTATGGGGAAACACCTATTCTTTAGATAATGGCCTCTCCCTCGTATATTAAGAGTTAACAGAAGTTCTTGGGAGTTCTTAGAAGTTCAAGGGACTTCTTTAGATTTCTATTGGAGTACAGTAGAACTACTAATTAGTTCAAGTTTGGACATCTTTGGACTAAGGCAGTTGATATTAGTCGGCAGTTAGCCGAATACTAAGGAGTCAGCTTACAGTGGAAGATTACCAAGTTCCTAACATTTTGGGTACGTAAGCAACCGATATTACACGATTATAACCTTCAGTGCGAAAACTACTCCACAACACTCTCTTAGCCGTTTCCATTGGCATTTTCCTCTAGGCTCTTTCTCTTGTTTTCGTCTTTATTTGTTTCTTCCGTGTCTTTCTCTCGTGTATTTTTATTTTTATTTATTTATTTTTGCTTTCTCATCTTTTCTACCTTCTTTCTTTCCCTCCCTTCTTTTCTCTAATATCCTCTTATCTCGAACGAAAAGATTTCCAAAAATGAAAGGAAGTCAATTTTTTGATCATTTTTTTTTTTTTTTTTTTTTTTTAACTTATTACCATCATTATTAACTAACTGATGTCGAAACAAAATGTACAACTTTGTCGTAGTTTGTAGATTTTTTTTAATTTTTTATTATCATTTCACCCCAAGCAAGGCATTCCATTGCCACTATTGCGCAGGGGGTTACATAGAGGAGTGATGAGAAAGAATGTTTAGATATAGGAAATGTCAAAAGGAGGGTAATAGACGGGTAAGGATACCGAGGATGAGGGTCGGTTAGATCCTAAGTGTTTGAGAGAATGGATGCGAGTTAGTGTGTTAGGTGTCTATTGACCTTACATTTAAACACCTGGAGATTGTAGCTGTCGGGGAAGCAAGTATGTGGAAGGGAATTCCATAGGCGGGAGGTGAGAGAAAAGAAGCTGTTGGAGTTGAAATTGCGGTTGCATTTTATCGGTTTAGCTGTAAAAGGGTGGGACCTAATTGCTAATCTAGTATCTCGTGCAAATTCGTGCCTAGGAGGCACCAGTGATCTAAATTCATCGGAATAGAAGCCGTGAAAGTATTTATAGAAGAGGCACAGATGACGTTCATGTTCTGCAAATCTACTCGTTAAAGTCGCCTGTTTTCTATTAGGTATGACTTTACGATGGAACTTTTCTAACAAGTTGAAATCAAAGCCGGTCCTGCGTGGAATCGCGTAACCTGGTAACTTTACTTCAGCTAAGACTGTCTTTAAGGAGAAGACAGTCTCCACATTTGTAATGAGTTTGCGGAAACTGGACAGGAAATGAGGGTGTAAGAGATCATTGCTGTTGGTTTGGCTCCGTGGAGAAACCGTCTTACCTAACTTTTTCAGTTGGACTGACTGGTCGTGTCAGATACTCAGGGTCGTGTCAGATACTCAGGGTCGTGTCAGATACTCAGGGTCGTGTCAGATACTCAGGGTCTTGTCAGATACTCAGGGTCTTGTTTGATCCTATAGCATGGAAGTGCGTGTTCCTTGAACGTCGGGAGTCACCAGTGTAGCGTAGGGAGCTGGTTAATTTTTTTTTATTCGGCCTTGTGTCAGACTTAACTGAACTCCCTACAGCTTACAAGTTTTATGCAGAATTATCAGAATTTTTTTTTTTTTCATCGTTATCAGAAGCCTTGTTGTCGGCAGGATGGAATGTGTGGAATTGTATGGAATAGCATAAGAATAAAATATACATTTTGCATTTTAAAATAGAAATTTATGAAAGGGAAAGACTAACATAATTTGTAGGAGTTAATGTTCAATTAGAAACATTAAGATGTTAAGGGTAGAGTTTGTGTTCAATGATAAAATTGAGGTATTAAGAGTTCGTACAAAATGTTGTAGCATTAATTGTTGAGAGAGATAATGAGAAAGAGAACAAGGTGCGACCTGACCTTATCTCCGGGTTGATTTAAAGTTGCCGTTACATGTTAGTTGATTCGTCTCTCGGCTCCCATCTGTCCTCTTGACGGACAGCCGAGGTCATTTATATAGTCCTTTTGAATTTAACACTGGATCGCAAAGTTTTTCTCAGTTTTAAAAGTCTCTCCCATTAGTCCAAAATCATTTTAACACCTACTTAGGAAATCTGGTTTCGACTTTTTCGTTAAGCAGATGGTCAATCCTTTTTTCTATTTGGGAAAACCAGGATTTCACACGTCATTGTGACTTTTCGTAAAAGTGAAGAAGGTTGATTTTAATTAATTTCTTATCCGCTACAATCTCAACCTCCGTTTGGAAAAGAATTAGTTGGTGCTATTTCCAAAGGTAGTGTAGTTAGTCTTGAAGGAAATGGTAAATGATGAAGAGGCATATGTACCAGACGCACAAATCTTCATTCACCAAGTATCGATACTTCTGCTCTCGTCCACTGGATTCTTCTTCTTCTATGTGCCCTGTCCTTTCAGGACGTAGGCGATCATGGTTTTCCACATCACCCTATTTCTGGTGGCTCTTAGTATGTTTGCTCCTGTTACACCTCGCAACCCCCGTTCCGTCATCCACCTGATCAGGCCCTGCAAATATGTTATCCGCTGCCTTCCTCTGTCTCTTTTTCCTTCTATCTGGCCTGTCATTATCAAGTTCTCCAATCCCTCCTTCCTCATTGCATGTCCCAGGAACTGCAGTTGTCTCTTCCTGATGCTCACTATTAATTTTCTTTTCGCTGCCATTCTTTCCAACACCTCATCATTGCTCGCATGCTCGGCCCACGATATCCGCAGCATCCTTCTGTAGAACCACATTTCTGCTGCTTCAAGTTTTTCCTTCATCTTCGATGATATTGTCCAACATTCACTGCTGTATTAAAAAACTGAAATCACATAGCAATCTAGCACTCTCTTTGTTTCTAGTGAAATTTTCCTGTGTCTTAGTACTTTACTTAACTTCTGGAATGCGTCCTTGGCCATGCCAATTTGCCTTCGGATCTCTGTGTCGCAGTTTTCATCTCCTGTTAGAACACTTCCTAGGTATTTAAATTTTTGTACTTGTTTGATTCTGGTATCCCCTACCTGTATTTGGCATTTTGGGTTGTTCTTTTTGCTGATGACCATGCATTCAGTTTTCCTACAGTTTATTTGTAATCTTTTTTTGGTCCCTCTCCACAGCTACCTTATGTAGGAGGTGTAGTTTTCTTTCAGTGTCTGCAATCAGCACCGTGTCACCATTGGATTAGTCTAGCTACATAGAACCCCGATTTTCAGGTCACACATCTCTTATGGAGAAAGGTTGTATTAATCATTCCAAGAACAGTCTAGTAATGCCGAATACTGGCACCCGTCGGCACCCGTTGTGGTTAGCTTTCCTAGGCCGAATATCTCTGGGCACAAAATCAGAATAACTTTCCTTGGGTGCTGTGCCCTTTCAGAACATAATCCATCATGGACCTTCACTAACCCCGATCTCTTGTCGAACATAAAAACTTTTCACTCTGTTCGCCATCTATTTGCTCAAGCCCATCAAGTATGTCTCGCGTTGCTTTCCCCGGTCTCTCTTTCTATCCGTGCTGTGAGTATTAGATTCTCCAAGCCTTCCTTCCTCATTACGTGTACCAGAAATTCCAGCTGTCACTTCCTGATAAATGTTTCTTTATCGTTTGCATCGTCTTCAAAACCTTGTTACTCACATGTTCGGTTCCTGGTATCCTCAGCATCCTTCTGTAGAACCACATTTCTGTTGCTTCTAGTCTCTCCTTCATCTTTAAGAAGATTGTCCAGCATTCCCTGCCATACAGAACAGATACCATCATGAGTCTAGTGGATTTTTTCCCCAACGAAATCAATATTTTGCTTAACTTCTGGAATGCGTCCTTCGCCATGCCAATTCGCCTTTGGATCTCAGTGTCACCCTTTCTGTCCTCCCTCAGAACGCCCTAACCTGTTACCCCATGCAACCCTCGCTCCATCATCTACCTGTTTAAATCCTTCAAATATGTTATCCGTTGCTTTCCCCTGTCTCTGGCCTGTTAGTATCAGGTTCTCCAAGCTCTCCTTCCTCATTGCATGTCCCAGGAACTTCAGCTGTCTCTTCCTGATGCTCAGTATTAATTTCCTTTTCTTTTCCGTCATTTCCAAAACCTCATCATGATCGATCCGTGATATCCGCAGCATCCTTCTGTAGAACCACGTTTCAGCTGCTTCAAGTTTTCTCCTCATCTTTGTTGATATTGTCCAACATTCACTGTCATATTGAAGAACTGACATCACATAGCAATCCAGTACTCTCTTTGTTTCTAGTGAAAGTTTCCTGTGTCTTAATACTTTACTCAGCTTCTGGAACGCGTCTTTCGCCATGCCAATTCGCCTTTGGATCTCTGTGTCGCACTTTCCGTCTTCAGTTAGAACACTTCCCAGATATTTGAATTTTCGTACCTGCTTGGTTTTAACACCCCCTCCTATATTTGGCTGCTGTTTTTGCTGATGACCATGAATTCGGTTTTCTTGCAGTTATTCGTAATCCCTTCATGTCACTTTTTTTCGGGTATCTTCTGTAGGAGATTCTGCGGTTTTTTTTGTTTGTTTTTTTTTTGTGTGTGTGTGTCTGCAATCAACGCTGTGTCGTCTACGTATCTTATGTTGTTCAGATTAGGCCCTCCGATGACAAAACCTGGTATAACATCTAGGGTCCTGAAAATATTCTCACTGCACAAGTTAAATACATCCGATGAAAATACACATCCCTGTCTTACGCCTCTTTCTATCTATATATCCATCATCGTGACTCGCACACTCCTTGGTCGGCAAGTAGGACTGGCTGTTTCATCATGCTCCGTCCCTTGAGCATGCTTTATTCATGGTGCGGTTCATTATGAAGGTCACATGACTGTTAGGCTTGGCTAACAATTGTTCACCTTTTGATTCCAGTTTTGCATGTACCCAACGCTCGACAAAAAAAAATCATGTTTGTGATGTGAATGGCGAAACGAAATAAGATTTATGGTGAATCGTCATTTTCCAGCCGTTTGTGTAGCAATAAAAACTATTCTGAAAGACGTGGGGACTTGTTGAATCGGTGGGTTATCCGATATCCGGCCATAGTTCGACGAGGATGTACGAACACTCCTTTCCCCAAACACACTCTCTTTAGATGTAAATGTTTCCTACTCCTTTCTGGAATGCTTTTAAAACTTACGTTCCGAATGACACCACGAGAGGTGTCATAATTCCTCCAATTGAAGGTGGCTTGGGAGATTTGACTAGCGCAGAACGTCGGAGAGTGAAGAGGCAATGGGATAGTTATCTGACAATTATGTAAATTGATGGGGGGGGCATCGTAAAAAAGACAAATATTACTAAGAACTACAAAGGATAGGAAGTTGTGAAGAGCTATAATCTTGAAGGGACACAACACAATACCGGTGTGCCTGTGTGTGAAAAGTGCAAGGTCTGACTAAGAGTAGTCGTACATCACGGACAGGTTACAGGTGGGGTGTGTCAGAAAAAACGAAAGAGAAGGATGGGAAGATAGTTGTGACGACATGTAACTATTCAATTTTAAAGTGATTACATAAGAACTGTTCCTCAAATGTTGCTATGTTTGAGTGTGACAAAATTTGAGCACTTTGCGATCGAAACTGATAGACTGAAATCTCAGTAATAAGAAAATGTGCCCAACTTGGTTTATATTCATTTGAAATTTAACTTAATTTTCATTGTTTTTGTTTGGTTGGTGGGTAATTAAGTAAACAAACTGAGTGGCTAAGGCACCAACGCCTTGAGTGTAGTTGGGTTGGGTCTGAGGTTAGGTGTAGCTCAAATTTCCAGACTAAATCGGTATTGATTGAATAAAAAAAAAATTATATATATTAGCACCTTATCGTTTCTTTACTCATTGAGATCCTGGGTATGACGGTAAACTGCATCCGGCAGCAAGGCCTCTAATTGGGAGGTTGTGAGAACCACCTCTTAATTATTGTTCTCAGGTCGACCCTGACCAGGAGTGGTAGCACGTGTTTGGGTCTCAGCTATGGGCAAATAGTTTACCCCCACCAAACTGGTGTCAAAACACTATGAAGGTATAAAAATAGACTTTTATAGAAAGTGAAAAGTTTTTTGTTTTTTTTATTTTTCATTTTTTTTATTTTTGTGTATTTGTTTTTGTCTAATTTGTTTTTTGTGTCTGTTTTGTGTTTTTTGTGTCTGTTTTGTGTTTTTTGTGTTGTGTGTTTTGTGTCTGTGTTGTGTGTTTTGTGTCTGTCTGTGTTGTGTGTCTGTGTGTCTGTGTGTCTGTGTTGTGTGTTGTGTGTCTGTGTTGTGTGTTTTGTTATGGAAAAATAAATTATTACCAGCAATACATTTTTGAATACAAAACATCTTCAATTTTGTAAAAAAAAAAAAAAAAAAAAAAAAAAAAAAAAATTCATCAAAATCTGACTAAATCAAGTTTCTCTATATAACTGAACATTCCAAAAATACCTTAAAATCCTACCTTTCTGCATTAATTAACTCGCAGAGGTAGATATGCCATTAAACAAAGCTCACTGAAAATGTCAGTTAAGTGCCATATGTGATAGATGCTTTGGATGATCATGTCTTTCGAGACATGACTGACTGGACAGAAGATTATTTATGAAAAAATGATGGGTTGGTCATCACCTACCCATCAAGTAGCTTCCTTCAAATTGAGGTTAATTTTTAGTAGGTTTAGTAGGGTTGCGAAAAAAGGGAAATAACTATTTGGTCGATAAATAGGATAATTAAGAGAAAATTTGCGTCCGAACTTTGTTCCTGAATCTCTTCGTTTCGCTGAACTGGAGTAATCGATTAAATTGAAACGGGGTGCGTTAGTGAAGACGGCGAGGGATGCCAAATGTTTCTTTCATTCGGCCTTGTGTCAGACTTAACCGAACTCCCTACAGCTTACAAGTTTTATCCAGAATTATCATCAGAATTATCAGAAGGTTTTCATCAGACGGTTGGAATGTGAGAAATAGTGGAATAATGTGGAATAGTGGAAGTGTAGCTATATGGAGCTGGTTAATGTTTCTTTGATTTGGCCTTGTGTCATACTTAACCAAACTCCCTACAGCTTCCGAGTTTTATCCAGAATTATCATCACAATTCTCAGGTTGTTTGTTTGTTGGAATATGTGGACTAGTGTAATAATAAAATATACATATTTTCCATGTGAAAATAGAAATTTATTAATGAAAAGGATAACAAGGAAAGGTAGCAGTAATGTTCTATGAAATAGTTAAGGGTATCAAGAGATGTGGAAAACGTTTGTAGTAATAATTGTTGAAAGAGTATATGCGTGCGTGCGTACGTATGTATGTGTTTGTTTCGGTATGAATGTCTTTGGATGGAGAAGTAAAAGAAATCAGCACACGAGAAGGAAAGAGAAAAAGGACAAATATGCAGGTCACTTCAATCTTCACCCGTTACATTTTAGCTTGTCGTCTATGCTGCTTCTATGTGTGACTGTCTGTGATTGACGCTGACCGGGGACTTTTATAGTATTCAGATTTTCGCACTGACGCACGAAGTCCTCAAGTCTTGCCAGTCGCTCCCATTGGTCAAAAATTGATTTAACACCAACTTGCGAAATTTGGTTTCGACTTTTTCTTGAAGCACATGGTCAAACCAGGATTTCAGACGTCATTGTGAATTTTTGTAAAAGTGAAGAAGGTTGATTGTAATTGTTAATTTCTTATCCCACTGCAAAATCTAAACTTATTTATAAATGGAACTTTGTTTTTCGTTACCTATAGACTCCGAAACGGCTGAACCAATTTTCTTGAAAATTTACACAGTTGTACTATAAGCGTCTGCGAGTGTTCTTAGCTAGGTTTTGTATCGAGGTAAACCCCGATAAATATGAAAAGACGATAATCGAAAAAAATCGGGTTATAGAAGGAGTGATCCGATTTTAATCAAATTTGATACACTCATAGATAAAGACATAAGAAACGATATTCAAAAGTTTCAAGGTTGCAGTTCTATCCTTGGATAGAACTGCAATATCCTACCGGGTCTGATGAAATTCAGTTTTTCAGCTCTTTTATTTTAGTTTTTGCTTCGGGTTTGGCTCTAAGTAGGTATAATTGTAGTTCTTAGTCTCAGCCATGATACCATTTACTCAGAGGACTTATTTAGCCTTCAAAATTCAGTTGACGACGAAAAAACTTATTTGATGTCGATAGCAGGAAATCAAAATTTGACTTACATCCATTCATTTTTCTTTCAGTCTACGGTTTTGCTTTAACTGGAAACAACTATTGCTTTTTAGTCTTTCGTGCCAACGTCCAAAGAGTCTGAGCTCCAGGACCATGGATTAGTTTTAAAGCTTTAATTACACCCGAGCAACGCTGGGCTATACTGCTAGCATATATATATATATATATATATATATATATATATATATGCGATTGGTAAATTGTCGCAATTATTTTATTATTTCAAATATTCTTTAGGCTGAGTCTGATCTCCAGGACCATGGATTAGTTTTAAAGCTTTCATTGCACCCGAGCAACGCTGGGCTATACTGCTAGTAATGTATAATTCTGAAGCATTTTTCTTGTTCTTTCATATGTATTATTAAAAAAGTTTAGTATTATTAGTCGAAGTAACTCCAACACGGCTGGATACTTCTTGTGACATTATTTTCGTCTATATAAAAGAAAGAATTTATGCAACATCATATTCCTGAACATCGTTCTAGGCTTTCTGTTTTTAATTTGGCAGTGAGGTTTAAAATGATTTTTAACCTTCGATCAGGTGGACTGCCTTTCTGAGCTGAGCTGACGAGCTGCTTGGTGGATAATGAACACGCAGACATACAGTAGCGATTATTTCGTTGTGGAATAATGAAACGAAAGAAAATCTAATAACAATTTTCAGATTCAATAAGTAATTATTTGTCAACCTGATTACAATTAACAGTAGTGTAACACCCCAACGGACGGACCTAACAATTTCTCCGGCGG
>JBBBDQ010000917.1:2685000-2852500 GCA_037127315.1 Ascarosepion bandense | reverse complement strand
AACTTTGTACACTTTTAATGTCAGTGTGACTCTGAAGATTAAATCAAGCTAAAAAGTAAGTGCAGGAAGATGGATTGAAAAATTGAAAACAATTTTCTGATGCATTTTTCTCTTCAGTCATTTCAAGGACACAAAACACTACCTTCTCCTCCCCAAGAAACTGACCATTAAACATATATCCCAAAAGGAAACCCTGAACAACAATTCTATGGACAGAAAAGCAGAATGGTTTTAGTTTTTAAGAAAACTGGAAATAATTTGTTGAGTCGTCTATTTGGTAGAGAAATAAATCCCAGCATTCTGTTTTTATTTACAACATGAGAGTTTGGCTTCATCACAGGAAGCAAGCTATCTATCGCCCGGTTCACACTCCACCCATGTCTATTGAACAGGTGTAGAGGCTCATGCCTTGTTCCCTGTTTAGGATGTGGTTTCCGGCTTTCTCTTTTCCAATCTTTTCACTATTACGTAGCCCCCTGCACATCAGTGGTGTTACCGCCTTGCTCGGGGTGATACAATTAAAAAAAAAAAAAGCTAAGATGTAGCAGAAGTAGGAGGAAATAAAATTCCTCTGACTACTCTCTTGGAAAATAATTTGAGTAAAGATAATTAAACTTTCAATAAGAGAACAATCTCCTGACCAAAATCCTGTTCCAGCCCAGAAGAGCTTCCTATAGATTTGAGAAGAGACCTTCTGACCAAAATCTTGTGCCAGAACTTACAAATTTAAGTTACTGCTTGCAGACTACAAAGGAGATTCCAGTGTCATTTGATTTTTCAGGTGGTAAAGGTTAAATTTTCAACACAACTCAATTCTTCATTCCAAACGATTCTTTCGTTTTTGTTTTCTGTTGTTTTTAATGTGCAACTACCAGGTGTTGAACCTGTCTCCCCTTCAAGTTTGCGTCATCAGTGATTCTCTCATCCTCTGAGATCAAAAACCACACAGAGGTATCAGTGATCATGAACTAATAAACACCAGCTAAGTCAAGTAGACCTGTACCATCAACAAAATACCTCAAGCAAAACAAAACAATCAACACATTGAGTGAGGAGTCAGCTGGACAATAACCACACTGGTCTGAAATAACTTAACGACCAAAGTCAGTCATAGGGCCACATTATTGGTTACCATGGACTAGAGCCAACTTAAAGGGTAATATATCTGGTTGTGGAATCAATCAGTGGGGTTACATCAATATAAAGACAAAACAAAACAAAAATGAAGTTACCTGGCCTCGTGTGCAAGGTGTCCAGTAATTCTTGTACCTGATGCTGCCAATGGATGTCCAAGAGCAATAGCCCCACCGTTTACATTGGTTTTGGCTGGGTCAAGACCCAATTCTTTCTCTACTGCCAAGTACTGAGCACCAAAAGCCTCATTGACCTGCCATGATTCAGAAAAAGATTTTTTTTTTTACCTTCAGCTCAAAGAAATGAAGCAAACATTAAAAGAAGTAAGACGTAACATTTCATGAAGAAAGCAATTCACCTCAATCAGATCCATGTCTTTTAGTTCTTTCCCAGCAACTTTTAAAGCAGCTCTGGCAGCAGGAGCTGGACCAATCCCCATGATGGAAGGATCACAACCTAACAAATAAATGAAACAAAAATTCAAGAAGAAAATATAACATATGTTAATCATTTTTAATGGACTGGAGTAGATAGACTAAACTATCGCCCGGTTCACAATCCTCCCACGTCTATTGAACAGGTGAAGAGGCTCATCCCTTGTTCCCTGTATAGGATGTGGTTTCTGGTTTTCTCTTTTCCAATCTTTTTACTCTTTTCTTTTTTTTTTTTTTTTTTTTTCAATTGAAGAGTAGATAGACTAAACTGTCGCCTGGTTCACACTCCACCCACGTCTATTGAACAGGTGAAGAGGCTCATCCCTTGTTCCCTATTTAGGATGTGGTTTCCGGCTTTCTCTTTTCCAATCTTTTCACTCTTATGTAGACCCCTGCGCATCAGTGGCGTTACTGCCTTGCTCGGGGTGAGATGATTAAAAAAAAAAAAAAGAAGTCTAAGCTCAGCGAAAAATATCCTGTAGACCCAGTTTAAGGCTGGGTCGAGCTCTTCTTTTATTAACCCGAACAAGCCCTTATCCTTCAGTGGAGACTCGTTTGGGTCCCTCTCTGCTCAGATGCGGTAACGTGAACAAGAGTGCTTGCTCAGGACTGATTACTCAATCCCTACACAAGCCTCGTTGACAAAGAAAATCACCGGTATCTCCTGTGCTCACTATAAATGGCTAGTAATATAATCAGTCTACATAGGCAATAAGGAATATTAGACATTCCATTACGACATCCTTAAAGACCAAAAGATTGGTAAAATGTCTTACATAGCCCCCCGCACATCAGTGGCGTTACCACCTTGCTCAGGGTGATATGATTAAAAAAAAAATTTGAGTAGATACTATTTCATTGTTTATAATTAAACAGTATATTTCTTTTACATCTACTATCCTGAATAATCGAAATCTCGTTAGGAAAATGTGTCGTACAGCAGGATTCAAACTTGTGTCCCCCTAATGCAGTGATTCCCAAACGTTTTCCTGTTATTTCCCCACTACAACCATCCAGATTTCCTCACTTCATGTGTACAAGAGAAAGAGCAGTTAAAACACACCGAGACTATATACTATTTTATTTTTCAAATATACAAATATACTTATATTTACAGTAAACTGGATATGTAATATAGCAATCTGGCCCCACCCGAGGAAGGTTGATGCAATCGATGGTGTTTCCCGTCGGTGAAGGGGTCGGCGAACGACAAGACAGGTGTTTGAGAAATACATCCTGTCGGGGCCTGGAGCGGATGTCGCAGGGTTATGAGTCGGGCTCGTTTGACCTTATTTCCGACAGCGGCGGAAATGACTACGGAGGCAAACAGAACAGGTGTCTCTTGGAATTGCGTGGGCGAGGCAAAACCGGAAGGAAAAGTCCCGGTTCTAGAAGACTATAAAAAGACCTCGACACACGGATTCGCCAACAGAGAACGGCCAGTGGAAGCAGAGAGACACCACAGGCAAGACTACACTCCCGTCGACCCATTCTATGTGCGCTCTCACTCTTCCATTCTCTGTTCCACACGGGTTCGTCGTCAGGAATAAAAATATAACCTTATATTTTTATATATGCGTGTTCTCGTTGTTTGTCGTCGTACGGCGATATATAACAGATAGACCAGTTAATAACAACTAAACATAGCCATAGAGAGTGGTTAGTAACGAATAAAAAAAACTTTTCTTCTTTCTCTTTCTCAGACCTGAGAAAATCCATCTGAGATTTTTTTATTTTTTTATTTACTAGGTAGTGTAATTATTTCCCACCTCCTAGTAGCTTCCAATTTCTCCCAGTTTGGGAATCACTGCCCTAGTGGGTACTCTCACTTGATCTGACATGTCTTGACCACTCGACCACAAAAGATCTATAGTCAAAGCTTAAAATAATGCTCTTAAGTACACATTTTCTTGATTGTTCAAATCATTTAAATCTCCTGTTGTCATATCCTAATTTAAGTCCTGATGGTTACCCCAAGGGGACACAAATTCAAAGGACACATATTTCCCAAACGAAATCTCTCAATTATTCGGCCCAGTACATATAAATAAATATATTGTTTAATTATAACAAATAGAGTATCTACTCAAACAGGAGTATTCATTCAAAATAATGTTTAAACAAATTAATATCTTTGAGTTAATTAATTTCCTAATAGATTTCATCAAATATACACTACCAGCCATAATTATTAGGCCACCTCTGTGTTATAAAAAAAATGAAGTATTTCATACTATTTTTTAGTATTTATTGCCAAGTGAATAATTGTAAATGAAAATAGAATGATTCTTTTGTTAATACTGCACAATAACATGTGCATCAAATGAATTTAGAAATATTTAATAATTACCTATATTGCAGTTTCATCAATGAAGAAAATTTAGGGTGATTCAGATGAGTTCAGCTTTGCTTCCTTGACTTGTAAAATTTTGTAAAGTAAGAACAAATGAACCATTCTATTTGCATTTAGAATTGTCCACTTGGCAATAAATACTAAAAATAGTATGAAATACATCATTTTCTTTAATCTGGGGTGGCCTAATAATTATGGACAGAAGTGTATATATATATATATATATATATATAGAGAGAGAGAAAAAACCTACAGGGTGCGATGGGTAAATTGTCGCTATTTGCCTTGTACAATATTGCAAAGTAATAACAAAAGAACCATTCTATTTTCATTTACAATTATCCACTTAGCAATAAATACTGAAAATAGTATGAAATAAATCATTTCTTTTAAATAATGTGGGTAGCCTAACAATTATGTCCGGTCGTGAATTTAAGTTGATAGCTGTCAGTTTATGAGACTAACACGTTAACATAGCATAAGACATTAAATCCTACATGTGCATCACAAAAATACATATACACATAACATTTAAAACTGAATGTTTAAACTTATCTGCCAAACTGTTTTGCAGAAAGTACTGAGAGTAATAATGAATTTATTTGCAAATATAAAACTTTCCTTTTCTGAACAGACATTAATTATTGATGTTTTTTTTTTTAAATTTCAGCCATCTAAATCATCTCCCAAACTATTTTGTTTTTTATCTGTTGGTGAGGAGGACAACATAATATAACAAAACATGTCAGGGTTGATTAGCTTCTTCAAAGACTCTCTCATATATGTGTGTGTGTGTGTGTATATATATATATATATATATAATGAAATGATTTATTTGAACATTATTTTTATCAATACTCATATTTAAGTAGATATTCTGTTTCTAATCAAACAGTATTATATATTTATTTCAATCGGCCTGATTATTTACGATAAATTTATGAAAATGTGTCATTCGACAGGATTCAAACCTGCAACCCCTATCCACATAGGGGAAGCCACCAATTGATCTGGCACGTCTTACACCTCTCCACCACAAATAACCAACAGTCTAAACAAAGTCAAATCAAGCCTATATAACACAATTCATGCAAATAATTCATGCAAATAACCAGATTTGCACTGAAATGTATCATCTGAAAACATCAACACTAAACTTCTGAGGACATTTTAAATACTTACATTTCTCTTTGAACAATTTTAACTACAAAACTACATACATTTTCTCAATGAACATTTTTCTTCTCACAAATGTTATAGTGTTCAGTTAACAAAATTTTGCTTATATTTTTCTTCTTACAATTTTGTTATTCAGTTAATAAAACTTTACTTTCATGTACACACGGAATATTTTATCCTTTCACATTTTTCTATTTAAATTGTGGGGACTTCAGACATGTTTGGCACAATTTACCAAGCATCACTGAGGCCCCTACAATATATAAGAAAACATAGTTTTAAGGTATGCTATATTTCATGGGTAAAAATGCCCTATATCAGCGATACATGATGTGTAAATATAAAAGAGAACAAGCTACATTTAAAATTTCCAATAAACGTTTCTGGAATTCACAAAATTTAAATTGATTGAAATTTTCGTTTTTTTTTTTAATTTCTACAAATGACTGATTTCAAACATATTTGAGTCAGCACAATATAATTCACTTTATTACTAAAATAAATTTTTAAAATATAATTTTCCTAAATATCATTTCAAACAAATATTACTTTTACTTTAAAATATTGACAAATTGAACAAAGGTTGTATATGATGATTACAAAATGGCAGCATTCTATTCAAGGGAGACAACACAGCACCGGTTTATTTATTTATATGATAAACCTTACACACCTCTTCAGTCAATTTTTCACATTCACACCTACCTGCTTTAAATCAAAAATCTACATTACCAAACTTTAAACAGACTCACCTGCAATTCCATAGGAGACCAGACGTGCCAAAGGCGTCAGACTGTGTTGCTTCACTGCTGTTTCACTAGCCAGAACCACAACCGCAGCCCCATCACATATACCCTGAAACCAATAAGAATATCCCTCTTCATATTTGAATGTTATTTAGAAAATACAAACTGGCAAACCTTTTATATAGAGAAATTTTTTACCCACGTTTGTGTGTTTTTTTTTTTTTTTAAATAAAAAAGTTGCATTTCTAGATAAATTCTCCTTGTTTAGACTGAGGCCAATTTCCTGTTTTCTGAAACTTTTACACTTTAATAATTCCCATTTCATACAGCTGAACCATTAGTAACTTAAGATGAACATTTTACAGCGGCATCACAAATAAAAACACTCAAGTCATGTTGGAGCTGTAGAATCTAAATTAAAAGCTACTGTTTAAGTGAAAATTAAACAGTATCCACACTACTGGTATTACAATTAGGAGAATGACCCCTTGAGACTTGACTTATACAAGTTAAGAATTGTGATGAGCAGTTGTCATAATTTTCAGCAAGATCACATCTTTTTTTCATAATGCATTACAATCCTACATAAAGTTACTTAAAACAAATGGCCTCAACTCGAGACATATTAGAGAGGAGTTTCTCACAAAAAAAAAATATTCTTCTAGAAGCACAAAACCAATCAAAAACTCATTTGAATTACAAACATTTTTTAATTAAATGTTGATTTGCAGTATCTTATCGAAAAATCAGTTCCTACAAAGAAGATAACAGCTGCTAACATTGTCACAATTGATTTCAACTGATTGTGCATGTCAGTCTTCGTGCCAAGGCCCTAAAAAATATTACTCATTTTGCTCACAGTAACAACTGGCATGAAATCAATATTCCTTAATAGAATAAGGAACAAAAGTTTACCAATTTTTGAAGATTAGCACTGAATGGATCAAGCCAAATTTGTTAGAATTAGGAATTTTTTTTTTTTTAGTTTAACCTTCATACTGCAAAAACAAAAAAAAATAACTGTCAAAAAATCACTTATTCCCTTAAAACTACTATTAATATAATTACTTTTGACTTCCTCAGCAATGTTTGTATGTTTTCTTTTTCTTTGTTTTAAGTGATGATTAGAAATTTAATAAAACCCAAACATGTGAAAATGGATTTTTATATTTTCCTTTATTATTTAGAATTGACAATAAAGATGTTAAACGCTATTAACTTAAAAATAAATCTGGTTTTCATAACTATTTATAAAATGGGAAATAATATTGCAGTGCAGTTGGTTTACATATTTTGGTAATTCATTTATTTTTAAAGTTTTCAAATTTAATTTTTAGCAAATGATTAATCTTTATAAGGCAAATAATAAATATTACATTGTACTTGGTTCACATCTAAATCTATTTATAAATGGGACTTTGTGTGTGTGTGTCCATTACCTATAGACTCCGAAATGGCTGAACCAATTTTCTTGAAAATTTACAGAGTTGTACTATAAGCGTCTGCAAGTATTCTTAGCTAGGTTTTGTGTCGAGGTACTCCTGATAAATATCAAATCGATAATCGAGAAAATTGGGTTATAGAAGGAGTGGTCCGATTTTAATCAAATTTGATACTCACAGACAAAGACATAAGAAACGATATTCAGAAGTTTCAAGGTTGCAGTTCTTACAATAGTGCAGAAATCAATAACTATATATATATATATATATATATATATATAGTACAATAAATCTAAATTGTAATTACATATATATATATATATAAGGCAAGATGTTTGCGTGTGTGTGTGTGTCTGTTTATCTGTCTGTATGTCCTTTATACAAATCCACAATTTTTATCAGATTCTCACCAAACTTCACACAAATATTCTTTAGGTCAAGTCTGAGCTCCAGGACCATAGATTACTTTTAAAAGCTTTCATTACACCCGAGCAACGCCAGGCTATACTGCTAGTATTTTTATAATGTTGTAGATAAACATTACTGAGAGAGTCAAAAGTGTCTACAGGAATAATGGTGTCAAAGAAATAACCATCCTTTATAGACATTTTTTTTCATGCACAAAAGTTAAACATTGAAGTTATTTTTGTTTTTATTTTAAACAGGATCCCGTTCAGTGTCAAATCAATCCATAACTTCATAAAGAGTTATTCGTACCTTGATTTTATTTCTTCTTCATGTGCAATGTCTTTTCAGGACATCGGCGATCATGGACTTCCACTTGGCTCTCTCTCTTGTTGCTCTCAATTTTTTTCTCTTGCTATTTATTCTAAGAAACGCTCCCCAACAATTTGCTCAGACCTAACAAGTATGTACCACACTACTTTCCCCTGTCTTTCCTTCCCTTTAACTGACCTGTGAGTATTAAGTTCTCCAAGCCCTTCTTCCTCATTACGTGTCCCAGGAACCTCTTTTCCTGGTATTTGGTATCAGTTTTCTTCTCGTTTACATCCTTTCCAACACATCATCGTTGCACACGTGCTTCGCCCATGGTATCCTCAGCATCCTTCTGTAAAACCACATTTCCACTGCTTCAAGCCTCTTCTTCATCTTTGATTGTTCAAAATTCACTTCCATACAGAAGGACAGATATCACACAGCAATCCAACACTCTCTTCTTTGTTTCTAATGAGATTTTCCTCTTTCAGTATTTTGGTTAACTTCTGAAATGTGTCATTAGCTATGCCAATGTGTCTTTGGATCTCCATGTCACACTTTCCATACTGTCAAAATACTTCCCAGGTATTTAATTATTTTTTATTTGTTTTATTTTAGTTTTTCTGACTCGTACTTGGCATATTGGTCTCCTCTTTTTGCTGATGACCATGCATTCAGTTTTCTTTAAGTTTATGCTCAGTCCTTACTTTTCACTTTCTGCAGAGGTCAATCTTGAAACTGCATTCACATTATTGGTGACTGCATGTTGTTTACAAAAAGGACAACATCAGTAGCATGCAGTTTCAAGTTTGACATTTATAAATAAATGCAGATAATTTAAATAAGAAGGAAATTGATACCATATTTATGTTATGAACAATATCCCCTCCCCTTTTAAAATGATTTTTTTTGTTTTTTTTTTAAGTCAATATTTTTTCAAATTCTGCTCAGTGGATTAAGACAGATTTAATGAATGCTAATCTTCAAAATTTATTCCATCCAAATATTTCCCATCTTTGGAACTAAAAGTAGATACAAGCTGGTCATCACAAAGCCACCATTTTGTTTTTGCTTCAATCATGACTTGAATAAATACAAAAAATGATTGCCATACATTGTCCACTTTTATTTACATTTTTCTTTTTCCCTAATTAACAAATACATACTGATTTACTGGGTATTTGAAAGCTAAGATGAAGTGGTTAGCTGTTTGGATAAGTGGATTATAGTGTAACCTTGAGTAATCTAACAAAATCACTTTCACTGGCCAGCTACTTTCCTAAGATGTTGAATTAGTGAAGGACGGTCAACCTGTGCAAAAAATACATTACTTTGTAGTTTCCATATTTACTTTTGTGCTAAAAACAATTGTTTCAAGCTGAAATTAAAGTAAAGAAAAACATGTCAACTAACTGATGCATTTCCAGCGGTTACAACTCCACCTTTTTTGAAAAGTGGGGGCAATTTGGACAAACTTTCTTTGTTTGTTTCTCTCGGGTGTTCGTCAACCTCAAAACTTACTGGACCTTTTCAAAAAAAAAGAAAAATTTTTAAAATTTACTTTTTACCCCCTGAAAAATAAATTTTAATTTTTTCTGTAAATCTAGAAAAGTGCTCTAAATATTAATTCATGAACTTACAGCTTTACAATTTATTATATTACATTTTGCAGTCAAATTAAGTCAGAACGAACCAAACAATTCTCTTTGAAAAGAATGCCTGTGGACATAGCACAGAATGCATAACTTCTGTGTACACTGAATATTTCATAGTATATCATACTGTTAAATTTTTTATATCTTAACCCATTTCAGATTATAAAAATAATTTTGTACATAAATAAAAGCCATAATAAATTTCTTTTAACTAGTCATGCAAATGTTTCTGTCATTTAAAATTTAACAATTTATGTGGTTGGTAAATTTGTATTACTAAACTTATGACTTCATAAAGAGTTTGTGGCATTATTTCATTCAAAATGTTTGTTTTCTTGTCTTGAGAGTATCATTACAATTATTGAATTTTTTTTTTAAATCTCAGCTCAAATTCCAATGAATCAGAATGACAACTCTCTCAATCAAAACAATACAAAAAAAATATTAATGTTAATTTATATTTGTCACATCTTTAATTTTTTTTTTTCCCCCCAGGTTACATGAAAAATTTTATAAGATGATGGATTTACCTTTTTTGCCTTTTAGTTCAATAGGAGCAATCTCCATATTAAATTTTCCAGATTGTTGTGCTTGAAAAAAAAAATTAACCAATGCATAAACAGATTTTAGCAACAGGTACACAGATACCAAAGTGTAAGGAACTCAAAACATTTTTAAAAATGGATCTTATACAGGAAAATCAGTACATCTACTGAAATCATTATGACATCTTAGGAAAATTAAGACCCCAGCAGTGTTAAAGTTCAATTTCATTTATTTTTTATATCACTGGAACCAAGACGTTCATTTGCTCCTAAGAAGTTACTTCGTCTGAATTTAAAATATCAGATTCTTGAAACATTCTTAATTCACTTCCCAAAATGGTTGGTTAAGTTTTCAAAATCAAAATAGATTTATTTTTTTTTATTATATATGCATAAAAATATATATTTAAAGTATGTAATTGCCTCATAACAGAAAACATGTTACGACATTTTGAAGAACTAAACAAACGTTAAGAAATTTTTTTAAAAATTCAAGGGAAGTAATAATGTGATCGTGTGAATTATCTGCTAATATATTTACAATTGCAAAAAAATTTTAAAAACATAGAAATACATAAGGGAATTTAAAATTTCAAGGGAAGTAATTATGTGAATTACCTAATTAAGCAGAAGAATTATTTACCTTAATTATATTTCAAATATGCTATCTAAACACATTGAAGAATGTGACCAAAAACTTAAGCTGTGCAAATGATAAGTTTATTACTTCTGATATGTAGTGCCTCTAAAATTTATTTAGTTCTTCAAAATGTCGTAACACATTTTCTGCTACAAAGCAATTGTTGATGTTTAAAATTGTAAAACCATAAAATTTGACCCTGATGATGAATGATGACATTCGAAACCTATGGACAATATATGCACACAAATATAATTCGGAAATAAAAAGCCTCATTAAAAAATGAGAAAATACAAAAGAAAATCCACAAGACTGAGTTGTTTCTACCATTTAATATATATATTTTTTTAAATATAAAACTTTAATCCAAAATGAAAAGCAGGAAGGTAAATCACAAAGACCCGATCCTAATTAATATTAAAAAATGAGCCAGGTGGAGGGCTCAGTGTAATTAATATTTAAATTACAGAGCCAATTATAAAATAAAATAAATTTTGAAGTTCAAAACTATTGTATGATCATTTCTACATGAAATCCCTAAGAGAGATTTCACATTTCATCAGCAACCTTTATACTTAAAATAAAACAAGATATTGCCGGCAGAAGTTCAAAAATTTACATCACAGAAAAAAAATAGAGGGGTGGGATTGATAAGTAGATAGCAATCGATGTCTATTTTTAGATTATGGACAACTTTACTTTTAGATTGAGTTGTAAGTGAAAAATTTTAAAATTTGGCTTTGTCTAGCTCTAAAAAAGGAGAAGGGGAAGTGAGGGAAGAAATAGGAAGTGGTGTAAACAAAATAGGAAAATAAAAATTTCATCTCCGTAGAGACGCTAGGGACGTGTTAACAAAAAATGGGATGAAGTTATTAGAAAAAGGATTTTTAGAAAAAATTGAAGTGGGGGAATTTATTTTATATATACTGGATTTACAATATAGTCTGGCTTGTCCCTCATTTTTGAGTATATCTGCTCATGCGGATTTGTTTCTTTAAAATTCTCAGAGCACATCTGTGGTTTATACTCCAACTACAGTGTAACCCTGATATAAGTGTTGTCGGGACTGGATAAAAGTTCTCTTATATAAATTACCACAGGCTCTATTTTGGGACCAGAGAAAGTCTATCTTATATCCGAGTTATAAAAGTTTCTGGGAGAGAGAGTGTACATAATCTGGCATAATCGACAGTTTTAAACATGGCCGCTACAAACAAATGCCTTAATCACAATGACTTGTTAATTGCACAACCTTCAACAGTTACATTGGCACATTTTCACATACAAGGTTTGGGATAACACACGGTTTCATGCTTAGGCGCTATACAATCATTGTTTCACTTTCATATTTTTATACAAGAAGAATTTAAACATTTTTTTTTCTTTTTGAGAATTAGCAACAAAAATACCATTGTTGATTGGTAAAACATTGACATGATCGCCCAAGCATGTTTCACGTATGGCACTTAACTGACTGAGCTCAGACAATCACACTAACCATAAGTCCTGTATCAAGGACATTATCAAGACATTCTGTTACATAACATACCTGGTCAATGTTGGTTGCTGGGCAAAAAAACTTGTTTTGCTCCAGGGATAGGTGTCTATAACAGTAGATCACTCACAAGTTCTCTTTTTGCTCGGCAGCAGTGCCCTACAAATTGCATTCTGCATTCACAGAAGATTGTAGAAATATGAATAGAATTGTGATTTAGTTGAAAATGTTAAGCATACCACTGAACATCTGAGTGTAGTTTCCATCAAAAAACCTGTCTGCACTCATGGGTAAACCAATTATAGCATCAACTGACTATGCCCCTAACTAAAAACTGGTATTTTTAAAAAAAAAAAAAAAGGTGGGGGGGGGATCTAATCTACAAGCAGCAAGAATCAAAATGAAAACTGGATAGAACACCATAATAAAAAAAAAAACATGAAAATGAGATATTAGCGAATGCAGACCAAGTTAGATTGCAACATGACATTGAAGAAATGTACTGTGAGTTTGAAAATAATGAAAGCAAAAAAGTCATGTGAACGCAAGGCAAACATGACAAAGAAATCAAAAGCTGTATAGACTCTGGAAAATGGATATTTGTTAGAGAAACTCTATGAAAAATAAAACTGGTTACAATCTCCTATATCAAGACAAATTCTTAGTGTGAGGGAGATACTTAGTGGGGAGACAAACTTCCAGAAGTACTAGGTAAAATAGGAGAATAAAACCTCTTTGGTACAGAGAGATGCGGACACTCATTTACGTAAATCACCAGAGTATAAATAGCTAATAATACACACTCGAAACAGACATGAAAAACTGGGCAGAAGGTTTTCCCACACTAGGTTGCCATTACTTTCTGTGGTAGACTGGTTGCCAACCAAGGCTATAGAACCCAATCTATACTGCTATTTGACCCATAGCTGGAGGGAAGAGAGATTAATATTTTTCCCAAGGGTATTTGCATGTAAGTGAATGCAAGGAATTCAAATGAATTTGAACTCTGCTCCCTAATTTCTCATTTTGAACCACTACCCACAGCACCACAACACAAAGATATTCTATATTTTTGTTCAAGTGATGTGCGTTGTGGTACAGTGGTTGTCAACTCAGAACGAGAAATCGGGGAGCCGAGTTCAAATTCCAGTTAAATAACTTACATTCACTTATGCTCAAATATCCTTGGGAAAGGCATTAATCCATCTCTTCCCTCCAGTTATGGGTTAAATAACAGGACAGATTGGTTGCCAACCAAGGCTATAGGACCCAGTCTACTGCAGAAAGTAATCTTCTGCCCAGTCAGTCATGTCTCTTTTGAGACATGATCACCCAAGTGTGTAACATGTATGGCACTTAACTGACTGAATAGTTGAAAACAATTAAAATTTCTACTGGGCATAAAATGGGGGATCATGTTTCTATTGTTATGAAATAATAAACTGATCCCCGCTAGTTACTACTTATTAATACAAAGACAGATTTGAGTTCTTTCTTCAGTTATGGGTTAAATAACAGGACAGATTGGGTTCTATAGCCTTGGCTGGCAACCAGTCTACTGCAGAAAGCAATGGCAACTTACTGTGGGATAATCTTCTGCCCAGTCAGTCATATCTCTTTCGAGACATGATCGCCCAAGCGTATATCCCATATGGCACATAACTGACTGACTGATTCCATAAATGTGTAATGTAAAAAAAAAAAATGAAAATATTCCCCGGATAATTGAGTTAAGAATGTTATGCTGGATTATTAAGATAAGATTTGGATTTATTAATCACTCTTTGACCTTTCCCCTGCTTTCTCAAAAAGTCTTTGATAAAGAAAAGAAAAAAAAAAAGCAAAGTACAAACCAGCCATCCACCGTGTCTGTGATCTCAGAGCAATTTCATCAACTTCATCACGTTGTAGGTTATATTTCACAGCCAAGTTTTCAGCTGTGACAGCCATCGGCATTTTGATGTGTGCATCAGTCAAACCGTGCCAGAGGATATCTTCCAACTGGAAAAGATAAAAAAAAAAGTTTAAGCTGACCAGCACATTTATTAAGAGAAGAAATAAATTTCTTGATCTTTACTCAAGGAGAGTGACTCTTTGCACCTTTTTCGATTAACATTTCCAGCTGACATGAAGTAAAAAGATTATATTCTATAACCTCTTGTTCTCTTAGTGGCTTTATTGCATTACTTGGGGTGAAATGAGTAAAAAAAAAAAATGACTTATTAAATTACTAGGGTACCCCTACCATCAAAAATGACAGCAAAATATTTGAGACGGTGATTAGCTGTTTGTCAAAGGTTATCAGCTCTGAGCGTGACAAAGCGAATGTATTTAATCATCCAATTTTCAAAGTTTTATTTGAATAAAATGAAATGATTATTTTTATATATATATATATATATATATATATATATATATATATATATATATAGAAAATAACTAACCTAAAGAGCCAACAAACCTACCAAGGTTTCACCTAACCTGATCTTCAGGGAAGGTTGGAGCCAACCTTGCCTGAAGATCTGGTTAGGTGAAATCTTGGTAGGTTCCTTGGCTCTTTAGGTTAGTTATTTTCTTTGTTTGCTCTGCTTGTGCATTGAGTGCTTTTTTGTTTTAAGTTACTTGTCTCAGGTTTTTTTTCTTTGAGCTGCGTACTTTGATGTTCAAGTGCTTAGCTCTTTCTTTTTTTTTATCATCTTTTCCTTCCACGTGTTTACTCGGAGGGTTTTTTTAAACAAGCATAGCAATAAGTTTAAATTTATATATATTAGTAATTATATTATAATGCTTTTATAAACCATTGTAATAACAAAATTACAATATTAAAAAGATTACACACACACACACACACACACACACACACACACAGTGTAACAAAAATACCTCCCACATTTTAAACTGTCACCTGTGTGATGACAGTGAACTTAGACAGGTGTCAATAGTGTCTTCATCTAACTTTTTTTTTTTTTTTTTCCAGATCCCATCATGTTTGGACTGGTGTACACCGAGCATTTGCAGTTAAAACATTTTTTTTTAAAGACTGGTGAATCTGTAATTGCAACACAGCTATTCGTGTTCGTTTTATGTTACGTTAAAATGGTGCTGTTCCAGATAAAAAAAAATCAAGGCAATGGGTTCAGCACTTAAAAGAAAGCCAATTGGAAGACATTGAACTGTAGGTCTTTGTCTAAGCAATAGTGAAATAACTTTTTTTAATAGCAGCTACCTTAGTCTTTTTGTCACCTGGTTGAACTTTATTAGTTGTTGGTTGTTTTGTTTTCATGGCATATCAACCTTGGCGGGTCATTTATTTATTTATTTTTTTTTTGTTTTTTTATCATTTCACCCCGAGCAAGACATTCCACTACCACTATTGCACAAAGGGTTACATTTGGGGGGGGGGGGGGTGATGAGAAAGGACGGTTAGATATAGGAAATGTCAGAAAGAGGGTGATAGACGGGTAAGAATACAGAGAATGAGGTTTGGGTAGATGGTGAGTGTGTTTGAGAGAATAGATGCAAGTTAGTGTGATAGGTGGTGTCTATTGACCTTACATTTAAACTCCTGGAGATTGTAGCTGTTGGGGAAGCAGGCATGTGGAAGGGAATTCCACAGTCGGGAAGCGCAAGAAAAGAATCTGTTGGAGTAGAAATTACGGTTACATCTTCACTGTAAAAGGGTGGGACCTAGTTGCTAATCTAGGCACCAATGATCTAAGTTCATTGGAGCAGAAGCCATGAAAGTATTTATAGAAGAGGCACAGAGAAGCCACATCACACCGTTGAGAGAGTGGTTGCAGCTGGTCTGCCAAGTCAGTATCAATTACTTTACAGATTCTCCATTGTATTTTGTCAAGAAGCCTGAAGAGAGTAGCAGGGGCACCCAACCAGATGTGGCAGCAGTATTCAATACACGGGCGGATGGTAGATTTATATATGTGCAGGATAGATTCAGATGGGAAAAAGTTTCAGGCCCTGCACAGAGAACCGACTTTCATAGCAGTGGATTTGAGGTCTGTGAAGAGTGTAAGGCCAAGGAGGCGTAGTGCTTTACTCTCTGGGAGACAAGCCTGTTCCATGCTAATGGGAGGTAGGTGCAATTGTCTATGGTGGTTAGTTGATAGCAGCTTCGTTTTGGAAACATTGAAATTTATGAGCCATTTCCTACCCCAGTCCACTACAGATTGGAGGTCCTTTTCAAGCTCGGCGGCGAGGTTCGCTTTGTCACCCACACCAGGTTTTTGATCAAGGCGAGAATAAATTGTGGTGTCATTGGCGTACATGCCTACTTGGGATCTAATGGCATCGGGGAGATCATTAATGTAGATCAGAAAGCGCGTGGGACCTAGGATAGAGCTTTGAGGGACGCCCGCGTTCGTATGGTAGTTTTGGGAGGCATGTCCGTTTAATACTACCTTCAATGTGCGGTTAGAGAGGAATGACTGGATTAGGTCAAACAAATGTCCAGCTATACCATAGCTCTGCAGTTTGCATAAAAGGCCAGCATGCCAGACTCTGTCAAATGCTTTGGAGATATCCAAGGCAACGATTCGGGCTTCGCCGTTCTTGTCAAGAGCCTGGTATATGTACTCGGTAATCGTCGTTAACATATCAGCAGTAGACCTGGTGAAGCGGAAGCCATACTGTTTGTGCGAGAGAAGCCTGTGGGCCGTGAGATGCTGAATCACCTCAGCGTTGATAATAGCTTCGAAAACTTTGCCAAAGATTGGAAGGAAGCTGATAGGGCGGTAATTAGTGGGGTCCAAGGGTTCACCATGTTTCTTAAATATAGGAACTACAGAGGAGGACTTCCAAAAGGCAGGAAAGCAGGAAGCAGATAGGCAAAAGTTATAGAGTTTAGAGAGGACAGAGGAGAGTTCTGGGGCACATTTCTTCAGGACTATGATTGGGAATCCGTCCCCACTGCTCACTTTGTGAGGGTCAAGTTTTGAGATTATCTTAGAGACCAGCGAGGGTGTAATGTGGACATTATTCAGTTGAGCCTTAGTTCTAGGTGGGAAGTCGGGTGTAGATACTTCTGATGAATCCAGTGTCGAATTGGTGGAGAATCTACGAGCAAAGCATTCTTGTCCGCTGAGGAGGTGAGGACCTCAAATTCATTGATTAGTGGGGGTATTGAAGTCTTACTCTTGTTGACCACGCTTTTGCAGAGTCACCAGTAATCTTTGGTGCTGAACTTACAGGATGCTATGCGTTGCTTCATTCTGGCAGCAAACACCATCTTAGCTTCGTTCAGTATTTTTTACGCTTATTACGAGCTGAGGCGAAAAGGTGCCTGTTTTGGTTTGACGTGTGGCTTCGATAGAGCCGGAAGAAATGGTTCCGGTGAGCAATGACGGCCGAGCAAGCAGGCGAGAACCAGGGAGATGAATTTGATTTAAGCTGGAATTTCCTGGCAGGGATGCAAGCATCGATGCCAGCCTTAACTCAAGAGGAGACCTCGGACGCACAGTCTTCAACGAGAAGACCGAAGACATTGTTCCAGGGAACGTCGCAGAGGAAATCTCGGAACGAATCCCAGTCTGCTCTTTGGTAGCAGTAGGATATTCTGCTGGTCTGGGTTTCTTGGGTAGAGTGAGAGTGGATTGAGATGTTGATGGAAACTACAGCATGGTCAGAGTTTCCGAGAGGGCAGAGCTGCCTGGTAGTGCAAGAGTCAGGGATGGAAGTGAAGCACAGGTCTAGTAAAGAGTCCCTTCCGTTAGGGTTATTAGAGAAATGCATGGTGAAGTCCACCACTTGTGTAAGAGCTTGGGTTATTGAAAAATTCATGGTGCGGACCCCAGCAAGGTCGGTGACAGAGTTTTCCAGCCAGTTGGTGTGGTGGGCGTTAAAGTCACCAAACGCAAATATATGGGTAGATGGATGAGAAGAAATGGCCTTGTTGATATTGATAGAGATGCTATCAAGTACCGAACAGTCAGAGGAGAAGGGGGAGCAGTAGAGGAAAAAGAGATAGCTAATCGAGCTTAGAAGTGAGAGACGGAAGCACATGAAAGAATGATCCAGGGATTCGAGAGATGTTACCCTGGCTAGAGGGAGGTGTTCGCTGACATAAACACCAAGCCCATGCATATAAACATTGGAGTCCTTCCTGAAAAGGGGAAGGTAACCAGGAACGAAAAACTCAGAGGAGGAGATAGAAGGGTCAAGGTTAGTCTCATATAAAGCTAAGATATCAGGTGAGTTAGTTTGGAGGAATGATTCTACACTGTTAAAGTTAGTGCAGATACCTTGTATGTTTGTGAAGGAGATGCAGATAAGTTTGGGCATTTTCTGACTAGCTGGTTTAGTTTTGCTATTTCATTTGATTTCATAGTGATTTAGTTGAAGAGAGAGAGAGAGGTCTAGAGTAGAATCAGACAGTCACTAATTGCAGCAGGTGAAGAATGGAGACTGGCACAGCCTGCAGGATAATGTGGCTTCGGGGTTTCCCACTGGAGGTTCATGCAGGGATACCTGTCCATGCACGAAATGGCACTACAGGAACCCCATTATTATTCAACTGTTGATCAGAGCAGTCTCTCAAGACGCTACACAAGAGTTCGGGCTCCTAACTACCAGTCGGAAGCAGCAACCAGGAAACTGCCAACCCAGTACCCCCAGGATGAAGAGACGTTGCCACCATACTCAATAACTGCAAAGAGCTTCCAGCCGAACTAACACTAAGACTGAAGGACAAGGGAATTGAACCAGAAACCCCTTCCTAAACAAGAAACAAGGCGATCACCTCTACTCCTGTTCAAAAGAAGTGGGTGGAGTGTAAAACCAGGCGATAGTAGGTACTATCTACTCCAATTAAAAAAAAAAGTAAATTAAAAAAAAAAAATTTTCTAAGTTTTAACTTAGTATAAGTCGAAACGAAACTTAGAAGCCAAAATCATTTACAATCGCAAAATAGTACTTCTGTTAGTAGCAGTCATTAAAAATTCAAACAAATTATTTATTTATTGCCAGTAATACCTTTTTCTTTCAACAATTTGTTTTTTATATAAGTTTTGTGTCTAGTAATGCTTTTTCTTTTCGAGTATCAAGATTCATTGGGATTTGTTTTTGTTTTTCAAGGGCAGGGTCCCCAAGTCCTACCCTGTTATTTAACCCATAACTGGAGGGAAGGGACGGATTAATACATTTCCCAAGGGTACCAGTGCTTAAGTGAATGTAGGGTATTCAACTGGAATTTGAACTTGGCTCACCGATTTCTCTTTCCGAGCTGATATCTACTGCACCACAACGCACATCCGTCACTAAAAGCTTACAGCACCTGGTATCCCCAAGCGGTCACCCATCTAAGTACTGACCAACCTCAACGTTGCTTAACTTCGGTGATTGGTGTATTCAACGTGATATGGCGATAAGCCAACTTTATTAGTAAGAAAGAATGTATGATTCATGTATGGCTGTGTGGCTGATGCACAAACAGGCTATTATGACCTCCTCTTTTCAAGTAGAGGGTTACTAATATGCAGTTTGACTAAGGTTGTTTGAAAGGCAGTTTATGAGAAAGATAATCAACCTCAATCAGTCAGTTAAGTGCCATACGTGATACATGCTTGGGTGATCATGTCTCAAAAGAGACATGACTGACTGGGCAGAAGATAGCCATTATTTTCTGCAGCAGATTGGTCGCCAGCCAACGCTATAGAACCCAATCTGTCCTGTTATTTAACCCATAACTGGAGTGAGAAGGGATAAATTATATCATTATTTTGTTACATGTTAAGTTTAACAAAAGAAACAAAAATGATTGACCAAAACTCAGAGTTAAATCACATACAAATATTTAATTTAGGATAAACACAAAATTATATATATATAAATTTACAATTTTTTTGCATTCAAAACAGATTACTACTGGCAGTGTGACAGGTAAGTGTTACGAAGGGGAAGGAAGGTGTCAAATATCTTGACCCAGTTAAGATAGCGAAGAAGTTTAAGTGCTATACTTTTAGGAAATCCTCAAATAATTCTTAGTTTGGTCAATGAAAGCATCAAAAATATCTATTTACCCTTTTATTAGGTTGATGCAAAAATAATATCGTTTTCTCACATATGTTACTTTTATATACAATTTCTGAATTAATTCATTGATATATACATATATAGCCATGTTATATATCATTTTGAAGCTCATTTTACGCTCTATCAAATCATGTTATTTGTTACTATTCTCAATCTCTTCATTCATTTTTTGCAGGCTTTTCGACAGCATGGACAAAATTCAAATCTGCACAATTTTCTTGTTCCAGTTCAAACTAGGCCGAAAAGCTGCCGAGACAGCTCGTGATATCAATGATGCGTTTGGCCCAGGAACCACTAACGAACATGTGGCACAATGGTGGTTCAAGAAATTTCGCAATGGTGACAAGAGCCCCGAAGATGAAAACGGTCATGGCCGTCCGACTGCAGTTGATAACATTTGAAAGCCTTAATTGAAGCTGATCCTCGCAAAATCACACGAAAAGTTGCTGTTGAACTCAAGGTCGACCACTCAACAGTCGTTCGCCATTTAAAGCAAATAGGGAAGTCAAAAAGTTGGATAAATTAAATGGGTGACGCATGAATTGAACGATAATAAAAAAAATCGTCGTTTTGAGGTGTCTTCTACGCTTCTTCTGCGCAACAAAAACGACCCATTTTTCAAGCGGATTGTGACGTGTAATGAGAAGTGGATCCTCTACAACAACCGGTGATGTTTGGCACAGTGGTTGGATGCCAGAGAAGCTCCACAACATTTCCCGAAGCCGAAATTGTACCAAAAAAAGGTTATGGTGACTGTTTGGTGGTCTGCGGCTGGTCTCATCCATCACAGCTTCTTAAATCTGGGCAAAACAATTACGGCGGAGAAGTACTGCCAACAAATTGACGAAATGAACCAGAAGCTCCAACGTATGCGCCCGAGATTTGTCAATATGAAGGGATCAATTCTCCTCCATGACAACGTTCGTCCGCATGTTGCTCAACTGACCCTGCAGAAGCTGAACAAATTGGGCTACGAGACTCTGCCTCGTCCGCCATATTCACCGGACCTCTCGCCCACCGATTATCACTTTTTCAAGCATCTCAACAACTTCCTGCGCGAAAAATGCTTTAAAAGCCGAGATGATGCCGAATAGGCCTTCAATGACTTCATCACTTCCAGAACTCCGGATTTCTATGCTAATGGGAAAAATAAACTTGTTTATTGTTGGCAAAAATGTGTCGATTCTAATGGTTCTTATTTTGATTAATAAAGTTTATTATCAAAGGAGTTATGATCTTTTGAAGTTGAACGTCAAAAAACGACATTTTTGCACCAACCTAATAATTCCATGAGGTTCTTTTTCAGGTTTTTGTTGGTCAGCAACTTTTCTTAGAGATTCTTTTGACTGGATGCTCAGATCCATAAATCAGGCCAGAGTTGATAATGTCAGCAAATCCTGTTAATGTCAGCAAATCCTGTTAACAACTAACTACTCTCTTCCCAAAACCTATTTTTATAGGAGCTAACATCTAATTTACATATTTCTAGAACATTTCGAATTCTCTCGAATCTAGTGGAATTTTCTGACATTCTAGCATCTGCCAAACATTCTATTTCTAATTTCCTTATTTTTACAACTACTTCATGAATTCAAACTTTTTTGTAATAAGTAGGACTTAATAGAATCCCTTACTACAACTTTTTATACATTATTAATATTATCTTCTTGATATATAAATGCAACCTCGTAACAATAGTAATAAGTAGTAATTAGTGGAGGATCAGTTTATTACTTCATAACAATATAAAACCGATCCCCCACTTTCTACCCAGTAGAAGTTTTAATTGTTTTCAACTATTATATTCAGTCAGTTAAATGCCATCAAAGAAGACATGACTGACTGGGTAGAAGATTATCCCGCAGTAGGTTGCCAATGCTTTCTCTGGTAGACTGATTGCTAGCCAAGACTATAGAACCCAATCTGTCTTGTTATTTAACCCATAACTGGAGGGAAGAGATGGATTAATCCCTTTCCCAAGGGTATTTGCGCATAAGTGAACGCAAGGAATTCAACTGAAATTCGAACTCTGCTCTAATTTCTCGTTCCAAGCTGGATAGACTATTGGAGCAGATAGACTAAACTATCGCCCGGTTCACACTCCACCCACGTCTATTGAACAGGTGAAGAGGCTCATCCCTTGTTCCCTGCTTAGGATGTGGTTTCCGGCTTTCTCTTTTCCAATCTTCTCACTTTGTTTTTTTTTTTTCAATTGGAGTAGATAGATCTATCTATCGCCTGGTTCACACTCCACCCACGTCTATTGAACAGGTGAAGAGGCTCATCCCTTGTTCCCTGTTTAGGATGTGGTTTCCGGCTTTCTCTTTTCCAATTTTCTCACTTTGTTTTTTTTTTCAATTGGAGTAGCTAGATCTAGCTATCGCCCGGTTCACACTCCACCCACGTCTATTGAACAGGTGAAGAGGCTTATCCCTTGTTCCCTGCTTAGGATGTGCTTTCCAGCTTTCTTTTCTCCATTCTTTTCACTCTTACATAGCCCCCTGCGCTTCAGTGGCATTACCACCTTGCTCGAGGTGATATGATTTTTAAAAAAAAAAAAAAATATCCACTACAACACACAACTTTATATTACATTCTTCATCATGTTTTCATCATTGATTTTCATTTTAATGTTAACTTTTCAATTGTGTTAAATATGAAATTAAAGTACCCTTCTTTAACAAACACTGTTAAATGCGTTTACTGCCACCCCGATGCACATGTATCTTGTTGCTTACTGCACGTTGCCTCTGATGCATATATGCATCTATACAATATCAATGCACTTGACTGACCACTTGTAGCAATGAGTAGACGTTATACTTATTGTGTCATATGGTGTACTGTTGAAAATGTGGCAGGGAATGTTAAAGATGGATATTAGTCACCTTCAAATCAACTCCCAGAGTTGTACCAAACCTTGCATCCCTAACTGCAAATGGAACCATGCTCATATTTTCTGCACCACCACACAAGGCAATGTCACTTTCCCCCAACATGATTTCCTGCAAAGAGAAAAAAAAATTACAATTTTACGACAAAAAAAAGTAAAAACCCTTTACACTTTTTCAACCAGTATTTGAATATGAGGCTGTTATCTTAATTCCTAAAAAGGTAACTTATTGCAATCAGCCCAGGACATGTGCCTCAGCCTAGCTACAGATGAAATCAAACTACAATGCCTTCAAATCAAAACAGTTCACCGATCTATTTGAGGTAATATAAAATAATTATTGGATGTAAACGAGTTCTTGGTCACTCATGCAAGTTGATGAATCAATACTTAAAAACAATTTTTTTGCCCTGTGGGTGATAAATAAGTGGAACCTCACCTCAGAGTTCATGACAAAATCCAACGGAGAATCTGTAATGTGATCAATACCGACTTGGCAGCTCAGCTACAATTGCTATCTCACCAGTGTGACATGGCTTCCCTGTGCCTCTTCTGTAAATACTTTCACGGCTTTTGCTCTGATGAACTTAGATCACTAGGTATGAATTTGCACGAGATACTAGATTAGCAACTAGGTCCCACCCTTTTACAGTGAAACCGATAAAATGTAACCGCAATTTCTACTCTAACAGCTTCTTTTCATGCACTTCCCACCTGTGGAATTCCCTTCCATATACTTGCTTCCCCAACAGCTACATTCTCCAGGAATTTAAATGTAAGGTCAATAGACATCTCGTATCTCACTAACTCACATTCATTCCCTCAAGTTCTTTTTTCATCTACTCCACCCCCCATCCTCGGTATCCTCATCCGTCTATTACTCTCCTCCTGACATTTCCTAGAACTAACCCTTCTTTCTCATTGCTTTCCCCAATGTAACCCCCAGTGCAACAGTGGCAGTAGAATGCCTTGCTTGGGGTGAAATGATTTAAAAAAAAAAAAAAACTTCACTTAGCAATGTCATGAACACACCAACACTGATTTTCAAAAAGAAACTGAGAATCCTTCTCAAATGAGATAAAGTATTAACAACTAATTCCAATTTCAAAGAAATCATCATCATTGTTTAACATCTATTTCCATACTAGCATGGGTTGAACAGGGTTTTCTTGATGACTCCATAATTAAAACATCATTAAAATATTAGAAGTTTTACAGCTGTATGCCCTTACTGATACCAACTAGTTTTGGAGACTGGAAACTCAGTGTTTTTATCGAGACATCATTTCTAAGAAGATTACCTAATTCAGTTTTAATATTTTAAAATGTTGAATTTTTAAAAAAATTCCAGTTGACCCTGATAAAAAACAGGATTTAAACTGGTCGGTCGTTCTCTCGTTTCTAATTTTTCATCACATATATGCCTGAAAGTATTTACCTTGTTTCATGCTGTTTTTGTACTGCCAATAATTTTTTTACACCCCAGATTTTTCCCAACCTCACATTTACTTATGGAAATTATACTAAATTATACTAAAATTATACTAAATTATACTAAAACAGACTAACACACAAAATAAAAAGTTTCAAAGAAAACAGTTGAATTCCCTTCATTTTAATATCTCGTGACTTTGCACTACACAGGAAGGAATTCTAAAAACTAAAATATTCTGTTAATCTTTTGAAATGATTTGTGAGCATTTTTGTGGTTGCCAACATTGTTTGTTTATAGATACATAATTTAGAATAAAGCTCATTTTGTCTTTTTGCCTTGATAATGTCCATCATAGGACAAAACGCGTAGGCGATTTAAAATACACTTTTCCTCTTGTCTTTATTTTATTGACCCATCCTGTCATTAATTTCAGATCATAACTGAGTATATATATATATATATATATATATATATACAGATGAGATCCGAGAATCGCATTGTTAATAAAATTGTACATTGTCATCTCCCACCCAACCCAAACAAAAGAATGAAACGCTGGTTTGTTTGGGAGATGACAATGTACAATATATATATATATATATATATACACAAAATCTCTTCATGCTCATTCGTTTCTTTCTTTTTCATCTTCTTGGAAAAGAAAAAAATAAAACAAAAATTAGACTTTTCTAGATGAGTATCAGTGAGAGGTGTTCAAGCCCTAGTAAGAGCCAAGATTTTGGATACTAATCATCAAGTCTTGCAAATCTATCTTGTACCAAGCTTATTAAATCTCTAAAAACTATTGGCTTAAATTGAACTGAAAAGTGACCAATGGTTTCTAACATTACAATTGAAATCTGACAAAGTTGGAAGGAGGGAAAAAACTTGTTTGCACTACTTACACTGTTCAGGCTATTGTACTCACTTTTGTTGTAATACTCATGTTTTAAGTGACTCAAATTGACAGTGACTGGTGTAGATTGACAACAAAGATGAGGACAACAGTCCAAACAATGAAAATTGTTACAATACCTCATCTCAGAAATATAGACAGAGAACTTGTGTATGAGATAGCTACAGATATCTTACCCACATTAGTTCAAAGCTAGATGAAGATTTTCAATATAAAACTGGCCTTATGTCAGCCAACTAAGGGGAAGCAATATAAAAACTACAACAAAAGCTGAACTTATTTTAAAAGACAGTTTTATGCAAAATGGTTTTAGATTGTTGTTATTGTTTATGAACCTTGATAAGATTAATAACAATAAAATTTCTGCACATCTGTCAGTGTGTATTGGGATCATTTTGCATGATGTCATAATAGATTTTGCATTCAGTGTCATTCAAAGACAGGTGCTGGATCGACCTGCAGTATCCTCCTAGCATGAGCATAATTTTCCTCCTGCAAAACAGTGACAGTAAACTACCTTGCTTGGGCCGGTATGATTATAAAAAAAAAAGAATATATGATGTGCCTATATTCATGAAAAGAAATTTTGTCTGTATAGAGTGGCTACAATTATTAAAATGGTGGCCACCAAGTTCCATGCAGGTTTTGAGGGAGGTCAACCAAACTTTTCTGGTTTGCTTAGACCCAATGTCACTTCTTAAGCACGTTTGACAAGTAAAAAATAACTTTTCTACAGGATTCTATGCCAAGGCTTGGATATCTAACTCTAATCTAAACTTATTTATAAATGGAACTTTGTGTGTGTGTGTGTCTGTTACCTATAGACTCCGAAACAGCTGAACCAATTTTCTTGAACATTTACACAGTTGTACTATAAGCGTCTGCGAGTGTTCTTAGCTAGGTTTTGTGTCGAGGTACCCCCAATAAATATCGATAATCAAAAAAAATCAGGTTATAGAAGGAATGGTCGATTTTAACCAAATTTGATACACTCATAGACAAAGACATAAGAAACAATATTCAGAAGTTTCAAGGTTGCAGTTCTTACAATAGTGCAGAAAATCGATTATATAAAAGGCAAGATGTTTGTGTGTGTGTGTTTATCAGTATGTTCTTTATACAAATCCACAATTTTCATCCGATTCTCACCAAACTTCACACAAATATTCTTTAGGCTTCTGGTCAGGTCATGGGTGACTTATTTTTTCCAATTTCTCTCCAATATTGGAACTCAATACCCTGATATCCAATCAAGTCTGATCAAGATCAGGATTTCAGCTCCTTTTATGGTGGTTCTTGCTGCAAAATCTGCTCTAACTTGGTAAAATTGTAGTTTTTAGACTTAAACATTAATAGATCTTCTCAGACGACTTATTTTCCCCCGATACCGGAAGTCTATACCTACGGTCTCGCTTTAACTGGAAACAACTATTGCTTTTTAGTCTTTCGTGCCAACATCCAAAGAGTCTGAGCTCCAGGAACATGGATTAGTTTTAAAGCTTTCATTACACCTGAGCAATGCCAGGCTATACTGCTAGTATATATATATATATATATATACTAGATGCGATTGGTAAATTGTCGCAATTATTTTATTATTTCAAATATTCTTTAGGCTGAGTCTGAACACCAGGACCATGGATTAGTTTTAAAGCTTTCATTATACCCGAGCAATGCCAGGCTATACTGCTAGTTAAATACATAAATGGAAAATGATATCTCATCTCTTACCTGTGCTGCATTGATAATGGCTTGAAATCCTGAGCCACACAATCGATTGACAGTGAGAGCAGGGACATGGACAGGAACACCAATTCGCAGACCAACATGACGCGCAATGTAAGGGGCATCTGATGCACTCTGCAAAAAGACAGTTTTGGTCAACACAAATTGTTCATATCAAAGGTCAAATCCGAATATAAAATAAATGTCAATTAAAAAGAACGTACCTGAATGACATTACCAACCACAACTGACGTTACAGCTTCAGGTTTGACATTGGCGGATTCCAATGCTGCTTTGGCTGCAATTTCTGTTAAGTCCGTGCAGGACAAGTTCTTTAGTTTGCCACCATAAGTACCAAACGCTGTACGCTTAGCAGCAACAATAAAGACATTTTGAACAGCTGTGGATGGAGTCAAATAAAAAAATTAAAAAAATTACAATTTCAAAAAAATTTATATTGTGATTTTCAGAAAATTAACTTTAAAAAAAAAAACTTTAAAAAAAAAAATTTTTTTTTTTAAAAATCATATCACCCCAAGCAAGGCAGTCCACTGCCACTATACCGCAGGGGGTTACATAGAGCGATTGGCTATAGGAAATGTCAGAGGGATGGTGATAGACGAGTTAGGAGGTATGTAGGGAGAGTGTTGGAGGGAATGGGTGCGAGTTAGTGTGTTAGGTGTCTATTGACCTTACATTTAAACTCCTGGAGGTTGTAGCTGTCAGGGAAGCAATCATGCGGAAGGGAATTCCACAGGTGGGAAGTGCGAGAAAAGAGCATATTTGTGCAGAAATATCTAAATTGTCAGCTATATACAACTGTTTTCTCAGATCCATAATTAAAAATGGCTTCAAGCAAATGAAGCTCGTAGGTCTTTGTGAGGACCATCCTTCTTCAAATTTCATGGAATGGTGCTACAAAAGCTAAAGAAATTCTACCAAATAACACAAATGATTGATTTGTTTTTTATGGCTTATCAACCTTTTGCAGCTTATTTAAAGCCAAAAACTATTTTAGATTGTTTTAATTTTTAGAGATCATGGTTTATTGATACAAGTCCTGCTGATTACCCCATAGCTGGAGGAAGAAGAGATGTATTCAAAATATTTCCAAGGATATTTGCACATAAGTGAATATAATGAACCCAACTGGAGTTGGAACTCAAGTTTTCTATTTTCTAATTCTGAGCCATTTCATTTTTTTTTATAATCATGTCGCCCCAAGCAAGGCATTTTACTGCCACAGCTGTGCAGGGGGTTAGATAGGAGGAATGTTGGGGAGTGAGAGGTTGCAGGGGGTGCCAGGAAGAGATTACTGATGAGAGTGGGGTGGACAAGGAGGAATGTTATGAGAAGTGAGAGGTTGCAGGGGGTGTCAGGAAGAGAGTAGGAGAGGGAAGAGATTACTGATGAGAGTGGGGTGGATGTAGAAAAGCATGAGAGAGAGAGAGAGGATGTAAGTTAGTGAGACAGGAGATGACTATTGACTTTACATTTAAATTCTTGGAGATTGTAGCTGACAGGAAAGCAAGTATGCGGAAGAGAATTCCACAGGGTGGAAGTGCGAGAGAAGCTGCTGCTGGAGTAGAATTTGCGTTTACAATTTATTGCTTTCACAGTAAAAGGGTAGGACCTAGTTGCTAATCTTGTGGCTCAAGGAAATATATAGGGGATACCAGTGAGCTAAATTCATTGGAGCAGAAGCTGTAAACCACCCACACCTCTAGGCTTACAGCACCTGTATTTCCAACTGGTCACCCATGTAGGTTCTGACTAGGCTTAATGTTGCTTAACATTGTTGATTCTACAAAAACAAGTGTTTCAACAGGATATGACTAAGTCATACTATTTAACAGATACCACATCACTTGAGGACTTTCAACAACAGCAATAACTAAAATGCATAGCACACATAACTTGAAAAGATAATACTGACACAACCAAGATGTTGATATTCCACATAACTTCAAATAAAAGGTTAGGAAGGAAACCGCCATCAATACTGGAAAGATCAATAACAGCTACTGGGCTTAAGAAACCTATTTCTATGAAAAATTGTTTTAAGAGAAAGATTTTATAAATTTCAACTGAAAGAGAAAATAATGACATAATGAAGATGTTTATATTCCACACTACTTCAAATAAAAGGTTAGGAAGGAAACCACCATCAATACTGGAAAGATCAATAACAGCTACTGGACTTGAAAAACATATTTTCATTAAAAATTGTTTTAAGAGAATGTTTTCAAAATTTCTACCAAAAGCGATATTGGCTGCTTGGTCAATGAATGCCAAATGTTTTCTGATAAGGAAATTGCTATTATTATTATTATTATCATTCATACAAGATGGTTAGGTAGATGTTCCGCTTCCTTACTCTGTCCCTATGACCTTCGATAAACTATGTGAGTATACTGGATGAGACAAAGAATGAAAAATGAGATTTTATTATATAAGACTGTTTTCCTGAAAAAATATTGTAAGAGAAAGATTTTATAAATTTTTACCAAAACTGACTGCTCAGTCAATGAATGCTAAATGTTTCCTTGGAGGGAAACAGCCAATACTGACATTACCATTCTTTGAGTGCCAAAGCAAATGATGTGAAATGGGAATAAAGGAGCTTGAAATTTGATGGGAGTAGTCATCATTCCAGTCTCACAGCAAGTAAATCCGTGTCTTCATTCAATCCACAAGATTCATGTATGCTCCTGACTTCAAGCAGCAGAGAACCTCTCCGCACATCATTCACTCTCTCAACATATGTAGAGCCAAATGCTGAACTGGTTTATATAAATGATTTGCCCAGTCACCTATGTTATATCCTTGTCTATAGTTCAGAAAACAGATGACCAGAAAAAATATTAAAATTCAGTGTTGGCTATTCTGTTCAAAAAGGCATGTATAGATGAAAATTTCTTAGCTTTTTGTTACTTGAACTTAAAAAACATCAGGTGAGGAAAACTTCATCACAGTGTTCAAAATTGGATGATTGTTTTTTTTTTATATTGGGAAATATTAAAACTCAGTGTTGGTTGTTCTGTTCAAAAAGGCATGTATAGATGAAAATAATTTCTTAGCTTTTTGTTACTTGAAGTTAAAAGACATCAGGTGAAAAAAACCTCACCACAGTGTTCAAAATTGGATGATTTTTTTTTTTTTGCATATCTTATCACAAAAACAAATTTTGATTAGGTCAATGGATAACACTTTTAGATCAACTCAACAAATCTAAAACAGGTCAATAGCCAAATATTACATTTTAAAAGCGTGATTTGGTTTCTAAGCAACTTTAAAGTCATATGAACAAGCTAAAATCCTAAGTAGGTCAGATCTGCGTTTTAAACTTTGAACTTGTCACACAATTTCTTGATGCTTACTACTGATAAGAATTAGAAAAAAAAAGAATTAGACAAAATATTTTACTAACTAAAACACCATTTTTGGACTTACGGTGATTTCTTTGCATAATAAAATTTTTAAAAATTAAAATAAAAATATACATACATCTACAATCAGGGACATTTTTTCTGATTTATTTAAAAAAAATTTTAACAAGTAAACAGACTCAAACTCACATTGAAAAAAAAAAAAATTAAAACTTGCACGTTGACCTGGAGCAAACAAGACATATCCAAATGAATACAAAAAAAATGAACAGTTTTTATAGACATAAGTCTGGAGCCAAATGAAAACTACATTTCTCATTGGCAAAAAATGGTAACTTTCATTCTGAGGGAGTTCTCTGAATCATGGTTAAGGGCAAAATCCCACTGACTGGACAAAACACCAAAGAGATTAAACAAATCTCAATTGGTCAGAAATTATACATAGGATTTAATAAAAAGGCACTTCACACTGATATTGTAACTTCAATTAAGTGCCATACGTGATACACGCTTGGCGATCATGTCTTGAAAGAGACATGACTGACTGGGCAGAAGATTATCCCGCAGTAGGTTGCCATTGCTTTCTGCGGTAGACTGGTTGCCGACCAAGGCTATAGAACCCAATCTGTCCTGTTATTTGACTCATAGCTCGATGGGGAAGAGATGTATTTTATTAATACGTAATAAATAGGGGATCAGTTTATTACTTCATAACAATATAAAACTGATCCCCCACTTTATGACCAGTAGAAGCCTTAATCATCTTTTCAACTATTATATTCAGTCTGTCAGTTAAGTGCCATATGTGATACACGCTTGGGCGATCATGTCTCGAAAGAGACATGACTGACTGGGCAGAAGAATATCCCGCAGTAGGTTGCAATTGCTTTCTGCGGTAGACTGGTTGCCGACCAAGGCTATAGAACCCAATTTGTTGTTATTTTGACTGATAGCTATAGGTGGAAGAGATGTAATATATTATTCCGTAGTATTTAGTGGGGGATCAGTTTATTACTTCATAACAATAGAAAGCTGACCCCCACACTTTATGACCAGTAGAAGCCTTAATCATGTTTCCAACTATTATATTCAGTCAGTCAATTAAGTGCCATACGTGATACACGCTTGGGTAATCATGTCTCAAAAGAGATGACTCACTGGGCAGAAGATTATCCCGCATTAGGCTGCCATTACTTTCTGCAGTAGACTGGTTGCCGACCAAGGCTACAGAACCCAATCTGTCCTATTATTTAACCCATAACTGGAGGGAAGAGACGGATTAATACCTTTCCCAAGAGTATTTGCACATAAACATTTTTAAATACTCTGTCAATTAAGATTTACACCCACATCATGTTGAAACACTGGTTCCTGTATGATCACCAAAGTTAAGCAACATCGAGCCTGGTCAGTACCTACATGAGTGACCATTTGGGAACACCAGGTGTTTAAGCTTGGATTTGAGTGGTGTGATGGATAATTGCTCAGAAGTGTTAATCAAAGAGGCCGAGATCCACTTACATTTGGGTTCATTGCATTCACTCACACACCATTCGGAAAGGTTTCGATCTCTCTTCTAGTCCAGCTATGTTATAGTGTTAATTGCTTAGTCTACTAGTAAAAAGATTGCATAATTACAACCCATATACATCGATACTATTTATGAAAAATAAAAAATAAAAAAAATAGAGTGTGAATCAAATACACTAAAAATAAGAGTATGAGAAATTACTAAAATCTGGTTGGTTGGTTATTGAATTTTATGGCATGTCAACACCTATTTGGGTCATTTTATGCCGAAGCCTTGTTTATTTATGTATACAAGCAGGGCCGTAGCTGATGCTAAAAAAAAAAAAAATAACACCAGGCACAGAGAAAATTGCCCAGATTTATTACTTAACAATATGATGACATCATCAGTGTCATCTGTTTCCAGAAACTATGATTTTTACGGATTTTTTCGGCTATTTCAAAGGAAATTAGGCACAGAACGTGAACATAAACAGGAAATCGGGTTCGGACAGTCTTTTCTCCCAAAATTAATAAATAAACAGATTTTTACTGCATTCATTCAGATGTTTTCTTCATTTTTCTTTCAATCTTTCTTTCTTCGTGAATTGTTTAGTTTGTTTTCTGATGAAGATATTTTTCCTTGCCTGGATTTTCACTATGATTGCACAGATCGGCCCGGTAGTCAGATACAGCCATGGATACGAGGTAGTTATTTTGTATCGAAGGTTGCAAGGTTATTATTGGGTTTTATGATCTGTTTTTTTTTTCTTTATAAATTGCTTTATCTTGTGATTGTTTCTGATTGTATATCTGCATACCTACACACGTGTGCATATATATGTATATACATATATATACATTTGCATACATATGTATATACATATATATACATTTGCATACATATGTATATACATATATATACATTTGCATACATATGTATATACATATATATACATTTGCATACATATGTATATACATATATATACATTTGCATACATATGTATATACATATATATACATTTGCATACATATGTATATACATATATATACATTTGCATACATATGTATATACATATATATACATTTGCATACATATGTATATACATATATATACATTTGCATACATATGTATATACATATATATACATTTGCATACATATGTATATACATATATATACATTTGCATACATATGTATATACATATATATACATTTGCATACATATGTATATACATATATATACATTTACATACATATGTATATACATATATATACATTTACATACATATACAATATTTGAAAGTATCATATTTTTTTGAGGATCTTGATTTCTTTGAGAAAGTTGTATATTCCAACTGTGTCTGTATTTTTAAAAGTTTCTTTTAAGCTTTTTCCATTGAAATATTTTTGTCTTATTTTAGTAGGATATGTTTTATTGTAATTAGGCTTCTGCAACTGCATTTTGGTGCATTTGTCTTTTTTAATATATAAGAGTGAGTTAAGTGTGTGTGTCCTATATGTATTCTGGTTATAATGACTTGTTTTTTCTGAGTGTTTCCAAGATTTTTTCCTATTTTAGGTTTGATTTGAAATAGTTTATTTCCAGTTTGGTTTTTCCATGATTCTTGCCATTTATCTTTTATAGATTTATTTATTTTTGGTTTAAAGTCCGTTTCGGGAATTTGAAGATTTTCATCTATTATCATTTTTAAAGATGATTTAGCAGCAATATCTTCCTTGTCTCCTCCTTGGATCCCAACATGGCTTGGAGAGCAGGGTTTTAGAATTCAGAACTAAAAGATTACCACTTCATTAAAAAAAAAAAAAAGATTTGTAATTCCATTTTGTGTTTTTAATTTTCCAGTAAAATTTTGGTCTAATGGAAAAGAGAGAAGAAAGGTTTTACAGCAAATTAAAAAAAAAAAAAGCCGATTCCTTGTCTCATCCTTGGATCCTAACATGGCTTGGAATCCAGCAGAAGATGATATTTTTGCTTTTTTCTATTGAAGGTAGTTTGTGTAGGAGATTTCGTATTAATGGGTTTTCTAGTTTTTTTTTCTTTTAGGGATATTAATATAGAAAGTGAGTCTGAAAAAATAATATAGTTTTTTTTTTTTACTTTTTGATCTGTACCTGTACCAATTTCAGCATTCACCCTGGACAGGTTGAGCCGGCTTCCTCCCAAGCAATAGAGAAAGATTCGTTGAGATTTGTTTTTAACAGAATGTCCTAAGACCTACCCTGTATAGACCTCAGGCATTTTAATTATCCCGCAACAGGTTGCCAATACCTGCCGCGGTAGACTGGTTGCCAGCCAATCTGTCCTGATATTTAACCCATAACTGAAGGAAAAAGATGGATTAATACTTTTTCCAAGGGCATTAGCGTATAAGTGAATGCAGGGCATTCAACTGGAATTCAAACTCAGCTCCCTAATTTCTCTTTTTGAGCCAATATCCATCGCACCACAACGCACATTGTCAAGAAACACTTACAGCACCTGGTATTCCCAAACTGTCACCCATCTAATTACTGACCAGGCTTAACATTGCTTAACTTCGGTGATCGGATAAGAACCAGTGTATGCAACGTGATATGACCATGAACCGTTGTTGTGGTGCAATGGATATTGGTTCGGAATGAGAAATCAGAAAGCCAAGTTCAAATTCCATGTGAATTCATTGCATTCACTTGCATAAAAATACTCTTGGGAAAGGTATTAATCCATGTCTTCTCCCTCCAACTATGGATTAAATAGCAAGAAAGATTTGATTTTATAGCCTGGATTGGTAACCAGTCTACCACAGAAAGAAATGGCAATCTACTGCGGGAAAATCTTCTGCCTCGTCAATCATGGATCAAAAGAGACATGATCGCCTGGGCATGTATCACATATGGCACTTACTGACTGACTGGTTGTGCTTTAACTCTGAAATGGGATGTTTCAATCCACATGGGTTACCCCTATAGATTTTGCCAGATTTGCAAAGCCATTGATAGGTGGCATTGTTAAACAGCTATAAAACTGACACTTCCTATCTTTCTCTCTTTTCCTCTTAGCATATAGAAGTAACACCAGTACAGGTGTAGAACCACTTCTACATGCACGTACATACCTACATACATTGCCATGCACATACGTTCATACGCATATACCCACACACACACCTACATAAGGACTGCACGTGAAGCCTTCTTTTTCCCGCGTTTATCAAGAAATATATAAACTGATTCCCACATGTGTCTAGCCAGTTGGGAGATGTTTTTCGGAGCATTCAGACCAAGAACCGTTTGTCTCTTCCAACTCACGCAAACCACTAATTGCATTCAGACACACAAAAATGTTTCTCTTTATCTTATAAGCACATTTCAATACATGTATAATTATATTCACTACTATTCAGTACAAACATATTTCCTTTTTCAGGGACTTTCCTGACATAAATATTCAGATAATATCTTTAATATTTAAGAGAGAACTCTTTTCGTGACATTTTGCATTTGTGAATTATTCAGTTCTGTAACCTTACTTAATACAATGTTATTATATTCGTTACATTGTGCTTGGTGTTAATTTATAATTGTGATGCTTTGGACAACCAACCTTTTCTTCACTGTTAAAATTACTACCCCGACGGTCAGTCTACTACAAAATGGTACCCAATTTTTCATATATATTGACCAATGAGAAAGACAGTCTCAAACTCTAATAACATTCTGAATAGTGAGCCAGAGATGAGCTTGTAGAATCACTTCTACATGCACGTACATACCTACATACATATCACCATGCACATACGTTCATACACATATACCCACACAGGGCCGTAGCTGATGCTAAAAAAACACCAGGCACAGAGAAAATTGCCCGGTTTTATTAGTTGACAATGTGATGACGTCATCAGTGTCATCTGTTTCCAGAAACTATGATTTTTTCGGCTATTCCAATGAAAATTAGGCACAGAACATGAACAAAAGCAGGAAATTTGGTTCAGACTTTCTGAGTATAACCAATCTTTTCTGCCAAAATTAATAAATAAACAGATTTTTACTGTGTTCATTCGGATGTTTTCTTTGTTTTTCTTTCTTTCTTTGTGAATTGTTTAGTTTGATTTCTGATGAAGACATTTTTCCTTGCCCAGATTTTCACTATGATTGCACAGATCAGCCCGGACCCATGCCCGGTAGTTAGATACAGCCATGTACCCACACACACTATCGTGAGGACCGCACGTGAAACATTCTTTTTTCCCACATTTATTAAGAAATATATAAACTGATTTCCACACATGCTTAGCCAGCTGGAGACTGTTTTTCGGAGCATAAGTCTCTTCCAACTCACATACTGTGCTAATTGCATTCAGCAATTAGCCACATAAAAATGTTTCTTTCTATCTCATAAGTACATTTCAGTACAAGTATAATTATATTCACTACTATTCAGTACAAACATATTTCCTTTTCAGGGACTCTTCTATCATGAATATTCAGACATTATCTTTAATATCTAATATGTCTTTTCACGACATCTTACATTCACGAATTATTCAGTTCTATAACCTTACTTAATACAATCTTGTTATATTCATTACATTGTGCTTTGAGTTATTTATAAATGTGGTGGTTTGGACAACCAACCTTTTCTTCACTGTTAAAATTTACTACCCCGACGGTCAGTCTACTACATATTGGAACCCAATTTGTCCAAGCCACTACAAGCTTAAATTTTCTGTTTCATGTTAGTAGATAAGGGCTGAAGACATTTCAGCAGTAAAGAAAAAAAACCTTTTGAAAGCAAGGACATTTGACTGCAAAGGAAGAAGACAGGTCAACATCAAAGAAGCCACTGATATCAATAGAACATCAAGAAGGTCCCTGTTACCAGCCAACCACAGAGATACAAGAGAAATTTGAATTCCAGTAAAATTCTCCTAAGGTTGGACAGCCTTAAATGAAAGAATTTTAGAGAAATGTTCGTAAGAATGAAGTGAGTAAAACGAGACTGGAAATGCCATTGAGTAATCTGCAGGTAGGTCTTTTCGGGGTTTTTTTTATCAAAGGTAGTTGCATCTTGGTTTTTAATTTGTTTTATTTTCTCTCTTTGTCATTTTTAAAAATTCTTGTCTTTTTCCGAGTTGTAATTTTTTTACACATTTTTTCGCTAGTAATTCTTTATCATAAATTGTTATGTTGCCATATGAGGCACACAAAAGAAATCATGAAAATTTTGTATTATTTTTTTTTTCATAATTGTAAACAGTAAATGCCAATAAATGCTTATCCTTTTTAAATTTTACAGTGGTTGTTTGGTGTTTTTAAAATTTTGTGCCTATTAATAATGTCTTGCTATTTCTAAGTTTCTGTGTTTTGCACAAGAGCTTGGGTTTGGTAGAAATAAATTCTTTATAATATGAAAGTGAATTTCTACTTTTTTTTGTTCTTGAGAATTTACTACAAATATAAACACTAAGATCTTTAATTAGAATGGTTGGAAAAATGTCAGCAATTGATTTGCACTTTTAAAGATTTCTTTATAGCTGGTTCACATTTCATTTTTCATGATTAAGTAAATGTAAATTTTTGAATAAAAATGTTTTCATATTTTTATTTCTTTATAAATTACTAGATAATAAATATTGCATTGCATTTTTAGTACTATTTAATTGTATTAGCTTTCAGAGAATGTAAAATATTGTTGTAAAATAAACCATCTACTTATTAATATTTTGTAAATTTTTAACAAAAAATGTATAATAAATAAAAAATAATTAAATTTGTGTTTAAAAGTTAAAATGAAATGGTTTCATTGAGATTTTCTGTTTTCCCAAAAAATAATGAACTATTTTAAATTAATGGCTTTAAAGTAGAGGCTTCGTTTGCATTTTTAGAAAATCAAATGCTCATTTCATTACCCTGTCCAACTCAAAAAGATTTTTTTTATGGGATTAACTAAAAACCAAGTCCCCACCCAAAAGAAATTGTTGGTGGTGACGGTTTTGAACACATATCAAGTTTAGCAACGTCGTAAAATGCAATAATTCAAAGTCTAATGAATGATAAGGCTTTTATCATAATTAAAATCAAGTAACTTCTTTTTTTTTTAAATTAACCTTAGAAAATAGAAATAAAAAATCAAATTTCTATTTTCAATTTAAAAAGTGTGTAGTTCAATTTTAAACTGATTATGGCACCAAATTTTGGAAAAAAAATAATGCGTTTTTATTTTACACTTTAATAATAAACAATATTTTTTAAAAATAACTTTTTAAATATACTTTTTTTTCGCATCTCTCAAAAACAAAATGAAATGCGTGACTCAAAAACAAAAAAAAACGGTGTAATGAGAAAACGTAAACCTGTGAAAAATAAAACAAATGTCGACGAAATTTTTAATGTTACAATAAATTTTTAATTCTAATTTCTTGGCATTTTAAGTTCGACATAAAATAGTGGAAAAAATAGTTTTTTCTTGGGTTCCAACACTGGTGCTCGTGGGGAGGCGGAACTAAAAAAATTACAATTTTTAACAATTTGAAAAATAAATTGAATGGAAATTGGGTCGGAACATTTTTTAACGAAACAAAAACTAAAGCTTGAAAGTCCATATCATTTTGAATAACTTGCACAAATTATATTTGGAACGTGAACTGACATAAGCATAAAAATTAAATACAAGATTAATTTACCTTTCGCTAAAACCATTCTGTTTCTGGTTTTGTTTTGTTTTTTTTTAGAGAAAATTACCGACACGGGTTCATTCGTTCAGCTCTAGTCAAAATTTCACCAAACACACACGAGCTCAAGTGATAATATTTATACAGGCCGTCCCTACGGAAAGCCATACGGGCCATAAAACAACAACCTCGCTGATCAGTAATTTTCCTCTTTAAATATAGTCCAAATTATCCACATTTTAACGCTTTAGGAATACTTATTGGTAATTTCACAAGATTAGATAACTTTTAAACAGAAGTTAAAATGTTTGAAATTTTTAATCTTAGACTAAAAATGGAAACAGGAAACTTGTTCAAAACCAAAAATCATTTTTTTGTTATTCAGATGTATTTCAATTTCGGGATTATTTTTAAAAGACAAAACTGAAAAATATGATTTCAAATTTCTGCAAGACTCTTTCTTTTTGCTTATGTTTTCTTCTGAGTTCTATAATTAATTTCCCTGTTTCCTTGTTTTAAACTAAATTTATTATGTTACAGTTTAAAAAGCGAGCGACAAAATCAGTTTAATTTTTTTCGATGCTCTCGTAGCAAAAACAGTGTGATTCAAATTAACTTCTTTTTAAAAATTCAGGTCAAAAATTAGGAACATTGTTTTCGTTGAAAAAGAAAAACACCTTTTTTCTATGAATGGAGGGTGTGGGAAATGTCATCGATTTTTTTAATGTCCTAAACAAATTCTACAATACATTCCAATGTGGATTTGACTCCATTTACATCACTTTTTTTAATCTAATCTCAAAGTCATATTCTTAAGCATTTCTGTTTTTTGGGGGGTTTTTTTTTTTTGTTTTATCCACAGATAATTCAAAATTTGGCCACTTCCGTGATGTAATCATCATTAGCATGTTTTTCTCGTCAATGACAACTGAATAATGAGTTTGCGCGGTATCCCTCACACACACAAAAAAAAAACTTGCATTAAGTTTTGTGGGATTCATACATTTACACCCACACACATACATACTTTAGTTTATTCAACACATATTTGTAATACTAATTTACTAATATATTATTATGTTCATAGCTGTTGCGGCTACCGGGCTATTCGCAAACGTATTTTTATGATGACGATTCGTACCTCGTGTGGCATTGGAAATAAGACAAAAGACACTTGAGTAATAAACAACAATGAACATGTATTATTAACAATAGAATAAGCATGCAATAAGGATGTTATTTCCTTTTACACCAATGAAAGAGAAGAGAAAGTCATGTTGTTGAACGTATTAAAATGTTCGTAGAGAAATACATAGTTTATTGAATTAGAATTTGTGTGAGAACATGCATGTGTGTGTGTGTGTGTTAAACTAGCAACTAACTGCCACCTACAATTAGCGCGATGTGTGTGCAAGACGAAAGTTCCTTTGCCACATTGTATAGCAGAAGTTAAGCTTGAGTTGGGGTTTGTTGCACATAATTTCGGTCAAAAAGCGGAAGTCCAACAGGCTTGTAACACGTGTGTCCCTGCTTATATAATACTTGCAAAAGCATGGGAAAGCGAAGGTGTTGTAGTCTGGACAACTTGGGTACCAATTTATAGACTGACCGTCGGGGTAGTAAATTTTAACAGTGAAGAAAAGGTTGGTTGTCCAAACCACCAAAACTATAAATAAAATAACCCAAAGCACAATGTAAAGAATATAACAACATTGTATTACTATTAAGTAAGGTTACAGAACTGAATAATTTGTGAATGTAAGATGTCGTGAATAGAGTACTCTCTTAGATATTAAAGATATTGTCTGAATATTCATGATAGAATAGTTCCTGAAAAGGAAATATGTTTTTACTGAATAGTAGTGAATATAATTATACATGTATTGAAATGTTCTTATAAGATAAAGAGAAACATTTTATGTGGATAATTGCTGAAATCAGTTTATATATTTCTTTAATAAACACGGGAAATCAGTTTATATATTTCTTTAATAAACACGGGAAAAATCAGTTTATATATTTCTGTGGAAATCAGTTTATATATTTCTTTAATAAACACGGGAAAAAGAAAGTTTCACGTGCAGTCCTTACGTAAGAGAGTGTGGGTATATGCATGTGAACGTATGTACATGGAGTTAGGTATGTAGGTATGTACGTGCATGTAAAAGTGATTCTACAAAGGAATATCACATGAAAGCCATGTGTTTCGAGAATGAAAAACACACAAGACAAGTATTTCGTAGGTGTAATACACAATATGCATATGTATGTAAACGCAGTAATATGAATGTCGTTGAAATGCGTAGAAATACACGTGAGTCCCACATATGCATACACCTACACATTAAAACAGTATGCGTGTTTTCATCTGCAAGACACACTATGTTAGCAAGAAGTGATTGGTTAATCTTGACTGGTCATCCTGTTCACGTGTTAAATCCTATTTTCCCACGCTTTCTGCGCGTCCATATAAGCAGCGCATTTTCCATGTGTTGCTTCAGTGAGGCCCCAGCTTAAGGTTACTGAGGACACCCGTAAAATTCTCACTCACATATACACCTGTCCATGGCCGTATCTGACTGCCGGGCACACTGGGCACGGGTCCAGGCCGATCCGTTCAATCATAGTGAAAATCCAGGCAAGGAAAAATGTTTTCGTCAGAAATCAAACTCAACAATTCACGAAGAAAGAAAGAAAGAAAAAAACAAAGAAAACATCCGAATGAACGCAGTAAAAATCTGTTTATTTATAAATTTTGTGAGAAAAGACTGGTTATAGTACTCAGAAAGTCCGAACCTGATTTCCTGCTTTGGTTCACGTTCTGTGCCTAATTTCCATTGGAATAACCGAAAAAATCAGCAAAAATCATAGTTTCTGGAAACAGATGACACTGATGACGTCATCACATTGTCAACTAATAAATCCGGGCAATTTTCTCTGTGCCCGGTGTTTTTTTAGCATCAGCTACAGCCCTGCACCTGTCCGATTGCAGGTAGTAATTAGTGGCGCAAATTTATTTTTTATTCACACATGCATGTGCACGCGCGTTTCACAATACAAACTCCAATATGAACTCAAGAACTGTATGTACTTTATTCTTCTTTTGAGAACTTTATTCCAATTAATCTTCCATAGAACAAGAGACTTCCAATGAACATTTGACTTCTCTTAACAGTTAAAGGGAGAAAACTCTTTCTCCTTCTATTCACTTTCAATTTGCATGCTTCTTTTGATTAATTGTATTATTTGTTATTATATGTTTTATTGTTGGTTCCATTGGCATCATTGTTGTTTCTTATTTTCTGTGTCATGTGTCTGATCAATTGTGCATTGTGTCGAATCCTAAATATAAATATTGTAATGGACCTGGAATCTGCTACAAAGTTCTTTTGCAAAAACTCTAGATTTCATTGGATAATAAATACTATTGTGATGTGCCAACCTCCTTCACGCACACATTCGCATACATCCAACCCGCGCATTAGACGCCAAGCGATCATGGGATAATCACACATTCAATTCCAGACAACCATTGGCTCAAAAGCACACACTGATTGGTTAGTATCAACCAATCAGCAAGTGTGCTTTTGAGGCCAACCAATCAGATCATTGGCACGTGCATGATGATATTTTCCTGCGCAGTCAATTTGATCCAACCGGCGACTATTTAAGCAACGCACCCACGTGTTTATCTTCAGTGGGGCCCCAGCTGCCTTAGCAGTTGGGACATACGTCATAATCTTTCCTCACTCACACACCCGTGTCTGACTGCAGGTAGCAGTCGGTGGCGGGCAAAATCCTCTCTCACATCCGCCACATATACATAGTGAGAATTCAGGTGCCAAACGAATCCCTGTCAGTTGAAGAAGCGCCCTCACTCACACATACATACACATGCACACACCCACATACATCTTCAGTGAGACCCCAACGGCAGAAGGTAGTTGCAGGGACATGTGACAACCTCCAATACACACTTTCAAACTTCCTTCTAGAACATTCAACAACGACATACTCATTCAACATGTGTTACACAAACCTTTTCTTAAGAACAGTTTTCCAATTGGAGTAGATAGAGTAAATTATCGCCCGGTTCACACTCCACCCACGTCTATTGAACAGGTGTAGAGGCTCATCCCTTGTTTCCTGTTTAGGATGTGGTTTCCGGCTTTCTCCTTTCCAATCTTCTCACTTTTCTTTTTTTTTTTTCAATTGGAGTAGATAGACTAAACTATCGCCCGGTTCACACTCCACCCACGTCTATGGAGCAGGTGTAGAGGCTCATCCCTTGTTTCCTGTTTAGGATGTGGTTTCCGGCTTTCTCTTTTCCAATCTTCTCACTTTTGTTATTTTTTTTTTTCAATTGGAGTAGATAGACTAAACTATCGCCCGGTTCACACTCCACCCACGTCTATTGAGCAGGTGTAGAGGCTCATCCCTTGTTTCCTGTTTAGGATGTGGTTTCCGGCTTTCTCTTTTCCAATCTTTTCACTCTTACATAGCCCCCTGCACATCAGTGGCATTACCGCCTTGCTCGGGGTGATATGATTTTAAAAAAAACATTTAAGAATATCTTAAAGACATTTCCACAACAATTCATGAGTATTATTCATTTTTGATTGAACTTATTCTTAGCAGTCAAAGAGAGGTAACTCTTGACAATTTTTCCATGGTTCACTTAAATGCATTGCTTTTTGTATCAATGTTGAATGATTGTAATTTTTTAATACATATACATGCTGTGACAATTGTTGTTGGTTATTCTTTTCATGAGTCATGTGTGATATTTTCTAAGCCTAAAGTTAAATGAAATTTTAACGCTAAGCTTCTGTTTCTATAGGACAATTTAAGAATCGCAGCTTAAGTGACAATTTGCCAATCGCTTGATTTTATCTAATCAAAATTTGTGCACTTTTGGTAGAAGGTGGCTCCAACCAACTTCTTTGAGTTTTAAAAAAGCTCGTATTTTGATTGAATGATCTTTTAATTTACTCAGTGATGTTGATGTGCGTTGTGGTGCAGTGGATATCGGCTCGGAATGAGAAATCGGGGAGCCGAGTTCAAATTCCAGTTGAATTCATTGCATTCACTTACGCGCAAATACCCTTGGGAAAGGTATTAATCCATCTCTTCCTTCCAGTTATGGGTTAAATAACAGGACAGATTGGGTTCTATAGTCTTGGCTGGCAACCAATCTACCGCAGAAAGCAATGGCAACCTACTGCGGGATAATCTTCTGCCCAGTCAGTCATCTCTCTTTTGAGACATGATCGCCCAAGCGTGTTTCACGTATGGCACTTAACTGACTGACTGATGTTGACAAACCGTTTTATTTTTTCTATCCACCTCCTTTTATTTTGCTTAAATCATTGCTCAATCACTGAAGTTAAGCAACATTGAGCCTGGTCAGTACTTAGATGGGTGACTGCTTGGGAATACCAGATGCTGCAAGTGTTTAGTGACAGATGTGCATTGTGGTGCAGTAGATATCGGCTCAGAAAGACAAATCAGTGAGCCGAGTTTGAATTCCAGTTGAATACCCTGCATTCACTTAAGCACTGGTACCCTTGGGAAAGGTATTAATCCATCCCTTCCCTCCAGTTATGGGTTAAATAACAGGGTATGACTTGGGGACCCTGGCCTTAAAAAAAAACAAATCCCAATGAATCTTGATACTCAAAAAGAAAAAAGTATTACTAGACACAAAACTTATATAAAAAACAACAAAAAATTGTCGAAAGAAAAAGGTATTACCAGCAATTTAATTGGAGTAGATAGACTAAACTATCGCCCGGTTCACACTCCACCCACGTCTATTGAACAGGTGAAGAGGCTCATCCTTTGTTTCCTGTTTAGGATGCGGTTTCCGGTTTTCTCTTTTCCAATCTTTTCAACCTTATGTAGCCCCCTGCACATCAGTGGCATTACCACCTTGCTCGGGGTGATATGATTAAAAAAATAAATAAATAAAAATTTAGTTGGCAATAAATGACCCACCAAGGTTGATATGCCATAAAAACAAAACAACCAACCAACATTTTGGGATGGAGATGGAAAGATTGTTGTCTCTTGCATCATGGCAAAACTATATGCTTTCCTCTAAGGTCTTTCTTGTCTGAAAGTGTAGTGGATAAGAAATTAATTAAATCAACTCTCTTCTTCACTTTTACAAAATTTCACGACGACATGTGAAATCCTGAATTTCCCAAAAGGTAAAGGATTGACCATTTGCTTAACAATTTCGCAAGTAGGTGTTAAAATGATTTTTGACTGACTTTTCATCCAGTGAGAAATTCAAAAGGACATATAAATGATTTCACAGCTTCAGAGACTCAGATGGGAGCAGCGAAAGAGAGACACACATCTAAAATGTAACTTCAAACTTCAAGCGTTGTCCTCTTTCTCTTTCTCTTTATCTCATTCAACAATTACTACTACAAACATTTTGTACAACCCTACCCTTAACTTCTTAATTAATATAGAAAAAGGATGAACCATGTGCTTAAAGAAAAAGTGGAACCCAGAATTCGCAAGTAGGTGTTAAAAAGAATTTTGATGAAATGAGAGCGACTTGCAAGACCAAAAAGGACTTTGCGAGTAAGTGCGAATAATCTAGATTACAATATAAGGACTTCATCAGCATCAGTCAGTTAGAAAGTCAGATGGGAGCTGCAAGATGAAATGACTAAAATGTAACTTCAAATCAACCAGGAGATAAGGTCAGGTCGCACCTTGTTCTCTTTCTCCTTTATCCCTTTCAACAATTACTACTATGAACATTTTCTACAATTCTTGAGACCCTTAACTCAACTTTATCACTGATCACAAACTCTACCCTTAACCTCTTAATAATGTTTCTAATTGAACATTAACTTCTACATCTCATGTTATTCTTTCCTTGAAATAAATTTCTATTTTAACATGAAAAATGTATATTTTATTATTCCACTCTTCTACACTAATCCACACATTCCAACTGACAACCGACCTTCTGATGATAATTCTGCATAAATCCTGTAAGCTGTAGGGAGTTCGGTTATGTCTGACACAAGGCCGAATCAAAGATCATTAACCAGCTCTCAACGCAACACTGGTTACTGCCATTGTACAAGAACACACACCCCTACAATACAATAGCAACTCACACTGCACCATTTTTTATGCAGTCTTCATAAAAGATGCCAAGTACTTGAGTTTTTTTCTGTAGTTCTGCTGTTAATGCCTACAATTCACAGGTAAAAAAAAGTTCAATATGCATTAGAAGTAAAATTAATTTGAAATAACACGAACTTCCTTGACATTTTTGCCTTCAACTTGATGCTTGAAACAATACAATATTTTCATATGAAATTATCAAATTCACTTTTTCGAGAATGCTCATGAAAGTTCAGATGTTTAAATGTTTAAGAAACAGTGGACAATGTTACACTATCTTCTAGAAGTTGTTTGACAAAACGTTTGCTGATTGATCTTTAACACATTTTCTATAAGTTCGTTGCTACAGTAGCACATCACCTAAAGTGTCTTCTTTAACCTTCAAGTCTGGCAAAAAAATAACAATGAACAATCCTGCACATATACAATGGCTACCATCTGCTCATGCATTGCATATTGCTGCCATATCTGGTCAGGTGCTCCTGCTATCCACCTCAGTGTCCTTGACAAAATCCAACAAAGAATCTGTAATGTGATCGATCCCGACTTGGCAGCTCAGATACAGTCACTTTCTCACCGGCACAATGTGGCTTTCCTGTGTCTCTTCTACAAATACTTTCATGCTTTCTGCTCCGATGAACTTATCTCACTAGTACCCTCTATATATAAATTTCTTCGAGCCACAAGATTAGCAACTAGGTTTCAGCCTTTTACTGTGAAAGCAATAAATTGTAAATGCAAATTCTACTCCAGCAGCTTCTTGTCTCACACTTCCCACCTGTGGAATTCCCTTCCATTTACTTGCTTTCCTGACAGCTACAATCTCCAAGAATTCAAATATAAAGTCAATAGTCATCTCCTGTTTCACTAACTTGTATCCTCTCTCTCATGCTCTTTTCTCCGTCCAACCCACTCTCATCAGGATTCTCATCATTCTCTTACCCTCTTCCTGACACCCCCTGTAACCTGTCACTCTTTCTCATAACATTCCTCCTATGTAACCCCCTACACAACAGTGGCAGTAAAATGCCTTGCTTGGAGCCACATGATTATAAAAAAAAGTTCCCTTAAAACTGCTATTACTGAATACTACCTCAACTACCTTGGCAAGATTGTAAAAATATGTGAACCAAGTACAATTTGATATTTACTGTTTACCATTTTGTAAAAATGCTTAAAAATTGGCCAATCAATTATTTATTGCCAGCCAAGTGCTGACTGTTGAACAAATCTTTGTTTGTTTATTTTTAAAAGTTTGTGAATTTTTATAAATATATGAAAAAAAAATTGTTTTCATATTTATTTCTTTATAAATTGGAAAATGATAAAGATTGCATTGTAGCTAGTTTACATATATTTATAATGTTGCAAATATAAAATTATTCCTGTAAATAAGTAATCTAATAAATAGTGTTTAATATCTTTGTAGTCAATTCTCAAGAATTATTAAAATATTTTATTAGTACTGGTTGATTTTCCAACAAGTTAATCCTTGTTTGTTATTACAACTAGATAATGAGTATGATCCTCACTGGGTACTCTACACAAAATTGAGTATCAAATAACCAACAAGGGTTAACTTATTAAAAAATCAACTAATAGTAAAAAAAAAATTATTAAAAAAAACTGAAGCAGAGAATGTCAAAAGCATTAACTTCCATCAATTTTGACTCTTTTGGAATTATCAACCTTTTGCTGTACTATATATATATATATATATTTGAAATGATTTGTTTGAACATTATTTCAAACAAATCATTTCAAATTGTTGGTTGTTTATAACCAAGTTTCGTTAATCTTCGTTAGTTTCCATAATATATATATATATATATATATATATATATATATACATGAGTTAACTCTCACTACAGACCTCAAGTAGAATGACTATATAGAATCCATAGCTAAATCCACTGCTAAGAAAACCGGTTCTCTGTGTAGGGCCAGGAAGTTTTTTTCTGCCTGAAACAATCCTGCACATATATAAATCTACCATCCGCCTGTGCATTGAATACTGCTGCCATATCTGGTCGGGTGCTCCTGCTATCCACCTAGGTGTCCTTGACAAAATTCAATGGAGAATCTGTAATGTGATCGATCCTGACTTGGCAGCTCAGATACAGCCACTTTCTCAACAATGCAATGTGGCTTCCCTGTGTCTCTTCTACAAATACTTTCACGGCTTCTGCTTCAATGAACTTAGCTCACTGGTGTCACCTATATATGAATTTACTCGAGCCACAAGATTAGCAACTAGGTCCCACACTTTTATTGTGAAACCAATAAATTGTAAACGCAAATTCTACTCCCTCAGCTTCTTTTCTTGCACTTCCCGCCTGTGGAATTCCATTCCATTTACTTGCTTCCCCAACACCTACAATCTCCAAGAATTTAAATATAAAGTCAAAAGTCAACTCCTATCTCATTAACCTGCATCCTCCCTCTCATGCTTCTTTCTCCGTTCACCCCACTCTCATCAGTATTCTCATCCTTCTGTTACCCATTTTCTGACACCTGTTATAACCTGTCACTCTTACTCATGACTTTCTTTCTATTTAACCCCCTGCAAAACAGTGGCAGTAAAATGCCTTGCTTGGGGTGATATGATTATAAAAAAGAAAAGAAATTTTATACTATTATAATGTAGATATAAAAGGGGGATCAATTTTACGTTACAACTGATATATAAACTGTTCCCTCACTTTATGGCCACAGTCATCCTTCTCTTATCCACTTCCTGACAGCCCCTATAACCTGTCACTCTTTCTCATAACATTCCTCCCATGTAACCCCCTACACAACAGTGGCAGTAAAATGCCTTACTTGGGGCAATATGATTATAAAAAAGAAAATAAATTTTATACTATTATAATGTGGGTATAAAGTGGGGGATCAATTCTACATTAGGATCAATATATAAACTAATCTCTCACTTTATGGCTACAGTCATCCTTCTCTTACCCACTTGCTGACACCCCCTATAATCTGTCACTTTTTCTCATAACTTTCCTCCTATGTAATCCCCTGCACAACAGTGGAAGTAAAATGCCTTGCTTGGGGTGATATGATTATAAAAAATTTTCAAAAAAATTAACCAATTACCACCTGATTATGCAGCATGATATTTGAAAGACTCATCCTCTTTTCCCTTTGACTTTTGAAGTGGCATCGTGTTACCTTTCACTCCACTAGCATATAATGTATTTCCAAGACACAGACTAAAGATTGTATTGAACTGTTCGTAACTTCAACTTCATTTCTTTCTCTATCCTTCTGTAACATTAAACATCTTGTTGATACATTTATTAATTGTTGTTTGTTTGAAGTTCATGTTTGGTGTTCTTTTTTTTTACCTGGACTCACATCCCTGCAACTCAATAAAGCCACTAAAATGCAAGGGGTTACCAAATGTGGGAAATATGTTAAAAAGAAAACATTTGGAGTAGATAGACTAAACTATCACCCGGTTCACACTCCACCCACGTCTATTGAACAGATGTAGATGCTCATCCCTTGTTCCCTGTTTAGGATGTGGTTTCCAGTTTTCTCTTTGCCAATCTTTTTACTCTTTTCTTTTTTTTCCAATTGGAGTAGATAGACTAAACTATTGCCCGGTTCACACTCCAGCCACGTCTATTGAACAGGTGAAGAGGCTCATCCCTTGTTCCCTGTTTAGGATGTGGTTTCCGGTTTTCTCTTTTCCAATCTTTTTACTCTTTTCTTTTTTTTTTTTTCAATTGGAGTAGATAGACTAAACTGTCGCCCGGTTCACACTCCACCCATGTCTACTGAACAGGTGAAGAGGCTCATCCCTTGTTCCCTGTTTAGGATGTGGTTTCCGGTTTTCTCTTTTCCAATCTTTTTACTCTTTTCTTTTTTTTTTTTTCAATTGGAGTAGATAGACTAAACCATCGCCCGGTTCACACTCCACCCATGTCTATTGAACAGGTGAAGAGGCTCATCCCTTGTTCCCTGTTTAGGATGTGGTTTCCGGTTTTCTCTTTTCCAATCTTTTTACTCTTTTCTTTTTTTTTTTTCAATTGGAGTAGATAGACTAAACCATCGCCCGGTTCACACTCCACCCACGTCTATTGAACAGGTGAAGAGGCTCATCCCTTGTTCCCTGTTTAGGATGTGGTTTCCGGCTTTCTCTTTTCCAATCTTTTCACTCTTACATAGCCCCCTGTGCATCAGCAGCGTTACCGCCTTGCTCGGGGTGATACGATTTTTAAAAAAAAAAAGTGTTAACAATAAAAGAACGGGGTTAAAGTTCAGGTTAAACAAACAGTAACAATTGATAAATTGCAGTTTTAAATTTCTTCATAATTAATGGCAGGTCATTGACCACATTAATGAGAGTTATGACAAATGATCAGGACCAGCTTATCCATAAGGCTAGAACAGGCTGCAATGATTTTAATTTTCTGGATTTTATAACTGCTAAATAGTTTAATAAACTGAAATTATATCAATATGACAGACTCATATTTATTTGACTTTGCAGGAAGCAAAGTAAGGAGAAAATGTTTTAGTACGTGTCATTGTTTCAAGTTAATGTTTGATTTTAGTTCAGAATTTTAGAAATTTTTATAAAGCAGTGATTTTAATTTTCTATATGTTATAACTTGTAAATAATTTCCTAAACTGAAATGATGTCAATATGACAGACTCATATTTATATTGTTATAATGCTGATTATAAAAATCTGTTTTTTTACTTCAGTTGTGTTGAAATATGTGCTAATTTGGTTTTTCAATAAATAGCAAAATAGTTAGTTAACACACTTTGGGTGATCATGTCTCGAAAGAGACATGACTAACTAGGCAGAAGATTATCCCCCAGTAGGTTGCCATTGCTTTTTGTGGTAGACTAGTTGCCAGCCAAGGCTATAGAACCCAGTCTATACTATTATGTAACCCAAAACTATTGGGAAGAGAGAAATAACCTTTCCTAAGGGTATTTGTGCGTAAGTGAACTTAACTGGAATTCAACCTCGGCACCCCGATTTGTCATTTTGAGTCGATATCCACTGCACCACAATGCACATCCTAGTAAAATAGTGATATTTCTAACCTCTTACTCTTCTAAACCCTTGAATATTTTTTACTTGTGATATTTTTCAGCAATATTTTCTTTTTTAAGTAAACTTATTGCAAATGCTTTAAATAAACTAGAATAGGTATCTTTTAGTTGTCAATAAAATTATTCTTTTAGTTTCTAAAAGAATAATTTCATTGACAAACAAAAGATACATATTCCAGTTTATTTAAAGAATTTAAAGAATCTTTTAGTTTCCAAAAGAATAATTTTATTGACAAACAAAAGATACCTATTCTAGTTTATTAGAAGAATTTGCAATAAGTTTACTTAAAAAAATGAAAAATGTTTGCTGGAATATATCACAAGTAAAAAAATATTCAAGGGTGAGGAAGAGTTAGAGGTTGACCCCATTAGCCTAGTGGTCCTTTTAAAAAGTCATAATTCTGTCAATAACTAAGGCTGCTAAAACTTTATCCTTATGGATTGAATAAAGCATTTGGTTATCAATCTCTGGGTTGCCAGCTACAACAAACATCTGAAGCAATTTCAGTATAACAATCAAGATGAATATAGTAGTTGAAATAAATCAGTGTTTAATAGGGAATTACCTCCCTTACATTTCCATCAATTACCTCCCTTACATTTCGCCAGGATGTGCGTTGTGGTGCAGTGGATATCGGCTTGGAACGAGAAATCGGGGAGCCGAGTTCGAATTCCAGTTGAATTCATTGCATTCACTTACGCGCAAATACCCTTCAAAAAGGTATTAATCCGTCTCTTCCTTCCAGTTATGGGTTAAATAACCGGACAGAGTGGGTTCTATAGCCTTGGCTGGCAATCAGTCTACCGCAGAAAGCAATAGCAACCTACTGCGGGTTAATCTTCTGCCCAGTCAGTCATCTCTCTTTCGAGACATGATCGCCCAAGCGTGTATCACGTATGGCACTTAACTGACTGACATTTCCATTAATATATTCTGAGCCCTGCTTTCAATTTCAAAAGTCATAAATCAGAAATCAAAACAAAAAGAACATATATACCACTGTTGCATTTTTTTCTTTCCTTAGTAATGGAGGTAATTCAGTCTTTAATATACAAAGTGTTCAGAAAATAAAAATCATCTCTTTTTATATACTGCGTCCATTCATGACATAGACGATCATGGATTTTTCTTCTTTTTTTTTTTTTTTCAGTTTTCTATTCTTTGGAGCTCTTAGTAAACTTCTTCTCTTCACTATCTCCCCTAATCCCAATCATTCACATAAGCTCGTTAGGTAGGCTATGCAATGCTTTCCTCTGTCCATCTTACCTTATCCTGTCAATGTCAAATGTTCTCAGCCCTCATTACATGCCCTAAAAATTTCAATCGTCTCCTTCTGATGCTAAGTGTCCATTTTGTTTCCATTTTCTCTAAAACTTTGTGATTGTTCACATGTTGAGTCCATGTCATTCTCAACAGCCTTCTGTAGTGTAAAACCATATATCTGTTGCCTTCTTCATCTGTGCTGTGATGATATTGTCCAGCCATTCACTGCTAAGATGACCGATATCATATAAGTTAAATAAGTACTCGTTTCTAGACTAAACTATCGCCCGGTTCACACTCCACCCACGTCTATTGAACAGGTGAAGCTCATCCCTTGTTTCCTGTTTAGGATGTGGTTTCCGGTTTTCTCTTTTCTAATCTTCTCACTCATATGTAGCCCCCTGCACATCAGTGGCGTTACCGCCTTGCTTGGGGTGATATGATTAAAAAAAAAAAAAATTTTAACGAAATTTTTCTGTTCCTTTATACTTTGATTAGCTTTTGGAAGGAATCTTTCACTATCCCAATGTACGTTTGAATTTATTTTTAAATATGTACGTTAATTTTTTTCACAGAGGTTCTGTTAAGTGGCTATTATTAAGTGGCTATTATTAAGTGGCTATTATTGAAACGACACAGTATTTTTTCTATTGCGGTTTTCATTTTAATTTATGCATCAAGGAAAAGTCGTTTGACTAGTGGTAAGTTCTTGGAGAGGAGGGAAACGAGGAGAAAACTCATACTTAATATAAGGAAGAGACAGATGAGGTTTCTGGGACATGTAATGAGGAAGGAGGGCCTGGAGACTTTAATACTCACGGGACGGATAGAGGGAAAGAGAGACAGGGTTAAGCAGCGCGAGACCTATTTGATAGGCCTGAGCAAATGGATAGCAGAGCAGGGTTTGGGAGAGATACTAAGAGGAAGAATTTTGAGAGCGACAAGAGACAGAGCCAAGTGAAAGTCCGTGATCGCCTACGTCCTGAATAATAATAATAATACATAACATCTCATAAATACATAAATTCATGGATGCAGGTTTCATTGAATAATATAGACAAGTTTTGTCTATTAATTTTGTGTAGGATCCGTTCGTACCGTCTGATATACTTTTTTTTTTTTTAATCATATCACCCCGGGCAAGGCGGTAAGGCCACTGGTGTGCAGGGGGCTACGTAAGAGTGGAATGATTGGAAAAGAGAAAGCTGGAAACCGCATCCTAAACAGGGAACAAGGGATGAGCCTCTACACCTGTTCAATGGACGTGGGTGGAGTGTGAACCAGGCGATAGTTTAGTATATCTACTCCAATTGAAAAAAAAATAAGGAAAAGTGAAAAGATTGGAAAAGAGAAAGCCGGAAACCACATCCTAAACAGGGAACAAGGGATGGTGATATCGTTGAAAGACAACAAAAAATCACAGAAGTTGTTGATTGTTTTATCGGATCTAAGCTTTCGGCTCACATCAGCCATTATCAAAGAATAAATATTAACACACAGTAAACATAGAACATTTAAGTTATTAACAATAAAGAGAATTAAATTGAAGATACAAGTCCATCCCTACCGTGGCGGATAGCCGAAGACAGTGACAAAATAGTGGCGTTGTGGTCCCTGATCCGATTACAGGCATTTGAGTACGTTATTGGAAATATCAAAATTGATCGTATTCAAACCAGGTTTAAGTTGTTTAATGTAGAGATTGCTTCCAGGATTATTGTGATTTTTTGTTGTCTTTCAACGATATCACCATCAAGTATATCAGACGGTACGAACGGATCCTACACAAAATTAATAGACAAAACTTGTCTATATTATTCAATGAAACCTGCATTAATGAAAAAATGCTGCCAAAATACACACAATTTAATTTCATAGATGTCTACTATGAAATTCTTTCAATATCGGCTTTTATAATAAGATCTTGTGCAAATATCAATCCACTATAACAGAATGGGTAAGATACGCAGATGACACCGTGCTGATAGCAAACACTGAAAGGAAAATACAGGTCCTCCTACAGAAGGTAGCAAAAGAAAGCGAGAAGAAAGGACTAAGCATAAACTACAAGAAAACTGAATGCATGGTCATAAGCAAAAAGCTAAAAATGTCAACCACAGGCCGGGGGATACTAAAATCAAGCAGGCGCAGAAATTTAAATACCTGGGTAGTGTTCTGAGAGAGGACACAAAGGGGGCACTTAGATCCGAAGGTGAACTGGTATGGCGAAGGAAGCATTCTAGAAGTTGAGTAAAGTATTAAGAAACAGGACAATTTCACTAGAAACAAGGAAGAGAGTACTGGATTGCTATGTGTTGTCAGTTTTTCAATATGGCAGAGGGAAAAACTTGAAACAACCGAAATGTGGTTCTGCAGAAGCATACTAGATATAAATGGGGGATCAGTTCCATATTACAATCAATATATAAACTGACCAACTCACTTTATGGTCACAGCAGTTTCTATACATTTATATTTCTGAGATCCAAAAGCACAAGGATGCATTCCAGGAGCTGAGTAAAGTATTAAGAAACAGGACAATTTTGCTAGAAACAAAGAAAAGAGGACTGGATTGCTATGTGTTGCCAGTTCTTCGATATGGCAGTGAATGCTGGACAAGATCTTTGAAGATGAGGGAAAAACTGAAATGTGGTTCTACAGAAGGATGCTTCAAATATCATGAATCAAGCATGTGAGCAATGACGAGGTTTTGGAAATGATGAAAACAAAAAGGAAATTAATACTGAGCATCAGGAAGAGACAACTAAAGTTCCTGGGATATGCAATGGGGAAGGAGGGCTTGGAGAACCTGACACTAACAGGCCAGATAGAGAGAAAAATAGACAGGGGAAAGCAGAGGATAACATATTTGAAGGACCTAATCAGATGGATGATGGAACGAGGGTTGCATGATGTAACATGAGAAGGCGTGCTAAGAGCCACCAGGGATAGGGAGACATGGAAAGCCATGTCCTGAAGCACATAAAAGATTAAGAAATCTAAGGGAGGTAATTCAGTATTCAATTGTAAGCAGAAATTGATGATAGATTGGATTTCTAATTTTTGTTGCTTTTCTAAATATTGTTTCTCGATAATATTATAATTTACAGCTGATAAACTTTGTAGTCACAGTTTATATACATATTTTTTTTTATTGAAGTTGTTAATTTATAGGAAAATTTCTTCGTTTCAAGCCGAGAGAGAAGAGTTCCTAGTGAGTATTGGAGTCAGTAAAAGCCTGTCAGTGAGCTTACTAATGCATTTGATTTTAAAGTTGGTTTTGAATGATAAGATTAGAAAGATTCTAAGAAGAAAAGCAGAAAAAAAACCCATGACAAACGAATGGTATTGTGTAGTAAGAAAAAAGTTTTTATGACATCACACCACAATCAAAATTTCAGAGGCTTCCGGGAATAAAGTTATGCCCCCTTTTGTTTTTCGTTGCTATATTTAGGTTGGTTGGTTGTTTTGTTTTTATGGCTGGTCACTTATTGCCAACTAAATTTTATTTTTATTTATTGCTGGTAATACCTTTATCTTTCAACAATTTATTGTTGTTTTTATATAAGTTTTATGTCTAGTAATACTTTTTTTTTCTTTTCGAGTATCAAGATCCATTGGGATTTGTTTTTAAGGGCAGAGTCCCCAAGTCCTACCCTGTTATTTAACCCATAACTGGAGGAAAGAGATGGATTAATACCTTTCCCAAGGGTACCAGTGCTTAAGTGAATGCTTGGTATTCAACTGGAATTCGAACTCGGCTCACCGATTTCTCTTTCCGAGCCGATATCCACTCCGTCACTAAACGCTTACAGCACCTGGTATTCCCAAGCGGTCACCCATCTCAGTACTGACTAGGCTTAATGTTGCTTACCTTCGGTGATCGAGTGAGAACCGGTGTATTCAACGTGATATGGCTGTAAGCCACTATATTGGAATTGAAATAAAGAACTTCAATTTTATACATGTATCTGTTGTTACCGACGCTTAATTAAAAACAAAAAGTAACAAAATAGGCCGTCAATAAGAACAGGTATTAATAGATATTGACCTGATGAAAAATAGAGAGACAATGTGGTTTGCTGGAAATGTGATTTCCAAGAGTAACAGCTTAGCAGTATTTGGCAATTTTATATCCATGGATATCGGCTCAGAATGACAAATCGAGGTGCCGAGTTCGAATTCCAATTGAATTCCTTGCATTCACTTACGCACAAATACCCTTGGGAAAGGTATTAATCCGTCTCTTTCCACCAGTTATAGGTTAAATAATAGAACAGATTGGGTTCTATAGCCTTGGCTGGCAACCAGTCCACCACAGAAAGCAATGGCAATCTACTGCGGAATAATCTTCTGCCTAGTCAGTCATGTCTCGAAAGAGACATGATCACCCAAAGTGTGTATCATGCATGCCACTTAACTGACTGATTATATTGCAATTTCAGAAAATTTACTATATTACTCAGATTGAATGTTTTTTATGGCTTATCAACCTCTTGTAGGAAAAGACTTTTAGATTGTAAGAACATTTTTGGAGATAGTAATTTACTGACCTAAGTCCTAATTAAAGAGGAAATAAAAGGTGGATTAATACCTTTCCCAAGGATATTTATATGTAAGCAAATATAAGAGTTGACTGTAATTGGAAGTTGGTTCTTTAATTAGCAATTACAAGCCATTACCCATTACACTACCTGCATATCCAAGCTTACAAACATCTGGTATTCACAATCTCGGTAACTATGTTACTAAGAATATTAATAAAAGTTCTATGTTACTAAGAATATTAATAAAAGTTCTATGTTACTAAGAATATGTATAAAGGTTCTATGTTACTAAGAATATTAATAAAAGTTCTATGTTACTGAGAATATTAATAGAAGTTCTATGTTACTAAGAATATTTAATAAAGGTTCTATGTTACTAAGAATATTAATAAAAGTTCTATGTTACTAAGAATATTAATAAAAGTTCTATGTTACTAAGAATATTAATAAAAGTTCTGTTACTAAGAATATTAATAAAAGTTCTATGTTACTAAGAATATTAATAAAAGTTCTAAATGGTTACTAAGAATATTAATAAAAGTTCTATGTTACTAAGAATATTGAATAAAAGGTTCTATGTTACTAAGAATATTAATAAAAGTTCTATGTTACTAAGAATATTAATAAAAGTTCTATGTTACTGAAGAATATTAATAAAAGAAGTTCTATGTTACTAAGAATATTAATAAAAGTTCTATGTTACTAAGAATATTAATAAAAGTTCTGTTACTAAGAATATTAATAAAAGTTCTGTTACTAAGAATATTAATAAAAGTTCTGTTACTAAGAATATTAATAAAAGTTCTGTTACTTAATAAGAATATTAATAAAAGTTCTATGTTACTAAGAATATTGAATAAAAGTTCTATGTTACTAAGAATATGAATAAAGGTTCCATGTTACTAAGAATATTAATAAAAGTTCTATGTTACTAAGAATATTAATAAAAGTTCTATGTTACTAAGAATATTAATAGAAGTTCTATGTTACTAAGAAAATTAATAAAAGTTCTGTTACTAAGAATATTAATAAAAGTTCTATGTTACTAAGAATATTAATAAAAGTTCTATGTTACTGAGAATATTAATAAAAGTTCTATGTTACTGAGAATATTAATAAAAGTTCTATGTTACTAAGAATATTAATAAAAGTTCTGTTACTAAGAATATTAATAAAAGTTCTATGTTACTAAGAATTTTAATAAAAGTTCTGTTACTAAGAATATTAATAAAAGTTCTATGTTACTAAGAATATTAATAAAAGTTCTATGTTTTTTTTTTTTTTTTTTTTTTTTAATCATCTCACCCCAAGCAAGGCATTCCACTGCCACTATTGCGCATGGGGCTACATAGGGGAAGGTAAAGAGAAGGAGTGGATAGACATAGGGAATGTCAGGAGAAAGGTGACAGATGAGTAAGGATAGCGAGGATGAGGGTCGGGCAGATGGGAAGAGTGCTTGATAGAATGGGAGCAGGTTAGTGTGTTAGGAGGTGTGTATTGACCTTACATTTAAACTCCTGGAGATTGTAGCCATCGGGGAAGCAATCGTTTGGAAGAGAATTCCACAGTCGGGAAGTGCGAGGAAAGAAACTGTTGGAGTAGAAGTTACAGCTGCATTTTATCGGTTTCAGTGTAAAATGGTGGGATCTAGTTGCTAATCTAGTATCTCGTGCAAATTCGTATTTAGGGGGCACCAGTGATCTAAGTTCATCGGAGCAGAAGCCGTGAAAGTATTTATAGAAGAGACACAGGGAAGCCACGTGTCGCCGGTGGGAGAGAGACTGCAGGCGGTCTGCCAAGTCGGTATCTATCACATTACAGACCCTCCTCTGAACCTTATCGAGAAGCCCAAGGAGAACAGCAGGGGCACCCGACCAGATATGGCAGCAGTATTCAATGCACGGGCGGATGGTAGATTTGTAAATGTGCAGGATAGATTTAGACGGAAAAAACTTCCGGGCCCTACACAGAGAACCGACTTTCATAGCAGCGGATTTAGCAATGGATTCGATATAGTCATTCCATTTGAGGTCCGCTGAAAGTGTGAGACCAAGGAGGCGTAGTGTTTTACTCTCTGGGAGACAAGCCTGGTCCATGCTAATGGGAGGTAGGTGAGATTGTCGATGATGGTTAATTGACAGTAGCTTCGTTTTAGAAGCATTAAAATTTACTAGCCATTTCTTACCCCAGTCCAATATGGATTGGAGGTCTTTTTCAATCTCGGCTGCGAGTTTAGCTTTGACACCTACACCAGATTTTTGTTGGAGGCGAGAGTAAACTGTGGTGTCATCGGCGTACAAACCTATTTGGGTTCTTATGGAATCAGGGAGATCATTAATATATATCAGGAAGAGTGTAGGACCTAAGATGGAGCCTTGGGGGACACCTGCGTTTGTATGGTAGTTCTGAGAGGCATGTCCGTTTAATACCACTTTCATTGTGCGGTTAGAGAGGAATGACTGGATTAGTTCAAACAAATGTCCAGTTATACCATAGCTCCGCAGTTTACATAGAAGGCCAGCATGCCAAACTCTGTCGAACGCCTTAGATATATCCAATGCAACGGTTCGAGCTTCGCCATTCCTGTCGAGTGCCTGGTATATGTACTCGGTGATGGTCGTTAGCATATCAGCAGTAGACCTGGTGAAGCGGAAACCATATTGCTTGTCCGAGAGGAGCCTGTGTGCTGTGAGATGCTGAACCACCTCGGCGTTGATAATGGCTTCGAACACTTTGCCAAAGATCGGAAGAAGGCTGATAGGGCGGTAATTTGCAGGGTTACTAAGAATATTAATAAAAGTTCTATGTTACTAAAAAAACAATTACTAATTTTATCTCTTGGCCAACAGTTTTTTTTTTCAAGTTAACATGTGAATATTTTGATTGTGCTATTTATTTCAAAGGTTTTGTTGCTTAACTTGATAAGAGATTTGAAAGGTGGCTATGCATCATGAGCCAGGTTTGCACAAATAATAGTTGTTGCACCTGAATCTCCAAAACTGTATCATGGTAGAAAACTGATGACACCCTCTGTAGTATACTACTGGTTAAAAAACAGACAAGGTTGTACTCAAATGAAAGAATCGAATGTGCATAGATGAAAAAAGAGAGATTTATTGTAAAGAGAATACACTATGGCAAGACAGGGAATCTCGTGGCAGGCTATTGCCCAAAGCAAGTCACAGGTATCTCCTGGCTACTAATATAGTCAGTCTATATAGGTGATAGGGAGTGTGGGACATTCCATTACAACAATATAGTTCATCAAAATATTAAAATTAAAATGTGCTCAAAGGTTCTCAATACATTCATTGTTTATAGTGGTTAATATATTTAATCTGAAAATGAATTCATATCGTATTTTTTATTTTTTTTGTATATGACTTGGATATAACATGACCCTGTGTTTCTAAAGCTAAAAAAAGGAAATAAATTATATCTTTGAGTTTACTATAACCCTATACTATAATTATCCGTATGTAATTTTTTTTTATATATTGTACCATCTTATATATATATATATATATGTTACATCCTTTAAAGAGATTACAAACAGACAAGGTGGTATTTTGAGTGAAAGAACAGCAACACTTGCGTAGATGAAAGAAGAGAGGTTTATTGTAAAGAGAATAAACTACGGCAAGACAGGGAATCTGGTGGCAGGCTACTAATTGCCCAAGCAAGGGTATTTGCTACCTTCCCATTAAGGTAGGTGTGACACAAGGTCAATTTATGTAAGAAACTTTTTTTTTCTCAATTGGAGTAGATAGTCTAAACTATTGCCTGGTTCACACTCCACCCACATCTATTGAACAGGTGAAGAGGCTCATCCCTTGTTCCCTGTTTAGGATGTGGTTTCCAGCTTTTTCTTTTCCAATCTTTTCACTCTTATGTAGCCCCCTGCGCATCAGTGGCGTTACCGCCTTGCTCGGGGTGATATGATTAAAAAAAAAAAAAAGAAAAGATGTCTAAGCCCTTAAGCTCAGCGAAAAATATCCTGTAGACCCAGTTTAAGGCTGGGTCGAGCTCTTGTTTTATTAACCCGAACAAGCCTTTATCCTTCAGTGGAGACTCGTTTGGGTCCCTCTCTGCTCAGATGCGGTAACGTGAACAAGAGTGCTTGCTCAGGACTGATTACTCAATCCCTACACAAGCCTTGTTGACAAAGAAAATCACCGGTATCTCCTGTGCTCACTATAAATGGCTAGTAATATAATCAGTCTACATAGGCGATAAGGAATATTAGACATTCCATTACGACATCCTTAAAGACCAAAAGATTGGTAAAATGTCTTGAGTGGATTCCAGACCTTAACGTTTAGCAAAAAACAAAAAAATTATGATGCTTATCCAACAAATTTCTCTTGCTGAGAATGTTATGAACGAATCATGTGAGCAATGAGTAAGTTTTAATAAAAATAGGAACAAAATGGATACTTGTGGATGTGCAGGTGGTGTAATGGATAGCAGCTTAGAATGAGAAATCAAAGAGTTAAGTTCAAATCCCAGTAGAGCTTGTTACATCCACTTACGTGCAAAGAAAGCTCTGAAGACATTTCCTTCTGCTAGGAGTTAAATAGCAGAGCAAATTGTGCTCTTCAGCATTGGTTGGCAGCCAGTCTAAGAGAAGGACAGCTCTGAATTCATAAACCATATGTAGTCCTGCTAAAGTACATACTATATGCAGCTGATGAAAGGATCATGGAGTTCACAATGATTCTATGACTAGCAGTATAGCCTGGCGTTGCTCGGATGTAATGCAAGCTTTAAAACTAATCCATCGTCCTGAAGCTCAGACTCTTTGGACGTTGGCACGAAAAACTAAAAAGCAATAGTTGTTTCCAGTTAAAGTGAAACCGTAGACTGAAAGAAAAATGAATGGACGTAAGTCAAATTCTGATTTCCTGGTATCGATATCAAATTGTCTACACAATTGTAAGAACTACAACCTTGAAACTTCTGCATATCATTTCTTATGTCTTTGTTTATGAGTGTATCAAATTTGATTCAAATTGGACCACTCCTTCTATAACCCGATTTTTTCGATTATCGATTTTCAGTATTTATCGGGGGTACCTTGACACAAAACCTAGCTAAGAACACTAGCAGACGCCTATAGTACAACTGTGTAAGTTTTCAAGAAAATTGGTTCAGCCATTTCGGAGTCTATAGGTAACGGACACACACACACACACACACACACACACACAAAGTTCCATTTATAAATAAGTTTAGATTTAGATCTTGCCTATGTTGTATTTCAAATAAAAAAAGACTGTAGAGAAAAAAAAAAAGAATATTCTCATTTTGGTTGTGATAAATTACATGAAGCCACTGAGTGACATCACATCATACAACAACGAAAGTAGCCAGTCATCCAATTTGCTTACTGGAGTTAAATGAAGCAGTTGTTTGGCCCAGGCTTCTCAGTCCAGTCTAAATCTGCCTCCCCCAGCAACTTACAAGTCCATGGCACAGTTTCCCTTTGGAAATATATCTTCCCAAGGTATAGAAATCTCTGGCTAACAGTCCTCAATTTGGAAAAACCCTAAACTCACTCTTCCCAGTTTGTGGAATATGTTCTCACTTGAGACATTGTAGCTGAAAGAATTCTTTATACTATTGACTTGAAATTGCACATTTTTTTCTATATTGCCTTTCGAAAAAGTAGGTTTCTGTTGTGGTCCTGTTTAAGGGATCCCAATTATAAGGTGAAAGAGTCCTGTGTTCACTGTGAGCGGTTAAACTACAAGTGTACTCCTCTGCTTGAAGGTAGAAATGTCTGGCATTATATAAATCAGACGAATCCAGATTGTCCATGGATACAGGGTGTTAACTACCCCAGAACAGTTTCTGATTATCAACCTTTGATTGAGATAAGTCATGTGGGTCACATGACAGCCACTCAACATTACTTCATGCAGTGACAAATTAGCCAGTCACTCAGTTTGTTTACTGGAACTAAACTGAAGTTGTTTATTTAGCCCAGGCCAAAGCTAAATCCATAGCACCATTGTCGTTTCAAAATTTCTTTTCCCTACATATAGAAATCTCCAATTAACAGTCCTCAATTTGGGAAAACCCAAGACTCGCAGTTTAGTTTGTGAAGTATGTCTTTGCTTTGGACTAATAGATGAATCTGGAGTCCTAAACATGGCTTCTCCACAAAATACAGAAGAATCTCCATGTTATATGTAAGACCCTATCTTTTTGTTCTCTTTTCATTCTGCTTGATGTGTAGATATATTATTTGCTATGTGAAACATGTGTATATATAATTTTGTGTACAATATAGCATTATAAAACTCAGAGAACCAAGTATATATATCATTCCTTTCAGCGATTCTGTCCATTAAATAGTTTTATTGTATCATGCATATAATAATGGCCATAATGGGGGAAATATAGATGGGAGAATAGACTTTTCTTTTATAGCTCCTCTCTTATTTTAATTTGAAATTTCTTGGACACAATGTGGAAAGAGGGCTTGGAGAATTTGATACTGACAGAACATATTGAAGGCAACAAGGTCAGAGGGGAAACAGTGAGTAACCTACATATCTAATGAGCTTATGTAAATGGCTGACATTAAACACTACATGGTATAGTAAAAATAAACAAAAAACATTTATTAGTCCTACAAAGGATAGGAGGTTATAGAGAGCCATGATCATCCACTGCCTCAATGGACATGGCACATTTCTCAAAAGATTTTTACATGAAAAATAATTTCCAAAAATAATAGAATTTCAGACAAAAATCAGTTTCTCTACCTTTTCATTTTATTCCAATTTATTTTTTTTTAAGCAAAAAAAAAAAATAATAAAAAAAGAAAGTTTAGAGAGCAACAACAAAAATTGTGAGAAAAGAAAAGAAAAAAAATGTAGTGATTTTGCCAAAAAATGACAAGACTGGTATCTTGGATAGAAATGTCAACCATTCTACATGTTTGTGTGAATCTAGTATTAATTTGGATGAGATTGGTGGGGAGCTATCCTCACTTAAGAATTAGAAATTGGCCATTTAGAAATATTCAAGATTCTATCTCAATTCTGAAATTTGGTTAATCTTACTATTCAATGATTGATAAATACTAAACTTGGAATTGACTGCTTTTTCAAACAACTCATTTGGACACTTACTAATATTAACCTGACAAAAGGTTAAAATAAAGAGTAATTGCAGGTAAAGTGATCATGTTGTACCAATCTTTCAATTAAGGGCTGGCCTATTTTGAAAAAGGTGAATTCACAATCCTGTCTACTTACATGGGCTTCATCACAGATCAATAACGTCAAAGAAAAATGTATGTCTAATGCTGCTACGAAGCAGAGTATTTCAAATAACTAATTTTATTTCTGAAGATTGGTATTTTTTTGTACTTAAAACGTGAAGATTTTACAAGTATATATAAATGGAATTCCCTTCCACACGATTGCTTCCCCGACGGCTACAATCTCCAGGAGTTTAAATGTAAGGTCAATAGACACCTCCTAGCACACTAACCTGCTCCCATTCTATCAAACACTCTTCCCATCTGCCCAACCCTCATCCTCAGTATCCTTACTCATCTGTCACCTTTCTCCTGACATTCCCTATGTCTAACCACTCCTTCTCTTTACCTTCCCCTATGTAGCCCCATGCGCAATAGTGGCAGTGGAATGCCTTGCTTGGGGTGAGATGATTAAAAAAAAAAAAAAAAAAATGGATACAATATAAGGTTTTAACCAATTCTATTTACTATTTGGGTGAAAGAAACATCTTAAATTATTCACCCCTTCAAATATTATTAAAAGTTACACATGTACGTTGGATATATTTAGGAGAGAAAGATTTCATTAAACCCTATGAAATTACTGAATTTACAGAAACCAAAATGGGTCATTTTGTTTTTCTACTAATAATTTATTTTAAGTTAAATAGCAAGCGTGTAGTTGACTGGTCTGCTTGGAAAAAATAGAAATTTTGAAAGGGATTTATTTTTATTGATTAGTCACATTTGTCAAAATCAAAAAATAGTTTTTTTTATCATTTTAGAAGATTATATATATATATATATATATATATATATATATATATATATATATACCTGTTCATAATTTAAATACAGTGTCAAGTAGATCCTTGGTACTTTGAAGAGTTATCTGAATTTTTTATTACAGTGGAACCTGCTGTATGTGACCCTCTTCGTCAGCAACCACCTGTTGTTAACGACTGTTTTTTCCAATGTTAATTGACCCTTAGTGAGAACCACCTCCAGAATGCAACCAGCAACTGACATCAACAAAAAAAAAATCCATTTTGGTGTACACTACAACTTCTAAATTAAGAGAAACTAAATGAGTAATCTATTTCATTTTGATTTGATCCAAGCCAGGAACACTTCCTCATTGTTTTGTTTTTGTAGTGTTGTATCAAACTGTTATTTCTTGTTGAAATGTACATTGCCTGAGTTCACCTCAGGCTGTTTTGTACAACATGTATTGCATTTGACATGTTCAAGGGATTTATTGCAGCCTCTGTACTGAATTGGATAAATTCAGAGATTGGGAAAATCACAATTGTTCCTTTATTTTTTTGTGTATCTATCTACTCTATTTCTATCTGGATATATCTATCTCTCTGTTTCTCTACCCCCACCTGTGGTGATCACTGTCAATTTTTTTTTTCCATGTATTATCCAGATTCTCTTTTGCTATCACTCACTTCTAAGAAAAAAACTGAAACTATATGCTTTTTTTAAGTCCACTTAATAAATATATTTTGTAAATAAATATTTTTTTAAAGTTTTGTTGACCCTTGTAAATGTTTTTTAAAATATTAAAATGAATTTTGCTGAATAAATTTCTTTAAAGTTAGGCCATTTTCTTATGTTCTCATTTATTTATTACCAGATTACATGGTAAAATTCTAATATATACATTCTGATGAGTGGAATATACATTCCTGGCGTAAAAAGGTAATGACTATGAGCCTTCAGTAAGCGACCACCTGCTGTATGCGACCAGTTTTGGTGACAGTAAGAGTGGTCGCATATGACAGGTTCCACTGTACTTACAAACCCACATCTCCAGTTTTTTAGACTTGTTTTTTTTTTGTTTTTTTTTAACAGGAGTAGAAAATTATTTTGTTTCCTGTTTAGGATTTGGTTTCAAGTTTGAAAAAAGTCTAAATTCCCATTTCTTTAAAAAATCATTTCACCCCAAGCAAAGCAGAAGTGCCACTAGTTTGCAGAGGGTTAGAAGAGAGAGAGAGAAAAAGAACTGGCTAGAAGGTGGGTATTGAAGAAAGGATAAAACATACATGGGATTCAAGAAGATATCAATTGACATTGCATTTAAATTTTCAGAGAATGTAATTATCAGGGAAGCAAGTAAGCATGAAGGAGTTCTACAGGTGGGAAGTGTGATAAAAGAAACTGTTGGAGAAGAAGTGACTTTTGCATTTAATTATTTCAACCGTAAAAAGGGGTGGAACCTATGCGTCACTCTAGAAGCACGCTTAAATTCACATAGATAAGGCACCAGGAAAAAGGTCCATCTGAGCCGTTGCCATGAAAATATTTGTAGAAAAGACAGAGGAAGACATGTCACGTTTCTTTTTCAGTGGTGTATTATCGCTTTCCTTGGGGTGAATTGATTTATGAAAATAAATAAAAAGAAAAAAGAAAAATAAATGATTAATAAAATGAAATGTAAATGCAAATTCTACTCCATCAGCTTCTTTTCTCACACTTCCCACCTGTGGAATTCCCTTCCATTTACTTGCTTCCCTGACAGCTACAATCTCCAAGAATTTAAATGTAAAGTCAATAGTCATCTCCTATCTCACTAACCTGCATCCTCTCTCTCATGCTCCTTTCTCCATCCACTTCACTCTCATCAGCATTCTCATCCTTCTCTTACCCACTTCCTGACACCCCTATAATTTGTCACTCTTTCTCATAACTTTCCTTCTATGTAACTTTTTTTTTTAAATCATTTCACCCTGAGCAAGGCATTCCACTGCCACTATTGCGCAGGGGGGTCATATAGGGTCGGGGAAGTGATGGGAAAAGGATGGTTAGGTATAGGAAATGTCAGAAGGAGGGTGATAGACGGGTAAGGGTACCGAGAATGAGGGTTGGTTAGATGGTGAGAGTGTTTGAGAGAATGGGTGCAAGTTAGTGTCTTCGGAGATGTCTATTGACCTTATATTTAAAGTCCTGGAGATTGTAGCTGTCGGGGAAGCAGGCATGTAGAAGGGAATTCCACAGGCAGGAAGTGCAAGAAAAGAAGATGTTGGAGTAGAAATTACGGTTACATCTTATCCGTTTCACTGTAAAAGTGTGGGACCTAGTTGCTAATTTAGTTTCTCGTGTAAATTCATACCTAGGCGGCACCAATGACCTAAGTTCATTGGAGCAGAAGCTGTGAAAGTACTTATAGAAGAGGCACAGGGAAGCCACGTCACGCCGGTGAGAGAGTGGTTGCAGCCGGTCCGCCAAGTCAGAATCGATCACGTTACAGATTCTCCATTGTATTTTGTCAAGCCCAAGGAGAGTAGCAGGGGCACCCGACCAGATGTGGCAGCAGTATTCAATACACGGGCAGATGGTAGATTTATATATGTGCAAGATAGATTCAGACGGGAAAAATTTCCAGGCCCTGCACAGAGAACCGACCTTCATAGCAGTGGACTTAGCAATGGATTCTATATAGTCACTCCATTTGAGGTCAACCGAGAGTATAAGGCCAAGGAGGAGTACTGTTTTACTCTCAGGGACGCAATCCTGTTCCATGCTAATGGGAGGTAGGTGCAATTGTCTATGGTGGTTAATTGATAGCAGCTTCGTTTTGGAAGCATTGAAATTCACGAGCCACTTCCTACTCCAGTCCACCACGGATTGGAGGTCCTTTACAAGCTCAGCAGCGAGGTTTGCTTTGTAGCCCACACCAGGTTTTTGATCGAGGCGAGAGTAAATTGTGGTGTCATTGGCCTACATGCCTACTTGGGATCTAATGGCATCTGGGAGATCATTAATGTAGATCAGAAAGAGCGTGGGACCTAGGATAGAGCCTTGAGGGACGTCAGCGTTCGTATGGTAGTTTTGGGAGACATGTCCGTTTAATACTACCTTCAATGTGCGGTTAGAGAAGAATCACTGGATTTCCCTGCAAAACAGTGGCAGTAAAATGCCTTGCTTGGGGCGATATGATTATAAGAAAAAAAAAAAAGATAGATAGATAGATAGATAGATAGATAGCTAGATAGCTCGACAGCTACAATCTCCAAGAATTTAAATGTAAAGTCAATAGTCATCTCCTATCTCACTAACTTGCATCCTCTCTCTCATGCTCCTTTCTCCGTCCACTCCACTCTCATCAGTATTCTCATCTGTCTCATGATCATGGCTTTCCATGTCTCCCTATCCCTGGTGGCTCTTAGCACGCCTTCTCCTGTTACACCACGCAATCCTCCTTCCATCATCCACTTGATTAGGTCCTTCAAATATGTTATCCGCTGCTTTCCTCTGTCTCTTTTTTCCTTCTATCTGGCCTGTTAGTATCAGGTTCTCCAAGTCCTCTTTCCTCATTGCATGTCCCAGGAACTTCAGCTGTATCTTCAGTATTAATTTCCTTTTCGTTTCCAAAACCTCATCATTGCTCACATGCTCGATCCATGATATTCGCAGCATCCTTCTGCAGAACCACATTTTGGTTGCTTAAGTTTTTCCTTCATCTTTAATGATATTGCCCAATATTCAGACATCACATACCAATCCAGTACTCTCTTCCTTGTTTCTAGCGAAATTGTCCTGTTTTTTAATACTTTACTCAACTTCTGGACTGCATCCTTGTGCTTTTGGATCTCAGGAATATAAATGTATAGAAACTGCTGTGGTCATAAAGTGAGGGATCAGTTTATATATTGATTGTAATATGGAACTGATTCTCCACTTTATATCCAGTATTCTCTTCTTTGTTTCTAGCAAAATTTTCCTGTTTCTTAATACCTTACTCAACTTACTCAACTTCTGGAATGCTTCCTTCGCCATGCCAATTCGCCTTCGGATCTCTGTGTCGCATTTTCCGTCTTCTGTTATAACATTTCCCAGGTATTTAAATTTTTGTACCTGCTTGATTTTAGTATCCCCGACCTGTATTTGGCATTTGGGGCTGCCCTTTTTTTACTGATTACCATGCATTCGGTTTTCTTGCAGTTTATTTGTAGTCCTTACAGCAGTGGAAAAATGACTGAAGCCGAGATGCCAGGTCAGGACCAATAATATTGCTAATTTTTCTTTGGGTTTTATAAAAAAATCTAAATATACAGTAGGTGTACCATATCATCATCATTTATCCATCATCATCATCTATCCATCACACCCAGATGGTGCATAGGGCAGCAGCTTTTTGTTGCTGTTTCTGTAACAAACTGTTTTTTTTTTTATGGAGCAGGGTTTTTAGCCCTGCACCCAACTCCCAAACCTGGAGGACCGGTGGACCATTCTTTGTCCTTACGTTTACAGCACCTGGTATTCCCAAATGGTCACCCATTTAAGTACTGACCAGGCTCGATGTTGCTTAACTTCGGTGATCGGACAGGAACCGGTGTATTCAACATGATATAGCTGTAGACACCAGACCATATGCAGTAAATTATATATGTATATATACCTAAGTTAAGAAACAATGCTACACAATAGCTACAAATAACAGTACCCTGACCCACATATCTAACCCTGCAACACTTAATGCACCAGAATATAAACCACCACACAATACACGTACCTTGATTGCATTGAAGCACAAAACAGACTGTCACCACAAAGTGTTGATTTGAGTGCCCACTCTTATATTTACACACACACTATCACTGATATTGAGCACCTCTACCCATAACTGTCAGCCATTTAAGTGCTATATGTGATACATGCTTTGGGTGATCATGTCTTGAAAGAGACATGACTGACTGGGCAGAGGATTATCCCACGGAAGGTTGCCATTGCTTTCTGCAGTAGACTGGTTGCCAGCCAAGGCTATAGAACCCAGTCTGTTCTATTATTTAACCCATCACTGGAGGGAAGAGACGGATTAATACTTTTCCCAAGAGTATTTGTGCGTCAGTGAATGCAAAGAGTTCAACTGGAATTCAAACTCGGCTTCCCGATTTGTCGTTCCAAGTCGATATCCACGGCACCACAATGCAGATCCCAACACTCATCCCATAACTATAGCAATCCTTAAAACATTGTGCATTTTACAATATAGATAAAATTTGTCTCAGAGGCAAAGAAATAATTCAATTGCAAACTGGTAGGTTCCAGTTTACAAATCAGAAATTTTTGAAAACTTTATAAACGAAGCCACAGGAAATATATTGTAGAACTGATTAGCACATGCACATCTTGAAGGCCATTGCTAATGAGTTCTAGCTTCCCTTATTATTCCACAACAAATCTGGCTTCATACAAGAAATACTAATAAAGCCAAACCTTGGCATTTGTTAAAATCATCCAGGAAAGAATTCAGTTACAGAATTGAAATTGGCAAACTTTTAGTGACAAAAAAAAAAAACAAAAAAATCCATTTCACAAAATGTCACATGACATATATATTTTCCATTTGTAAACAAGTTATTATGCCACCAAGGTTTCTACCATGAGTGGTGTCTTCGGGCAATTTACAATAACTGATTTTACCACTCATGGTAGAAATCTAGGACGCCTAATTTGTAACTCGTTTACAAATAGAAAATATTCAAAAGTTCCACAATATAATTGTAAAGAACATTTTTTAATACAAATGTGCACTGGTCTAATCTTATTATGACCAGAAACTAAGTAATTAAACAATATATATATATATATATATATATATATGATCATTATATACGACCATGTGAAAAACTACTACAAAATTGTACATTTTGTTTCAACATTTAAAGAACAATGTCTAATCTATTTTTATATTCAGCACTGTTAAATTGTTTCAAACATTGAAATTATATTTTTTGTTCTTCATTTCGATATATATATATATATATATATATATATATATATAAAGGTACACACGACCAGTAATTACTCACAGGAAACACATTGTGCTCTTTATATAGTAAATCTACAAAAAAGTAAAATATTTTGCATTTTATGCATAAAAATCAGAGTAACCTTCAGAATTTTGTTGGATTTGTGGTGTAACCAAAGTGCATTAAATAAGTGTAACTGAAGTGTATTAAATAAGTGTAACCGAAGTGTATTAAATTACAGGAAAAGGAAAGAAAAGCAGGTGAAGTCTTTGACTGTTTTGACATCCAAACAAATTAACGCAAGGAATTTTAAATTGTTCCCTCTTCTCATTAATGATCTGCTTTTATTGCAAAGGGTAAATACTATTTCTTGACAATGGGGGTATCCTGGGATTAATCCACACAATTAGGTTAATATTGTAACACAGAAGGAAAATGTAGGGGCTGATCTATTTTATTTAGGGTTAGCACTACCTACCCAGAGAGCACATCCCAGATATATCAGTTAGTTTGTTTGCTTGGATAGGTGGTAGCGTGAGTTTCTCTGAGTGTGTGTCGAGAGGGAATGTAAGAGACGTTATTTTGGTAACATTTAGAGCCCGCTTTGTTAATGTTAGTGTGTTGTTTTAACAAGCATTCAAAACTAAGTTATGCACAAATTCTAATTACCATGGCATTAAATATTTTTCTGGTAATTGCTTTCTCTGTATATTATCAGAAAGAATTAAAGGATTCCAAATCATCCTCAGTAGAAATATGCACGTGTATTAATTAATTCAAGCACCTGAGGGATATAGCCCAATGATAAAGAAAAGGGCAGCAAACCATGAGGTGTTTGCACTTAGTTATACTGCCAGGTTAAAATGATACAATGCTTTTTAGCAAAGATAATTTGGGAATGATGTATTCAAAGGACACATCAGTAGCATATGTTTAAATCAGCTTAAAGCACAATCTAGTTTTGTGACTTAGGTACACATCAAAATTATGTGGTGTTTTGTAATGAAACATATAACGTAACCAGTAAGCAATCAAAGATTCTTTCTTTCTTTCTTGCTAATGTCTTTCTACCTTGATTACTTTTGACCATGCAGAAAGGCAAAGAATTTGAAATAAGAAAAGCCTGTCCCTTATTCAAACCAGAATATTTCAAATAAGGCAGTCTCTTAGAAAAGAAAGATGCTGACTATCCTAGCTGAGTTTGAATTCCAGTCTGTTTCCTAACATTCACTTATATGCAAATACCCTTGACAAAAGTATAAATTCATCTTCTCTCCTCAGATATGGATTAAATAAATAGGGCTTGGATTTGGAAAATCATTGTTGTTCTTAAAATTGTTACTTTATTATTTGCAGAAAATAAAGCATTTTATGATTCAAAGTATGTTTCCGTCTTAAATAACCCAGAAAGAGTTGATAAGTTATAACAAGGCTAGAGAACTGTTGTGGAGTAGGTTTTCGCACTGAAGCTAATAATTGTGCTATGTCAGTTGATAATCAACTTAATGCACCTTAAATGTTAGGAACTTGGTAATCTTCCACTGTAAGCTGACACCTTAGTATTCGGCTAACTGCCGACTAATATCAACTGCCTTAGTCCAACGATGTCCAAACTGGAACTAAGAGTTCCATTGGAGTTCAATAATGTCATTGTAGGTCATTCTAAGTAACTTGTGAATCTTTAATGGCATATATTTGGGTTGTAAAAGGATCAGATTTCCTTTTTCATTGCGAGATTTTTAATCGACCGTGAGCAAGTAAAGCAATAAACTTTAATCGCCCAATTAAGTTTTTAATCATTTGAGTCGATCCGATCCAAGTGAAATCTCAAAGGCTGTTTACAACTATTTCTCTACAGATTCAGCAACGAGTATTTTTCTAAAATCTACTAGAATTGGTTTGATTTTAAGATAGACTTTATCTTATAGTTGTTAGTTTATGCAAAAAGAAATGTTTGACTTCATAAAGATGGACGCGTATAGAGTATATTTATACTACTGCTATAGAAGCGAGACAAGAGAATACCGCATTTTCACAGAGTTAACCGGAGAATACGAGAGTCCAGAGAGAGATTAGCAGTCAGTACACAGTAGCTCATAGTAGCTCTGTGCTCCACTCATTCAGAAGATTATTACGCAGTACCCGTCAGGTTCCGATGCAGTCATACTCAATATACTACAGCTTCACTTCCAGAGACTTGTATATATACTTTTTACTAACCTGTATTCCAGGACTACTAATCTTCATTCAAGTCTGTATCATTACGTTAAATACTTATTTTCTATCTCAATTACTGGTCATTGTTCATTTATTTGCTCAGACCCCATTCCCAGGATCCTCAACAACTTTTAAAACAAAAACTGAAATATCTTAGGAACATTGTATGTCCACTAATAAAAAATCTTCATGTGCTTGTGTGATTCTGAAAGCCTAGTGTTCGTTTCTGTTTGTCTGAGGAACACTTAAAAAACTGTGTTGCCCAAGTGAAGAGGGCCTGCTTTTCATGAAAGAGTTAAAAATCTTAGATTTTATTTAAGCCCCAACACCAACCTCTATGATTTGGTGAGAAATTCTATTTTAACTAGGAAGCAGATTACTATGGTTAAAAATAAGGATTTCTTTTTTTATTGAATACAGTGAACAGAAATCAGGAAGCCAAGTTCGAATTCCAGTTGAATTCCTTGCATTCACTTACACGCAAATACCCTTGGGAAAGGTATTAATCCATCTCTTCCCTTCAGTTATAGGTTCTATAGCCTTGGCTGGCAATCAGTCTACTGCAGAAAGCAATGGCAACCTACTGCGGGATAATCTTCTGCCCAGTCAGTCATGTCTCTTTCGAGACACTTAACTGACTAAAAATAAATAAATAGTTGAAAACATGATTAAGGCTTCTAATGGGCATAAAGTGGGGGAGCTGTTTTCTATTGTTATGAAGTAATAAACTGATCCCCCACTAATTACTACTTAATAATAATAATATAGTACATATGTTCCCCATCTAGCCATGAGTCAAATAACAAGACAGATTGGGTTCTATAGCCTTGGCTGGCAATCAGTCTACCATAGAAAGCAATGGCAACCTACTGCAGGATAATCTTCTGCCCAGTCAGTTATGTCTCTTTCGAGACATGATCACCTAAGTGTGTATCACGTATGGCACTTAACTGCGTGACAGTGAACATTAACATTTTTTAAAGTTTTTTTTTTTTTTTTTAAATAATTTTTTGTAAATAATATTCAGTAGTGAATGTGTAATCCTTACAATCTTAGTGACGAGTACAAAAAATTTATACTGAGTAACTTAAGTGAGTAAGTAAAAACAAAAAACCTCCAAGAGTTTAAATGCAACATCACTTGCTATCTTTTATCCTCTTGACTCCCATATTTCTCTTACCCTTTCCCCACTACCCCCTGAATCTTGTTCTTCACCCCCTTTTTCACCACTTTCTTCACGCCAGTATTCCCTAACACCCCCTAGAACCGGTTACTCTTTGGTTCTTTCTTTTGCTCTCCTCCTCCTCCTCCTATGTAACCCTTCACTTTCCTCTCATGTAACCTCCCTGTGCACCAGTGGCAGTAGTAACTTACTCGGGGTGATAATAATAATAATAATAATAATAATAATAATAATTCATTGAAAATTATATTCAATTTTGAAAGTGAAATCCTTACAAACTTAGTGACTTAAGAGAGTAAGTAAAAAAAACCTTTAGGCATCTTGTCCTTTTTCTTTACAACTAAAATATCTTGAATATATCAATTTTAACTTTTATGAATCTAACTTCTGTCAATCTGTACATAAAACAAAAGAAATAATACTAATTCAATCTTCAATGAAAAACAAATTTATTACAATCAAGCTGCATTTCAGTGACTCATATAGAAGTGACGTGTGTGTATGTGGAAATGTCACTTCTATATAAGTCACTGAAATGCAGCTTGATTGTAATTTGTTTTGGCTGGAATTTTCCATTGAAGATGGAATTACTATTATTTCATTTGTTTTATGTACAGATTGACAGAAGTTAGATTCATAAAAGTTAAAATTGATATATTTAAGATATTTTAGTTGTAAAGAAAAAGGACAAGATGCCTAAAGGTTTTTTTGTTTTTACTTACTCTCTTAAAAGTCACTAAATTTGTAAGGATTTTACTTTCAAAATTGAATATAATTTTCAATAAATTATTATTGATAAAATACCCAAATACAAAAATCATTATAAAGGTATTTGAAGCCTGGATCCCTCTATATATAAAAAATAAAAAAAAGAAATAAAAAGAATAAAAAAAAAAAGAAAAGGAAGAATGATATCTGAATATCTACAAGAGATGATAATCAGCTACAATCTCCAAGTGTTTAAATGCAACATCAATCGCCATCTTTTATCCCCTTGACTAAAAAAAAAAACAAAAAAACAAAAAACAAAACAGTAATCGAATATTTTGTGTATAAATGTGCCAATTTATGTAAATAAATTCATTGGCAACACTTAAAAAAGTAACAGCAGTAACTACAGAAAATGTAAAGCATATTGGTAATTTTCTGACCTTTTCTCAGACAGTATCTTTGTACATATTGCCCGGTTCACACTCCACCCACGTCTATTGAACAGGTGAAGAGGCTCATCCCTTGTTTCCTGTTTAGGATGTGGTTTCTGGTTTTTCTCTTTTCCAATCTTTTCACTCTTACGTAGCCCCCTGCCTATCAGTGGCATTTTCGCCTTGCTTGGAGTGATATGATTAAAAAAAAAAAAAAATATTTCTCTTTTCTTTTCCCCTACACCCCCTGAACCTTGTTCTTCCCTCTTTCACTCTACTCTCACGCAACTCTCTTCACATCAGTGTTCTCACCCACCTCTTACCCATTCTCTGACACCCCCTGTAACAGGTTCCTCTTTCATTTTTCTTTCTTTTTGCTCTCCTATGTAATCCTTCACTTTCCTCTTATTTAACCCCCTGCACACCAGTGGCAGTACTGACTTGCTTGGGGTGAAATGATTATAAACCAAAAAAAACGTTTTTAAATAGTTTATTGAAAAAATTATTTTAATTTTGAAAGTGGAGTCCCTCCAAACTTAGTGACCAGTGCAAAAATTCCACTTTAGAATTTAAGTAATTTTAAAAGGAAAAGAAAAGTGAAAGATTAATTTTTATTTGTTTAATCCCTTTTTCTACAGCTAAAAAAATTTAATTCTATCAATTTCAGCTTGTTTTCCTTCTATAAAGCAAAAGCTATGTTGAGCCTAAATTCCCTCCTTAAAAGAAGGGCCAAACAAAAATCTCTTCTGTAAGAAAAAAAAAGCTCATGGTGATACCAGAACTCTTTCTACACGCACTGACACATTCACAGAACGAGCAAATCCACATTATCTAAATACAACATTAACTTTGTTCTGATAAAACCTCTGGTCAACTTTTCATGACAGCAAAGGCTTCCCTAAAAGCAAAAAAAATAACTAAGCAGGTTAATCATTTTCCCAAAGCAAAATCCAAGTGATTATATTTTTCCATTTTATAAGGATAAAAATGTTTGAAAGATTTTGAATCTGGGGATAAGATGCTAAGTGTGTAATTAACTGAATATCTAACAAAAATTAGTAATTATTAATTTTTAAAAGTGTTTTTTTTCTATTATTTATAAATTTTGTTTAATTTTCCTCATTCAAAATAAAAACAGTTTGTTAATGTTACTAATGCTTTTTTTTCTTATAAAAAGATCTTTTTTAATAAAAAAAAAAGGTTCTTGCTTTAACTAACAAGAGTCAGTCATCAAAAATAAGTCAATACTTCAAGACTTTTAGTAAAACCAAAGTATTTTTAGTATAGAAAACATTTTTCTTTGCCATTCTGATCTTTATTTAAAATAAAAAAAATAAAAACACACATAAAATTTGAATGTATTAATATGCAGTTTTGTTTAACAAATGAAAACTTATTTGAAACAATATATCTTCTCTTCAGAGTTTGGAAAGTATTCAAAATGCCACTGAAGACACCATCATAACAGTGTAAAACAAAAGTTAACTGATGAAGAGATTTTCAATCCCAGTGCCACCAGAAGATGAATGCAAAGCAAATTCTGACCACTTATTACATGACAAAGTTTTTAAATTAATGAATGAATAAAAAAACAAAATAAAACAATGGTTAAATATCACTGATTAAATGTTGGTCAGATCTAAAAATTACAGGAAGAGAAATAGGGTAGTGGTGTATAGTAAGAGAGAGTTGAATTTCTAAGTTCCACTTGGATGTGGCAGAGGGCAGCTAGTACCCAAATCAGAATAGCCTTCATAATTTTGTTGGATTTGTGGCGTAACTGAAGTGTATTAAATTACAGGAAAAGGAAAGAAGAGCAGATGAAGTCTTTGACTGTTTTGATGTCCAAACGAATTAATGCATAGAATTTTAAACGGTTCCCTCTTCTCATTGATGCTCTGTTTTTAATGCAAAGGGTAAATAGCATTTCTTCACCGGGGATGGGGTTAACCCGGGATTAATCCACATGATTAGGTGCATATTGTGACACAGAAGGAAAATGTAGGTACCCAATGGGGATCGAATTCACTACACAATTGCAATAAGTTCTAGCAAGACACACTTGCTAGCCATTACACTATGTCAAGGTGCCTTGGTGTACAGTAAGAGATAGGCACAGGGAAAAACAAAGAAAGTGTGCAAAAAGTGGTAATGCCAGAGAGTGTGAGTTCAAAATGAGTGAGAGTTAGAGTGGAAAATGGACATGGTGGAAGACAGGGTGCAAAATGGGCGGGGTCAGATATGGATAGAGTGCCAAGTGAGTGGGGTCAGATATGGATAGTGTGCCAAGTGGGCGTGGTCAGATATGGATAATGTGCAAAGTGGGCGGGGTCAGATATAGATAGCGTGCAAAGTGGGCGAGGTCAGATATGGGTAGCGTGCAAAGTGAGCGGGGTCAGATATGGATAGAGTGCAAAGTGGGCGGGGTCAGATATGGATAGAGTGCAAAGTGAATGGGGTAATGGGACAGAGAGAGCAAAAACAACAGAGTGTGAAAGAATGGTACAGAGAGTGAAAGTGAAAGTAGAATTAGACAATAAATACGACAAAATGCTTTCTTGAGCACAGAAGACATTTTGCTGAAAGCAACATCAATTTGCACAAGACAAAAAGCAACAACAACTAAAAGGGTCTTGATCATCCAATGATAGCCAAAGATTTGTCAAATAAACAACATTCAGACACCCCCTCCCAATACAGGCATCAAATTTATAGATTCCAGCTAGGTTTTGCAACCTGTCAGTACATAAGCACCTCCACATATTAAGGTCTTCTGTTAGTGTAAGTAGCAAGATTGTATACATTGTTGGCCTATCAACACCTAGTATTCCAGAGCAGTCACCCACAGAGTATTGACTAGGCTCAATGTTGTTTAACTTCAGTGATGAGAATCAGTATTTCAATGTGATATGGCTGCAAGAGAAAATTCCTGAAATAACTGGAAATTCTAATTTGAACTTAAAATAAGAATAAATAAATAATCCCCCACATACACTGTGTGTATGTGTGTGTGTGTGTGTGTGTGTGTGTGTGTGTGTGGGTAATTACATTTAAAAAAAAATATATCTGATTTAAAAAGAATGACACATGGTATTGAAATTGAAAGATAAGGCTGACAATTAAACAATTGCCACTAAGGATGGCTAGAAGGGTATAAAAAATAATAATACAGTCTTTCCTTTAATCCTATTTCTTATAATAATCAAAACCAATAACCAGCACTTTTGGAGAAAAAGAATCTCATTTCACATCCAAAGTTATTTTCCAAACTTAATTTTCATTATTCCATATTATTTGAACAAGTAACTTCATATTTTTGTTTTTTATCACACCATTTTAGCCAGTGTGTTCTTCGGCCTTCCTCAGGCCTATATTACACAGCAATGAACAAAATTGATGATACTAGTTTGAATAATATGCAAAATAAATGAAACTTTTCAGATAAGTTTTCATGTCATCATTTGTGTTTTTGCTTATTAATTGCAAGTGAAATATTTTGCTATTATAAGAAAAATGATTGGAGGTGTGGTATGCGTGGTTAGATGAGAAATCAGATTTAGTTAATGAAAAGGAATTAGTAAAGGAGAAATTTTATATCTGGTTGGAAAATAGGAAGCAGAATTGAATGGTTCTTCAGCTTTGACTTCTCTCCAGAAATTTTTGAATCTCTGTTTTTATACAAGAAGACATATGACTAAAATCAATCAATCAACCAATACAGTTCATAACTACACTAAGTTGTGGGTTGACAATGAAACATTGTTTCAAAAGAAAGGAAAAATAAAGTTGGAAGGATTAAAAAAAAAAATAAAAAAAAAAAAAATAAAAAAAATAATAATAATAATAAATAATAATAATAATAAAAGCAACAAGAATTTAATTTTTTTTTTTTAAGACTTTCCTCTGATCAAGATAAACAAAAAGAAAAAATAAAGATAAAAACATTCAGGACTTTTTTATATTTAAGAAAAAATGTTTTTCATTGGACTTGTTTTTTTTACCTTTGCATAAATAACATCCATTAAAAAGAAAAAGAATTTTTTTCTTTAAACTATTAAATTTATTTTCATTTTTAGAAAATCTTGGAAATAAATAAATGTTGCAAATTGAATCAAAACTGACAAAAAAAAAAAAAAATAAAAAAAAATAAAAAAACACAACTAAATACATTTTGACAGGTTGAGAGAGGAGGAAAAACCAGATATTCGAAGTTTTTTTCTTTTTTTTTTAACCCAAGACAGTTGCAGGTGGGGAATGTTTACATGTTTTAATAAATAAAATTCAAAGTACAAAATAAATACATTTTTTTTAAAGAAAAATTCTACATTCAACCCACAGCTTTAGAGAACAGGGAACATTAATCAAGGGAAGTCACTCACTCGCTGGCTTACCCATCCTTACTGGCAAACACACAAGTATACACACATGGATTTATTCATAAATTAATACAATTTATTTTGGTTTGAAATTGTTTTTGTTGGGAAGATTTTAATCAACAAAACAACCTTCATTTAAAAAAAAAAAAACAAAAAAAAAAACACCCACCCACACTTCCTTAGCAACACATCAACACACCCCTGATACTTCAATATCAAAAATTGGTCTAAAAATACTTAACTATTATTTTAAAGCAAAATTCTGTATTTTATACACACATAAAAAGAAAAATTATATACAAGTACTAATATATAACCTTAATACATTGAATTTAAATATTTTGTATAAATAAAAAAAAGGTTTCATTAAAAAAAAAAAAAAAAGTTATAAATCATTCAAAAGATTCAAGGCAAATTTTAGGAATAATTTTTTGGAAAAATCTAGTTATAATAATAAGCATAGCAACAAGAGGGTGCTTAAAAGTTCTCATTTCAAGCCACATCCCGAAATCTGAGAATCTTCTCTTGGTCTGGTTGAGAACTTTTCAATATCTGTGTGTGTGTGTGTGCGTGTATGCATGTATGTATAATATGTTTTAAAACTGAAAATCAAAAATTACATTTTTTTAACAATTTTATTCTGACAGTTCTCCCTCTTTTCAACTCCAATGCATTAGAATTATGTCAAAGTTTTTTCTTTTAAATTATTATTTCAAGTTGAAAAATAATATATGTATATATTTCTCATTACTATAAATATTATATTTAGTGAATACACATGTTCAAGTGCACAACTAATTTTTTTTTTAAAGAATAACAGATGTCTATTAGTCAAGTTTTTCTTTTTAAAGTTTTTAATAAAACAAATTAAAAAAAAAAAATTAAAAAAAAAAAAATCTGCCCTTTGAAAGAGATCAAATTTGTCTCTCCTTGTATAGGGGGAAATTACTGTATAGCCCAGCATACTTTTAAGCTACTCAGCCACGAAGGACTCCACCACAAAGCAAGTCTCAATTACCCTTAAAATAGAAAAAACATCTGTCATTAAGATCTAAATTTATAATAATGAGAAATACCGCTGAATTTTAAAAATCTATTAATTACTTGGCGTATTTATGTGTGTGCTGTTTTATTTTTGGCATATCGTTTATAAAATATATCTATCCGATGCATTAATATTTAATCTAAACAACATATTAAAATGTAAAATTAATGATATCTTTTTGTGCAAAATCTTTATAAATCTGATAATAAATTCACTAAACATTAAATCATTATTGTTCTTTTTTTTTTTTTGGCAAAGTTTGTTTCAGTGTTACACTGATGTGAGTCTGGACACTTTAGAAGAAACCATATCTAACGAAGCAGAGACGTGACAAATGAAACAAAAATGCATGAGATCTGACATTCAATTTTTGCAGTCTGATTTCAAATCCTCTTCTCTCCATCTTTGACTTTGTTTTTCTCCTCTTTCTAATTCAGAATCCCTTTGTTTAAAGTTTAATGTCTTAAATAAAAAAAAAATAAAAAAAAAAACAAATAAAAATTTTATCTATGTCATTCCAACAGCCATATTTCTTTTCTAGCCATCTTCCTCAACAATAAAATAGCTTTGATTTTATTATGTCCGCATTTGTTCATTTTCTAATTCATTGTTGGAAGGGTTGATGATTGGATTTGCAGCCGGAGTGGGTGAAGAGGCATTGGTCATGGCCGTCCCGTCTGTTGCTGTCTCCTCTCCAGATGCTGTGCTAGTCAAAGGGTTAATTGTATCTGTTGGCACAAAAGTTGTGAGAGCTTTAATCAAGTCGTGAAGGACATCAGTTTCCTTTTCCTCAAGCAAATCAAACCGAAGATTGAATACCATGAAGTGAGCAAACAGAGTATTCAGATGGCCATGCAGACCAAGGACGTAAACTTCATTGTAATGAGCATGATAAATGTGAGCAAGAACATGAAATAAATATCGGTGGATCCGTTTCACTACTGTTTGGAAAGTGCTAGGAAAAGCATTGCCTGAAAGAAAGAGAAAGAGAAAAAAAAAAGAATTAGATAAGATCCAATCAAATACAAAAGCATTTTCAGGATTTTGGTCAAGTTCACAATTTAGATATTAGAAAATAAGATAAAATGAAAATCTGGATTGATTGATATATATTTTCCAAATAAAATTTTGAAAATTACATGTCAGATGATTATATATTATTATGGACTATCCCATTGATTTCGATGTATAAGCTCTAACATAGACTACCACACAAAGAATTGTTTAAAGTGGTGAAGTCTTGTGTAGCACTATCCACACTTTTTGGAACTGCTGATAACAAACAATTGGTGCCGAAGTCTGCCACAGATTGCATGAACAACAGACCTCAGTTATTTAACTCATAACTGGAGGGAAGGGACAGATTAATACCTTTCCCAAGGTTACCAGTGCGTAAGTGAATGCAAAGTGTTCAACTGGAATTCGAACTCGGCTCACCAATTTCCCCCTCCGAGCCAACATCCACTGCACCACAACGCACATCCGTCAATAACACTTACAGCACCTGGTATTCCCAAGCAGTCACCCATCCCAGTACTGACCAGGCTCAACGGTGCTTAACTTCGGTGATCAAGCGAGGACCAGTGTATTCAACATGATATGACCGGAAGCTTATATATATATATATATATATATATATATATTCAAGTGGGTACAGAACGAGGAAAGAATTTTTTCCATCTAAAACATTAATTTAAAACAGTGCTCGATATATGATGTATAGAGCTGTGAATATTTATTATAAATTATGTTTTAGAACATATACATTATTTTTAATATATGTCCTCGACAATCTTATGTTTGTTTCAACGTTGGGTGCCCAACATTTCTTTGGGAGGTAAAAGCAATATATATATATATATATATATATATATATATACACACACACACACACACACACACACAAGTATAGGGTAGGCATGGATGAAACAAAACTGTATCCAAAGGAACACTATTTCTAAAGTGCTCAATACAAAGTAGAGCAAATAATATTTATTTAGAATTTATAACATAAATATGTTAGAATAGCACCACAAAAGTAGCTATTTTGTAGCGACATACCATATCTATGTTATAAATTATATATATACCTCCAAATGAATGAAGAACCAAATAAAGTATTAACGTTCAAAACATTAATTTAAAAAAATGCTCAATATAAAAATAGAGCTACGAATTTTTATTTTCCCATTTTTTCTATCCTCTTTACTCCGGGCAAAAAAAAAAAAAATTTCCAAAAATAAAAGGGATGTGAGAATTTTTTAATCTTTTTCAAAAATAATGTGTAGTACCATCATTATAAATTACCTGATGAGACATTGTTTTTCAATGACAAAACAAAATGTACACTTTTGTAGTAAATTATAATTTGTACATGTTCTAAACTATAACTTATAATAAATAGAAATATATATATATATATATATATATTTCTATTTATTATAAGTTATAGTTTAGAACATGTACAAATTACAATTTACTACAAAAGTGTACATTTTGTTTCGACATTGAAAAACAATATATATATATATATATATATATATATATATATATATATATACTTCATTTGCAAACTAGTTATTACACAACCTAGGTTTCTACTATGTGGTGTCTTAAGGCAATTATTCCCAAACAAAAATAAATTACTGAATGAAAAAAAAAAAAAAAAAAAAAAAAAAAAACAACAAATTATGACCATACCATAAAATACCTATTAGGGTCATGCAAATATGGATGAAAACATACTTTCTACTAATTTTGAAATTTACACATTCAAAAAATCCCTGTTATGTGAGTGTTTAAAAAAATGGTAAAATCAGTTATTGCAAATTGACTGAAGACACCACATGGTAGAAACCTAGGTCGCATAATAACTCATTTACAAATGAAGAATATTCAGAAGTTCTACAATATAATTGTATTGAACACTTTTTAATACAAACGTGAATGGGTCTAATTTTATTATGACCAAAAACTAAGTAATAAAATAATCAATATATATATATATATATAGTGTGTATCGAGGCTGCAGATAATTTTCTAAACATATACTGTTAAATATAAGAGACAATGAATGTCTATTATTTTTAATTATGAGCCGTTCTAAACATTGTATTTTGGCTTTTATTTCAGGTGAAAATAAAGACAAAAATTCTCCAACATTTGGACATTTTTTTTATTAAGTTGGTTCTAAGCTTTCGGCTCACATGAGCCATCTTCAGAGTGGTTACAAGGACATTAACACAAAAACATCCACCATCAGTGCCGATTTTATCTTGTGTTGACATAAAACTCCATTAATTTTCAACTGAAATTAAAGCCAAAATACAATGTTTAGAACGGCTCATGATTAAACATAATAGACATTCATTGTCTCTTATGTTTAACAGTATATGTTTAGAAAAAAAAAAAAAAAAAAAAAAAAAAAAATATATATATATATATATAATAATAATAATATTAACTATAGTAATAATACCACCAATAACAGAACTAACTCTGCCGAAACTAATATTAATCAAGCTATAATTTAAATCGTCTGGTACGAGAACGAACTCGGAGGGAAAAGAAGGGCAAGTACAAAAAGAAACAAACGAAGTACATGAACAAAAAGTCAAGCACTCGTAAGAAAGAAAAAACAAAACCAAGACGAAAACCCTAACACTAAAGTGCTCAATATGAAAGTAGAGCAAACAAATATATATATATATATATATATATATATATATATATATATATATATACACACTAGCAGTATAGCTCAGCGTTGCTTGGGTGTAATGAAAGCTTTAAAACTAATCCATGGTCCTGGAGCTCAGACTCAGCCTAAAGAATATTTGTATGAAGTTTGGTGAAAATCGAATAAAAATTGTGGATTTGTATAAAGAACATACAGACAGATAAACAGACACACACACAAACATCTTACCTTTTATATATATATATATATATATATATATATATATATATATATATAACATAGTGATGATCCACGTATACTGTCTTAATATGTATAGGAAAGAATATTAATAAAAAGTTTTGAATTTAAAAATGTACTTTTTTTGGACAGTATTTGTTTATTTTTATTATTGTATTTTATATTTCAGACCGCCCTCGGTCCTTCATCAGAAACGAGTGATTTTTTAAATTTGAATTAGAAACGTATTTCACGATAGCATCCGAATATTTTTTTTTGTGTTTACATCACATGGTGTTTTTGTTCACAACATGCGGCACGTCCGTAGAGAAAGCGTGTTTGTTTTAGATAAAAATTTCTTGGAATATCTGAAAAAAAAAAAATGTTTAACTATTGAAATATTCATAAAGATTCAAAACACCTAAGTCCCTATTTAACCCTAGCTTGTGTGTATTTAATTTTAAAATCCAGTATTTTTCTTTCTTTCTGCGTGTGTATGTAGAACTAAAATTGGAGTCTATTAGTAAACATTTGCAATTTTCTAAAGTATGATCAGGTTGATTAAAATGGGCATCTTAACACACAATCATTTTAAATTCAACAACAAACACTTAACAGATTAGTGGCACAGCAATGGGCACGAAAATGGCACCTAGTTACGCCAATATCTTTATGCATATTTTAGAAAAAAAGATACTAGACAGTTCACAATACAAACCATCACATTATTTTAGATACATTAATGATATTTTCTTAATATGGACTCATGGATTAGAAAAATTAAAAAACTTTACTTTCTGCAACAACTTCCACAATACAATCAAATTTACCATGGAACACTCATACACATCCGTCCCTTTCTTAGACGTCATGGTAAAATTAAATAAACATACACTTTCCACCAGTCTAGACAAGGAGAAATCGGAGAGACGAGTTTGAATTCCAGTTGAATTTGTTGCATTTGTACACACACAAATACCCTTGGGAAAGGTAAGAATCTGTCTCTTCCCTCCAGTTATGGGTTAAATAACAGGACAGATTGGGTTCTATTGTCTTAGCCAGCAACCAATCTACCACAGAAAGCAATGGCAACCTACTGCGGGATAAAAGAGATGATCGCCCAAGCATGTTTCACATATGGCACTTAACTGGATGTTATATGTGAAGTTGAGAACAATATTTTTTCAAACGTAGTTTTAAGATGATAGATTCCATTTTTGTTGTCAACTAAAAAGAAAATATCATCAACGTATTGAACATATATTTTTGGTTTAGTCACTTTTTTTTTTTAAACCTATGTTTTCAATGTGAGACATATAAAAGTTTGAGAGGCACGGACCAAGAGGGTTTCCACATACTTACACCATTAGTTTGGATGTAAATATTGCCAAGATAATTGTAAAAAGGTACTTTAGTGGTGTAGGCAAGTAAGGGTTTTTTTTAGAGAATTTTTGAATTGATAGCCGGAGGTGGGATTGAATTATGTTCATATACAGAGTTAATTATGTCTATAGTTTAAACAACAGGTACATTGGTAAACAGGTTTTCGACATCAAGGTGCCATTGTTTGGTGCAGTAGATCTAAGAATTTGAAGAAATTCGTGTATTGACTTAATATTATAATTAGTAGGAAGATAAGGGGTAATAATATCATTAAGGAATTTTGATAATTGATATATAGGTGTGGAATCTGAGCAATTACAGACCACATGTTTGTTTATAAATAAAACAAAATTCTTGATAATGGCTAAAAGTATAGCCGAAAGCGCTCAAAAGTACTAAAGCTTTGAACAATTCTTATATAATTTGAGTTCGAAAAAGGAAAAAATTATACGAACACATGAAAAATTATCTAAAAAAACTTAATGATAATACCTTGTCCGTCATTTTCAATGAAACCTGTATAAAAGAGAGATTGTTGCCCAAATATACAATATATATATAATTCTGTGACTTCTGTTAGTCTGTCCACCACATCCTCTAAAATAGCCATACACTGACCAATCAAAACCAAATTTCGGTTAAGTGCCATACGTGATACACACTTGGGCGATCATGTCTCGAAGGAGACATGACTGACTGGGGAGATTATTACGCAGTAAGTTGCCACTGCTTTTTGTGGTAAACTGGTTGCCAATCAAGGCTATTGAACCCATTCTGTCCTGTTATTTTCCCAAGTAATGTATTTGAATGCAAGAGATTAAACTGAAATTTTTCGTTCCAAGCCAATAGCCACTGCATCACAACTGCACATCCACTGACTGCATATAAATACTGATCACTAAATAAAATTTCTACATTTAACTTGATAAACTTCTTTAAATAATGAAACCCATTGGCATAAAAATATTCATCTTATTTCTCTTATCAAGTCTTTACAAAGATATTTTATTAGTATCTGAATTTTTTGCACATACGCAATTATATAAGAAAAAGAAAACGTCTAACTTTTTGCTCTTCTTCATCTTTATTAAGACCACCATACAAATGGGTCAAAAGTTAGGTCCCCTTGACCATTCAAGAGAGTCTGATCCCCAGCTAATAGGTACATGCTATGAGACAGCAAGGGCTTCTAGCAAGAGCCGAGTAACATCATGGTGTGCAGGACTTTGCTAGGCTCTCCATAACCACATCCTTATTCAACATCCACAAATGTTCGCTGTACTCATGTTTCCACAATAATAAATTCCCTGGTTATTTTCAATACTTGGCGACTGTGTCATTTTTGCATACCTGTTTTATTTTATCATGTTAAACATAACAATCTTCAATTCCTGCCTTAGTTGCCTTGTTTAAAAAGAACCTAACATAAAAATAAAAAAAGGTCACCTAAAAGGAGGTTGTTAACAAGGTTAAACTTAACGCAGACCAATATCAAATAACTTTGACAGTTAAAGTACATTAGTATATGTTGTGGACCCAGAATAGGTTCAAAAGAAAAAACTAGATTTTGAAAATTAGTGAAACATATATTAAACAAAAAAAAACAAATACTAGACTAGAGTGTTACACTTCAGTCTGAGTGTCAAGTATTAGACCGGGGTGACTCAACCCAATCGCAAGAAGCATATTTTCCCCCGGTATTCATAATAGGAAGAGTTCATTATAGTCCAAAAAGGGTCGGTCCCATAACAGTATATGAAGCAGGGTACAGGGGAAGTAGAGCCACTACCTTTTTCATATTTTATTTCTGTATTCATGACTGATATTAGTAACTATAATTTTTATTGTACCTGATAACATTCAGATTAGGAAATTGATAATACTGACATATATAATCCTGAACTAAATAAGATGATAAAAAGGAAAATAGTACAAATTTTATTAAAAGGGATGGTCTGAAAATAATGCCTCCTGCTTGTTTTGAGAGCTCACGAATATATAAAGTAGGATAACACCATTCCTTATCTTTTCTTTCTTTCTTTGTCTTCTCTTTTCTTTCTTTTCTTTCTTTGTCTTCTCTTTTCTTTCTTTTCTTTCTTTGTCTTCTCTTTTCTTTCTTTTCCTTCTCTTTTCTTTCTTTCTTTCTTTGTCTTTTTCTTTCTTTGTCTTTTTCTTTCTTTGTCTTTTTCTTTCTTTGTCTTTTTCTTTCTTTGTCTTTTTCTTTCTTTCTTTTTCTTTCTTTCTTTCTTTCTTTCTTTCTTTCTTTCTTTCTTTTTCTTTCTTTCTTTCTTTCTTTCTTTCTTTTTCTTTCTCTTTCTTTCTTTCTTTCTTTCTTTCTTTCTTTCTTTGTCTTTCTCTATCTTTTCTTTCTTCTCTTTATCTTCTTTCTTCTCTTTATCTTCTTTATCTTTTTATTTTTTTATTTTTTTCCTTTATCATCTCTTTTCTTGTTCCTTCTCTTTTTTCTTTAACACTTGTGTAAACTGTACAAATGTCTACCTATGGTTTGTCAAAGTGACAATATTCAGCATTATTAAAGAATAAAGCATGCTTTCATCAATGAAACACTTTCCCCAATTAGTTATGCATTTTTACCAGCAATGAACACATGCTGGCAAGAGTAGCTCATCATACATATCTGTTATAACTTAAATGCATTACACATTAGACTGTGATCATATCCACTGTTTGGTCTCTGTACATGTTAAGCAAATATTGATGAATGTCAATAGACTTTTTCTCTGCATATATTGGAAGTCAATGGCATACCTCGGTTTCTTATGTACTTTCATATCTGATGGCATTTTACATATTTAGAGATTTAAGGCCCAGACTTCAATTGTTCCTCAACAAACAACCAAATGGTTCTGTTAAACATTTTCCAATAAAAATTTGACCTTAACCAATGGTTCTATTCTTTAATAAATAAAAATAATACCGTGAAGCAAAATAAATGCTATGCTCTTGTGGCTTCTGAGATTGGTTTGTTTTATTTTACAGCAAATCAACCTTTTCAAAGTTAATTAATGCTGAATATTGTCACTTTAACAAACCATAGGTAGACATTTGTACAGTCTGTACAAGTGTTAAAAGAAGAAAAAAAAGAAAACAGAAAAGGAGGAAAACAGAAAAGGAGGAAAACAGAAAAGGAGGAAAACAGAAAAGGAGGAAAACAGAAAAGGAGGAAAACAGAAAAGGAGGAAAACAGAAAAGGAGGAAAACAGAAAAGGAGGAAAACAGAAAAGGAGGAAAACAGAAAAGGAGGAAAACAGAAAAGGAGGAAAACAGAAAAGGAGGAAAACAGAAAAGGAGGAAAACAGAAAAGGAGGAAAGAAAGAAAAAAGGAGGAAAGAAAGAAAAAAGGAGGAAAGAAAGAAAAAAGGAGGAAAGAAAGAAAAGGAGGAAAGAAAGAAAAGGAGGAAAGAAAGAAAAGGAGGAAAGAAAGAAAGAAAAGGAAAGGAAAGAAAGAAAAGGAGGAAAGAAAGAAAAGGAGGAAAGAAAGGAAAGGAAAGGAAAGAAAAGAGAAAGGAAAGGAAAGAAAGAAAGGAAAGAAAGAAAGAAAAAAAAAGAGAGAGAAAGAACAAGAATAAAAAAAGAAAAGAAAAGAAAGAAAATGAAAAGTGGTAGGCATAGGTACAGCAAAAAGGTAGCAGTTTCTTTTGGATGGGAAAGGGGTTACCCCCACCTCTACCACTTTTGCATGGGGGAATGCAGTCAGTGCATTCTTAACTGCAACTTAAAGAGTCTGCTTCTGATCTTAATTAACTGGAGATGTTAACAAATATATGCTTTGCCTTGGTGAATTACGATGAGTTACAGTAAATATCCTGTTACCTTATTCACTACCACAGTTTTACTTACCAGTTGCCTGACCATAACCAGTTAGGTACGTACCCTATGGACTGAGGCATTGTGAAGATTATGGCTGGGTGCCAAGCTATTTTCTAAGTTTGAAGCATAAGTTAACCTAACAACTTGCTGGTCAAATCTAGATCCTCAGGAACACTCTCAATCAGGGACTCTCCCAATGAACTGGGTTACTCAACTTGAAGGTATTATTTATCTTAACTGGGCTCCATCTGCAGGGTTATATATGCTTCTTTTATCAAACCTGTCTCTATAACTTGCACTTCTTTTATGTGCCCTGCCCTTTCAGGATGTAGGCAATCATGGCTTTCCACATCTCCCTATCCCTGGTGGCTATTAGCACGCTTTCTCCTGTTACACCACCCAAACCCGGCTCTACCATCCACTAGCACAAGCCCATAAATCTAGAATATAAATGTATAGAAACTATCATGGCCACAAAATGAGGGATCTTTTTAGATATTGATTATAATATAGAATTGATCCCCCATTTTATATCCACATTATAATTTCTTATAAACAGTTGGCATATATATTCTTCTTCTATGTGCCCTGTCCTTTCAGGATGTAGGCAATCATGGCTTTCCACATCTCCCTATCCCTGGTGGCACTTAGCACGCTTTCTCCTGTTACACCATGCAACCCTCGTTCCGTCATCCAATTGATTAGGCCCTTCAAATATGTTATCCGCTGCTTTTCCCTGTCTTTCTTTCCCTCTATCTGGCCTTTTAGTATCAGATTCTCCAAGCCCTTCTTCCTCATTGCATGCCCCAGGAACTTCATCTGTCTCTTCCTGATGCTCAGTATTAATTTCCATTTCGTTTCCATACTCATCATTGCTCACATGCTCGATCCATGATATCCGCAGCATCCTTCTGTAGAATTACATTTCAGCTGCTTCAAGTTTTTCCTTCATCTTCAAAGATATTGTTCAACATTCACTGCCATATTGAAGAACTGACATCACATAGAAATCCAGTACTCTCTTCTTTGTTTCTAGCAAAATTTTCCTGTCTCTTAATACTCAACTTCTGGAATGCTTCCTTTGCCATACCAATTCGCCTTCGGATCTTAGTGTTGCACTTTCCGTCTTCAATTAAATTCCCAGGCATTTAAATTTTTGGACCTGCTTGATTTTAGTATCCCCCATTTGTATTTGGCATTTTGGGCTGCTCTTTTGCTGATAACCATGCATTCGGTTTTCTTCTGTAATAATTGTGCCTAGTGTACCCTTATCAGATAGGGTGTCATGATGGGTACATTATGTTTTGTAGATTTGTCCCTCAGTGTCAATTTGTTAAGGTGCTGCTTTCTCATTCAATAATAGCAATAATAATAACTAGAAGTAGCCACAAAAATTTCATGCTTTTCCTATTTGACTTTTTTGTTAACTCTTAAGATAACAATTGGATAAGCTTATGGTGAGTTCTATGACAATAAAATATCCGTAGAAATTTCCCTATCACACTGTTAAATATTTGGGTTTAAACGCTTCAACAAAATATAGCAATAATAATCATAATATAAATGCTGATCGTTATTCTAAGTAGTAAAGGAGTACAAAATGAAAAGATTTGAAATTGATAACTTTTCCATTTCACTGAAAAAGACATTCAGTCAGTCAGTTAAGTGCCATACCCAATACACACACAGGCAGAAGATTATCCTGCAGTAGGTTGCCATTGCTTTCTGCAGTAGACTGGTTGCCAGCCAAGGCTATAAAACCCAATCTGTCCTGTTATTTAACCCATAACTGGAAGGAAGAGATGGATTAATACCTTTCCCAAGGGTATTTGCGCGTAAGTAAATGAAATGAATTCAACTGGAATTCGAACTCGGCTCCCTGATTTCTCGTTCCGAGCCGATATCCACTGCACCACAATGCACATATTACTTCTATCAATAAAAAAAGATAAGTAAACCAATAATTACTCTTCCAGTAACTCTTTGATGCCCCATGAGTCTTAGTATGTGAATATGGTTAGTCAGCTAGTCTGCTGACAAACCTTTATTACTACAGAATCAGTCAGTTAAGTGCTATTATATGTTATACATGCTTGGGCAATCATGTCTCTCTTGAGACATGACTGACTAGGCAGATTATCCAGCAGTAGGTTGTCATTTCTTTCTGCCGCAGACTGGTTGCCCACCAAGGCTATAGAACACAAACATGTGACATCCTCACTATCAGGTAGACAGTCAACACGGACAGGCCATCAACACTTGTCAACAGAAGTTTCCTTTTTCAGGTCATTTATCTTTTAGCATTCAACAAAAACCTCCCATTTTAAAATCAAACTTATTTTATTAATAGATATTCAGTCAGTCAGTTAATTGCCATACGTTATACATGCTTGGGCAGTCATGTCTTGAAGGAGACATGACTGACTGGGTAGAAGATTTTCCAGCATTAGGTTGCCATTTCTTTCTTCCATAGACTGGTTGCCCACCAAGGCTATAGAACCTAATCTGTCCTGTTATTCCACCCATAGCTGGAGAAAAAGAGATGGATTAATACCTTTTCCAAAGGTATTTGCACGTAAATGAATGCTACTGGTATTCAAACTCAGTTTTCTGATTTCTCATCTTGAACCAATATCCATTGCATAGGGAGTTCAATTTTAACTGATTCTCTACTTCTCGTTGCCTTGTCCCAGAACAAATTGAGCTTAGTAAAGAGCAACTCTTTCTCAAGTATATTGTATATTCAAGATAAGAGAATTTCTTTATTTTTCTACAATTTTTTTTTCCTTCAACAAACTTATTTATATTCACCAGAGGAGTGTCTCTGTCAAGGCATAAATAACAATTTAATCCAACAGCTGGTTGAACAAACCTAGAAATGAAACAAATGCCAATTAGGTTTTTTTTACAGAGAAAAATGAATATAGCTGAACAAATGTGTCAAACAATAACCAGTTTGCACTTTTCCAACACAGGACAATCACAACAATATTGCCATCGAGTTCAAGCTCTGCCTCAAACTCAGAGATTTCTTTTCCCAGAAGAGTGGATCCTTCACCTTGAGTAACTATTGAGACAAACTCAACCCAGACTTCAAATAGAGCTCTTTTTTTTTTTAAACCATTTCACCCTCAGCAAGGCAGTACTGCCACTGATGTTCAGGGGGCTACATAAGAGTAAAAGCTTAGACAGGAGGAGAGTGAAGAGAAAGACAGACCAGTTACAGGAGGTGTCAGAGAAAGGGCAAGAGAAGGACGGGAACACAGCTTTGAAGACAGTTGCGAAGATAGAGAGAAAGGAAAAGAACAATAAAGAACTGGAGTTAAGTGGATAAGAGATGGGAATTGACATTGCATTTAAATTCCTGGAGGTTGTAGCCGTCAGAAAAGCAAGAATATAGAAGAGAGTTCCACAGGTGGGAAGCGTGAGAAAAGAAGCTGATAGAGTATAATTGTCAGCTGCATTTGGTTAATCTAACTGTAAATGGGTGGGACCTTGTTGCCAGTCTGGTTGCACAAGTAAATTCTTGTGGCGGGGGCACCAGTGACTTAAGTTCATCGGAGCAGAAGCTATGAAAATATTTATAGAATAGACAGAGGGAAAGCACATCCCACCAATGAGAACCAACATATGACCCATCACTAACAAGGGTGAAAAAATGCTACTGCTCCAGTAAGTACATGAATATTTCCACTATCCTCTACAAGAATCAATTCAGGAAGAAAATCTCGATAGAGTTCAAAAGCATTGCCTACATCCTTGTGGGTGATGAGTTATTTTTCACTTTACAATTACTTTCTCACAGACAAAACATCACAAACTTCTCATTGCTCTCATTTGTATTTATTTCTGAGATGAGTAATTTTCAATAATCTTGGAATTATTTCAAACTTCTGTTCTCATCTTGGTAGTGAGAGTACCAATTCCAACATGAAAAAACAACAATTGATTTCACAGGATATTGTGCAATAATTAATGAGATAAACAACATGAACCAATCTATAAACACCTGATGATGACCAGAGGTTACTTGGTCGAAACATTGTGTCTATTATAACACCTATATCAACCAAGAGGAGGACAAAAGTTCAAAATATCTCATTGCTCTATTGCTATTTTCATGGAAACTGTTCAGATAAATTCCTTGGTTCCACCAGATCTAACCCTTCCAAACTAAGACCCGCTGTACCACACACATTGTTGTAACAAACAACCCTCATTCCTTTTGTACTCCATTGGTGAAATGCAAGTTCCACTTGAACTGCTTCTTTCCCCAAATTGATGCTTTGTAGAGCCAACTCCTGAGAGGATGCTTCCCTGATCACTAAAATCAGAGCCTGTTCAAGTATAGGGTTAACAGTTATCTTCCCTTCATATCTCTATAAACTGTGCTCTTACTTTGTAACCTACTACCTTGAGTGGCTCTAGAGCCTTGTAAAAAATGAACAACACTGTAAAAACAAAAAATTATATTGCTCAACAGACATTTCCTAACTGCAAGATTCAAATATTGATTTTATCTACAGAATATTTCAGGAAAAGAAGGTAGACAGAAAATTGTGCAAAGATTTGTGAAATATCCAAATAAGTATTGTAAATAGACACTAGTTAGAATGATCAGTATTGCTGATCATCAGTTACTAGGGGAAAAAAAAAAAAAACAAACATTCATTTTTTATGGTTTATCAACCCTTTGCAGGTTAAAGCCAGTAAATATTTTTAGATTGTAAGATTTTTGAGATTTTTTTTTTTAATCATAACTTTTTAATGCAGCCGTAACTTCTACTCCAACAGTTTCTTTCCTCGCACATCCCGACTGTGGAATTCTCTTCCACACGATTGCTTCCCCGACGGCTACAATCTCCAGGAGTTTAAATGTGAGGTCACTAGACACCTCCTAACACACTAACCTGCTCCCATTCTATCAAACACTCTTCACATCTGCCCAACCCTCATCCTATCCTTACTCATCTGTCACCTTCCTCCTAACATTCCCTATGTCTAACCACTCCTTCTCTTTACCATCTCCTATGTAACCCCATGCGCAATAGTGGCAGTGGAATGCCTTGCTTGGGGTGAGATGATTAAAAAAAAAAAAAAAAATATCACCCCAAGCAAGGTGGTAACGCCACTGAGGCACATGGGGCTACTTAAGAGTAAAATGATTGGAAAAGAGAAAGCCGGGAACCACATCCTAAACAGGAAACAAGGGATGAGCCTCTTCACCTGTTCAAAAGACGTGGGTGGAGTGTGAACTGGGCGATAGTTAAGTCTAATGGTTTATTGATACAAGTCTTACTAATTAACCCATACTTGGGGGAGAAGAGTTGGATTCATGCCTAATAAAAATTTTATCAGCAAATAAATTATAATGTGGATAAGTTTGAGATCAATTCTATATCACAATCAAGATATAAACCGATCCCTCACTTTGTGGCCATGATAGTTTCTAAAAATCTTATGTTCCACAGAACATAAATGAATCTGAGAGACATGCCTGTATAGCTAATCAGCATTTGATTGATTCGTTTTTCTACATCTTATCAACCCTTTAAAGGTTATTTAAAGCCACAAAATATTTTTAGATTGTAATCTCCCCCACCACAGCGATTATAATGGTTTAGTGATAACTAAGAGAAAAGAGGTGGATTCGTACTTTTCCCAAGGGTATTTATGTGTAAGTGTCTATGGCTATATCGTGTTGAATACACCGGTTCCCATCCAATCACCGAAGTTAAGCAACATCGAGCCTGGTCAGTACTTAAATGGGTGACCATTTGGGAATACCAGGTGCTGTGAATGTAAGGGCCAAGAATGGTCCACCAGTCCTCCAGGTTTGGGGGTTGGGTGCAGCACTAACAACCCTGCTCCATAAAAAAAAAAAACTGTTTGTTACAGAAACAGCAACAAAAACTTGCTGCCCTATGCACCATCTGGGTGTGATGGATAAATGATAATGATGATGATGGATAAATGATGATGATGATGATGATGATGATATGATAAATGATGATGATGATGATGATGATAAATGATAGATAAAGATGATGATAGATAAATGATGATGATGATATGATAAATGATGATGATGATGATAGATAAATGATGATGATGATGATAGATAAATGATGATGGATGAGATGATAGGATAAACGACGACGATGATGGATGAAACGACGATGATGATGATGGATAAACGACGATGATGATGATGGATGGATAAATGACGATGATGATGATGATGGATGGAAACGACGATGATGATGATGGATGATGATGATGATGGATGAAACGACGATGATTTATATGTAAGTGAATATATCAAACCCAACTGAATTTGGAACTGACTCTTTGCTCAATAATTCCGAACCATTATCCATTATACCACCAATACATCCAAGCTTACAGCACCTGAGATTTCCAAATGGTCAACCATCGAGATACTGACCAGGTTCAATGTTGCTTAACTTCATTTATCTAGAAAATCTATCTGTATTGTTTCAGGCATTTATCTAGAAAATCTATCTGTATTGTTTCAGGCATTTATCTAGAAAATCTATCTGTATTGTTTCAGGCATTTATCTAGAAAATCTATCTGTATTATTTGTGGCATTTATCTAGAAAATCTATCTGTATTGTTTCAGGCATTTATCTAGAAAATCTATCTGTATTGTTTCAGGCATTTATCTAGAAAATCTATCTGTATTGTTTCAGGCATTTATCTAGAAAATCTATCTGTATTGTTTCAGGCATTTATCTAGAAAATCTATCTGTATTGTTTCAGGCATTTATCTAGAAAATCTATCTGTATTGTTTCAGGCATTTATCTAGAAAATCTATCTGTATTGTTTCAGGCATTTATCTAGAAAATCTATCTGTATTGTTTCAGGCATTTATCTAGAAAATCTATCTGTATTGTTTCAGGCATTTATCTAGAAAATTCATCTGTATTGTTTCAGGCATTTATCTAGAAAATCTATCTGTATTGTTTCAGGCATTTATCTAGAAAATCTATCTGTATTGTTTCAGGCATTTATCTAGAAAATCTATCTGTATTGTTTCAGGCATTTATCTAGAAAAAATCTATCTGTATTGTTTCAGGCATTTATCTAGAAAATCTATCTGTATTGTTTCAGGCATTTATCTAGAAAATCTATCTGTATTGTTTCAGGCATTTATCTAGAAAATCTATCTGTATTGTTTCAGGCATTTATCTAGAAAATCTATCTGTATTGTTTCAGGCATTTATCTAGAAAATCTATCTGTATTGTTTCAGGCATTTATCTAGAAAATCTATCTGTATTGTTTCAGGCATTTATCTAGAAAATCTATCTGTATTGTTTCAGGCATTTATCTAGAAAATCTATCTAGAGTTTCAGGCATTTATCTAGAAAAAAATCTATCTGTATTGTTTCAGGCATTTATCTAGAAAAAATCTATCTGTATTGTTTTGCATTTATCTAGAAAATCTATCTGTATTGTTTCAGGCATTTATCTAGAAAATCTATCTGTATTGTTTCAGGCATTTATCTAGAAAATCTATCTGTATTGTTTCAGGCATTTATCTAGAAAATCTATCTGTATTGTTTCAGGCATTTATCTAGAAAATCTATCTGTATTGTTTCAGGCATTTATCTAGAAAATCTATCTGTATTGTTTCAGGCATTTATCTAGAAAATCTATCTGTATTGTTTCAGGCATTTATCTAGAAAATCTATCTGTATTGTTTCAGGCATTTATCTAGAAAATCTATCTGTATTGTTTCAGGCATTTATCTAGAAAAATCATTCTATATTGTTTCAGGCATTTATCTAGAAAATCTATCTGTATTGTTTCAGGCATTTATCTAGAAAATCTATCTGTATTGTTTCAGGCATTTATCTAGAAAAATCTATCTGTATTGTTTCAGGCATTTATCTAGAAAATCTATCTGTATTGTTTCAGGCATTTATCTAGAAAATTCATCTGTATTGTTTCAGGCATTTATCTAGAAAATCTATCTGTATTGTTTCAGGCATTTATCTAGAAAATCTATCTGTATTGTTTCAGGCATTTATCTAGAAAATCTATCTGTATTGTTTGGTAAGTGCATTTATCTAGAAAATCTATCTGTATTGTTTCAGGCATTTATCTAGAAAATCTAATTGTATTGGTTTTAAAGTATTTATCTAGAAAATCTATCTGTATTGTTTCAGGCATTTATCTAGAAAAATCTATCTGCATTTATTTCTGCATTTATCTAGAAAATCTATCTTTGTATTGTTTCAGGCATTTATCTAGAAAATCTATCTGTATTGTTTGCATTTATCTAGAAAAATCTTATCTGTATTGTTTCAGGCATTTATCTAGAAAATCTAGTCTGTATTGTTTCAGGCATTTATCTAGAAAATCTATCTGTATTGTTTCAGGCATTTATCTAGAAAATCTATCTGTATTGTTTCAGGCATTTATCTAGAAAATCTATCTGTATTGTTTCAGGCATTTATCTAGAAAATCTATCTGTATTGTTTCAGGCATTTATCTAGAAAATCTATCTGTATTGTTTAGGCATTTAATCAACAGTTTATCAATGCCTGATGAGAATCAAGAGTTTACAAGTCAGAAATAAAAAGTTTGAAAAAGGAAATTGTCACGATTGAACTTAACTTTTCTTTCTAATTTTATTGTACCAAGAATTTGTTACTTACGCGTTATTATTAATGGCTACCAATATTTGAGAAAATATTCTATTTATTTATACTATTGACATCATTCAAACTGTTGTCCTGAACTTTCTTGCCATATTCACAACATTTCAGTCATTGTACAATTCAACCTTCTTCAGGTGACATATGTTGGAATTTCAGACTGAACCCTTTTAATTTGAAATTTCAAGTTATTTAATCTAAAGAAGGTTGGAGTATACAGCAGCCAAAATGTCATTAATCTAAACTTATTTATAAATGGAACTTTGTCTGTGTGTGTGTGTCCGTTACCTATAGACTCCGAAACGGCTGAACCGATTTTCTTGAAAATTTACACAGTTGTACGATAAGCGTCTGCGAGTGTTCTTAGCTAGGTTTTGTGTCGAGGTACCCCCGATAAATATTGAAAATCGATAATCGAAAAAAAATCGGGTTTTAGAAAGTGTGGTCCGATTTTAATCAAATTTGATACACTCATAGACAAAGACATAAGAAACGATATTTAGAAGTTTCAAGGTTGCAGTTCTTACAATAGTGCAGAAAATTGAGATTTATATATATATATATATATATATATATATATAAAGGGAAGATGTTTGTGTGTATCTGTTTATCTGCCTGTATGTCTTTTTTTTCAGCTCTTTTATTTTAGTTTTTGCTTCGGGTTTGGCTCTAACTAGGTATAATTGTAGTTCTTAGTCTCAGGCATGATACCATTTACTCAGCAGACTTATTTAGCCTTCAAAATTCAGTTTACGACAAAAAAAAAGAAAAAAAACTTATTTGATATCGATATGAGGAAATCAAAATTTGACTTATGTTCATTCATTTTTCTTTCAGTCTACGGTTTTGCTTTAACTGGAAACAACTATTGCTTTTTAGTCTTTCGTGCCAACATCCAAAGAGTCTGAGCTCCAGGACCATGGATTAGTTTTAAAGCTTTCATTACACCTGAGCAACACCAGGCTATACTGCTAGTATAGCAATAAAAATGAGAACAACAATTCAAACAATGTAAATAGTTACAAATAAAGACAGAATTAATGCAAATTCTGCTCCCTCAGCTTTTTTCTCGCACTTCCCACCTGTGGAATTCCCTTCCATTTACTTGCTTCCCTGACAGCTACAATCTCCAAGAATTTACATGTAAAGTCAATAGTCATCTCCTATCTCACTAACCTGCATCCTCTCTCTCTCTCTCATGTTTCTTTCTCCGTCCACACTACTCTCATCAGTATTCTCCTTCTCTTACCCACTTCCTGACACCTCCTATAACCTGTCACTCTTTCTCATAACTTTCCTCCTATGTAACCCCTGCAAAACAGTGGCAGTAAAATGCCTTGCTTGGGGTGAAATGATTATAAAAAAATAAAATAAAATAAATATTTATTTTTGTTTACCAGGCTGAATATTCAAGAAATCTTATTAAAAGGAAAATATGTGCTCTTTAATGGGTATTCACTAAAAATAATGTTTAAGTCATAAAATCTGTTGAATTAATAATACACAGGCTCAAATCATCCTTATTCTGATGAGAATTCCTATGAGGCTCATTTTTGAGACTTGCATCAAATTGGGTGCCAGAATGTTGGCCTGACAAATGGATATGATAATTCACAGACAAAATCAAGACAGGATGGATCAACATCTTTCCAGCAGTCTGTCGATCAAGAGAGCGTGGCTCAACATCTTTCCTGAGGTTTACTGATCACTTGATACTGATTGAAATGAGTCACAGCACTTCACCAGGTTAGTGAGTTTGCAATACAATACTAATCCAGCAGGTCTGCTCCCCATGTTCACACTCCTTAAACAACGCAGAGTCCACTGGCTAGGCTATGTCCACCATATGCCAGACGGTCGCATTCCAAAAGACCTCCTGCATGGAGAGCTGGCCTCTGGAAGAAAATCCACTGGACAGCCACAGCTGCAGTATCGTGACATCATAAAACATGATATGAAGGCTGTGGACATCAACACGAAGTCATAGGAGAGCATAGCAGTCAACCAAAACCATATGAAGAGGAATCCTAGTCCAACAACTCAAATCAAGGGAGGAGCAACTGAAATGGAGAAGGGGATTAACAGAAAGCAAAATGACAGCTTCGACAGACCAGAAACAAAACATAAATGCAGCCTTTGCAACAAAGACTGTCACTCCTGCATTGGTTTCTACAGTCATCGGGGCTTACAGCCTATCACGTTGAATACACCAGTTCTCGCTCAATCACCAAAGTTAAGCAATGTTGAGCCTGGGAATACCAGGTGCTGTAAGCGTTTAGTGACGGATGTGCGTTGTGGTGCAGTGGATATCAGCTCGGAAAGAGAAATCGGTGAACCAAGTTCGAATTCCAGTTGAATACCCTGCATTCACTTAAGCACTGGTACCCTTGGGAAAGGGATTAATCCGCCCCTTCCCTCCAGTTATGGGTTAAATAACAAGGATAGGACTTGGGGACCCTGCCCTTAAAAACAAATCCCAATCAATCTTGATACTCGTAAAAAAAAAAAAAAAAAAAAAAAGTATTACTGGGCACAAAATTTATATAAAAACAAAGAAAAAGGTATGCCAGGTATTACCAGCAATAAATAAATAAAAATATAGTTAGCAATAAATGACCCGCCGAGGTGTTGATATGCCATAAAAACAAAACAACCAACCAATCTACAGTCATAGACGCCAATGCCACAAGCCAAGCAGACGACTAGAATGCTACCCATGGTCAACCTTGACCGACCAAGGCCTACTACTACTAATCCTTGACTATTGGCACATTAATGCAGGTACTAATTTATATACTTTAATCAATCTGTAGCATAATCAGAACGAAAAAAGAATATTTATTTCAAGAATACTTACTGTGAAGGAATTAGAAAATTAAAAATATATTGAAAAAAAATTTACTGTTAATTGGCAAAATTCTCAAATGGAACTGAGTAAGTTTTCAATAAACAGGAAGGAAAGGAATTAAAAAAAAAATCACGAGATAATAACATGAAGCAAACAATCTATATGCAAATCAAAACTGCGCAAAGCAACTGTAATAAGACAAAAACGTCACAAAGAATTCACACAAAAGGGATACAGTCAAGTGATTATTGGTTCAGAAGAAATCCTAGCATGTCTCTCTATGATTTGCTTATAAATTTGACGAGGAGATTATACAGTGAAAATATCAGATCAAATTTCAGCAAATATCAGGCTAAAGACTTATTAATCAAGATATGTGTGTGTGTGTGTGTGCGCGCGTTTGTAACAAAATGTCTGATGTTAACATTTTAAACAGCTGTCCAGATTGGAATGAAATTTTAAAAAGAAAAAAAAAAAAAAAAAAAAGGATAATTCTACATTTGCTCCACTGACCAGAAAAATTATTATTAATGCACTGACAGCAATGGACACCCAGTGTATGAATGGGTCAGTAAGCATTAAGGTTACATTGCAAAGTTGGTATCTCTGTTTTGTAACTTATTTTTGAAACATTCTTTGAAAAATTGAAAAGACAAGAAAACATGAACAAATTATTTTTTTTTCTTCTTTTAAGTCTTTAGAAAATTATTTTTTCTGCCTAGTTTTCAAGGAGTAGGGATGGGAGGGGGTCCCCTGATAGTTTCAATAAAAATACTTCATTGGACTTCATACTTTTCTTTTTTTTTTTTTAAAAGGACTTTAATATGCGACTTATAATTTGTGCCAATTAATATTGCAATTTGTTCTGAATAACGTCTTGACTATAAAGACATAAACAAGAGAAACGTAAATTCCTGTCTGAATTTGAGACAAGAAGTTGTTGCTATTGTGCCCTCTGATCTTGACCAAATGTCTGTTGATCCAGTTTTCAGGAAAATTCAAACTGAACCCATTATTTAATCTATGAGGATAGATTATTCTCATATCATAATGTCTAGAAATATCTTGATCTTAGTACTACTCAGTTATTGCTGAGTCTAAGTCTATACTACCCAGCCCAGGGATTGAACTCATTTACTCTCACTAAATTCACAAACCAGTGCTTTAATCATTAGGCTATTGTTCTGTGTTTACTTTTTTGTTTATTTTTTATTATGTTTATATTAATTATTTTTAAAAATATTTTTTGGATGTTTATTTATTTTTGCATTTAATATTTTCTCAATATTCATTTGTGCATTTAATATTTTCTCAATATTCATTTGTGCATTTAATATTTTCTCAATATTCATTTGTGCATTTAATATTTTCTCAATATTCATTTGTGCATTTAATATTTTCTCAATATTCATTTGTGCATTTAATATTTTCTCAATATTCATTTGTGCATTTAATATTTTCTCAATATTCATTTGTGCATTTAATATTTTCTCAATATTCATTTGTGCATTTAATATTTTCTCAATATTCATTTGTGCATTTAATATTTTCTCAATATTCATTTGTGCATTTAATATTTTCTCAATATTCATTTGTGCATTTAATATTTTCTCAATATTCATTTTTGCATTTAATATTTTCTCAATATTCATTTTTGCATTTAATATTTTCTCAATATTCATTTTTGCATTTAATATTTTCTCAATATTCATTTTTGCATTTAATATTTTCTCAATATTCATTTTTGCATTTAATATTTTCTCAATATTCATTTGTGCATTTAATATTTTCTCAATATTCATTTGTGCATTTAATATTTTCTCAATATTCATTTGTGCATTTAATATTTTCTCAATATTCATTTTTGCATTTAATATTTTCTCAATATTCATTTTTGCATTTAATATTTTCTCAATATTCATTTGTGCATTTAATATTTTCTCAATATTCATTTGTGCATTTAATATTTTCTCAATATTCATTTGTGCATTTAATATTTTCTCAATATTCATTTGTGCATTTAATATTTTCTCAATATTCATTTGTGCATTTAATATTTTCTCAATATTCATTTGTGCATTTAATATTTTCTCAATATTCATTTGTGCATTTAATATTTTCTCAATATTCATTTGTGCATTTAATATTTTCTCAATATTCATTTGTGCATTTAATATTTTCTCAATATTCATTTTTGCATTTAATATTTTCTCAATATTCATTTTTGCATTTATTCTTTAATATCTATATTATTTTAATATTTGTTTAATTTTTTACTGATTTATTAATTTTTAAAATTTTTATCATCATCAAATTGAATTTTTTATTACCTTTTAACGCCTACTTAAACCAACCCGAATTTTTTTTTATATTCACACGACTATAAAACACAGATTTTGTGCTAGTCATCATAACATTGAGGCTATTATTAAAATACTTTACTTGCAATTAGCTTCCAGTTTGACAACTAAAACAATACGAGTAGAATGAAAGGGGATTATTAAATTATAATTATTATAATTTAAATAAAAAAATTTAATATTTAAACTTATTTACAAAAAGAAAAAATACAAGTCATGATTGCATATATTCTGAAGGTATGTAACAAAAAAGCATGAATCGTGTCCAGTAAATTAAAGAGATTTCTTTATATTTTTAAAATAAATGCCTACAAAGTAAAGGAAATGAAAAATTGAAGTAAAAAAAAAAACCAAAGAAAGAATTTTCTTGAACAGAACTTTTAAATCTATTAATGGATAAAGGTATTTATACGCAAAGGCTCACTCACCTCAGGCTGAAAATGAATTTTGAGAAACTTACCAAATTTTGTGGGAAAGACTGTTTCTTCTAAAATATCCTTTTGTATGAATGACATAACATAATCAACATATTCAGGTGCCGTACATTTAAATTTCTTGCCTTTTTCATCATGCCAAAAATATTGCCTAAAAAATAAACAAACAAAAAGAGCAATTAATCAATAACATATAGAGAGAAACGAGAGTGAGAGAGAGAGAGAAACGAGAGTGAGAGAGAAACGAGAGTGAGAGAGAGAGAGAAACGAGAGTGAGAGAGAGAGAGAAACGAGAGTGAGAGAGAGAGAGAAAGAGAGAGAGAGAGAGAGAGAAACGAGAGTGAGAGAGAGAGACGAGAGAGAGAGAGAGAGAAACGAGAGTGAGAGAGAGAGACGAAAGAGTGAGAGAGAGAGAGAAACGAGAGTGAGAGAGAGAGAGAAACGAGAGTGAGAGAGAGAGAGAAACGAGTGAGAGAGAGAGAGAAACGAGAGTGAGAGAGAGAGAGAAACGAGAGTGAGAGAGAGAGAGAAACGAGAGTGAGAGAGAGAGAGAAACGAGAGTGAGAGAGAGAGAGAAACGAGTGAGAGAGAGAGAGAAACGAGAGAGAGAGAGAGAGAAACGAGGTGAGAGAGAGAGAGAGGAGAGAGAGAGAGAAAGAGAGAGAGAGAGAAAGAGAGAGAGAGAGAGAGAGAGAAACGAGAGTGAGAGAGAGAGAGAAACGAGAGTGAGAGAGAGAGAGAAACGAGAGTGAGAGAGAGAGAGAAACGAGAGTGAGAGAGAGAGAGAAAGAGAGTGAGAGAGAGAGAAACGAGAGTGAGAGAGAGAGAAAATGTGGGTTGAGAGAGAGAGAAAATGTGGGTTAGAGAGAGAGAAAATGTGGGTTAGAGAGAGAGAGAAAAGTGGGTTAGAGAGAGAGAGAGAGAGAGTGGGTTAGAGAGAAAGTGGGTTAGAGAGAGAAAGTGGGTTAGAGAGAGAAAGTGGGTTAGAGAGAGAGAGAGAGAGAAATTTATTATTATTTATTCAGACTAGTATCAGTCAGCTATTTAAGTGTCTTACCTGATATACACTTGGGTGATCATGTCTCTAGATCACTTCTAGGGCTCTCAAAAGAAGTTGAATAGATCTGGTGAGAAAACAGATCCTTGAACACATTTCATGTCCATATAGAGGAGGTTTGCTGCTAGTAAAGATTCTTGATTACTCTAATGTCTTTCCCAAATATGTCTAGGTTGATTGTTAATTTAAAGCAACAAGATGAAAAGAAAAAAAAAAAAAAATTGATTCCTAAGAAGTCTTTTTTTTTCCTTTTCACACTTAGGGTGTACACTGTGGCACAGTGGATATTGGCTTGGAACAAGAAATTAAAGAACTGAGTTTGAATTTCAGTTGAATACATTGTATTCACATATTCACGAATACTCTTGCTTCTCCTTCCATCTATGAGTTGAATAGCAGGACAGACTGGGTTTTATAGCCTTGGTTGGCAACCAGTCTACTGCATAATGTTATGGCAACCTACTGTGGGAAAATCTTCTGCATAGTCATTCATGTCTTTTGAAACATCCTTTTTAATGATTTTTCTTAGAGTTAGAAAATATATATTTTTAATATTTATATAAATTATATGATAAATTACAAATGTTTTAGCTTTAGTTTTTTTTAATTGGCTGTATGAAAGATCTAAACTTATTTATAAATGGAACTGTATGTGTGTGTGTGTCCGTCAAATCTTTCCTAAAATTCTTTAATTCTGTGCAAATGTATATGCTGAACTCAAATCAATAATTGTTTATTGAAGAAACCTAGCCTTTTTTCATGTTATCGCCCAGAAATAAATCGGACTATATCTCACTCCTTACCACCATTCTCACATCTGATTCACCGCTGAATGACTTGAAGCGTAGGATACTTATTTCAGCCCGTTTACTCCCCAATTTGTTTGGTTTCGGAACTCATTTAGTAGTAATTGCAAAAAGGAAGTAAAAAGGCTGAAAAATCGTAAAACTATGCGTGAAGTCAGTCTGCATTGAATAGCATTTTTGAACCGTGGTTAGGAGGTGAGATAAACAGCAACAAGAAGTTTCATATTTTTCTGCTCGATAACAGGAAAAAAAGGTAGGTTTCTTCAATAAACAATTATTGACTTGAGTTCAGCATTTACATTTGCATGGAAATGACTATTTTTAGATAGTTTAAATGTGTCTAATATGTATGTTACTCCATAATAGAAATTTATCTGGTGCAATTCTGACAGGCCAGAATGTCAGGCTTGACTGCCATAATGCAACATGGTTTTGAGTAAGATTTACTTGATTTCATAATCTACGCTAACCAAGTAATTTACACAGCACATCATAAAATACAGGTATGCCATAGAGTAAAATCTTGATACGATAAGCAAAAACAGATGTCAAAATTAGCTAAAAACAGCATTCCCAAACCTTAGTCACAAAAAATGTGTCATCTAGTTTTTATGAACAAAGCGTAACTACTTTGACAACTTTGCATAAAAAAGGTCTACAGAACTACTTAAAAAGATGCGTTAAAAAATATGGAAAATATTTTAGCAGATTAGATTTCTGTAGACCTTCTTTAAGGTGCAACACTTGTCTAGATTGAAAAATATTGATTTGCTATCGATTTAGAAGGGGCTCCAGTTTATGATATCAATACAGCATCAAATCAATTGCTAACTTTTATAAAGTAATTGGGCTTGGCCAACAAAAACACACAGAAATAAAACCATGTCCTTACTCAAGGCATAGGGTTACATCAAAAGTTCTCGACCCTAAGTTTATCACGTACAGATATACAGCTACTAGTGCTACATTTAGTGACTAGAACATGTTTATTCTTAGCATAATGAAACAAGAGAAGAAAAATATGGGAAAATGACAGAAAGAAACAAAGAAAAACTCATTAAATTTGTTGGACATAAAACAAATTACCATGAAAATCAGAATCAGGTACAAGAGAATCTAGCTTCAGTCAGTCCAGAATTGAAGAGGCTGGACTTTTTAGGTGAGACAAAAAAAAAAAAAATTTACCTAAAAATATCACCTGAATACAGAATACAATGCAAACATGGCCTGGGAAGTAATAGAATCGATATAACTAGGAAAAAATAAATAAAATTCCCAAACTTGAGGAGAGGAGGAAAAAAAAAAAAAAAAAAACACATTCAAAATCCAAGAAAGAATCACAATAATATTTTTAAAGATTTTTACTATCAGATGTGTGGTATAATGGATATTAGCTCAGAATGAGAAATTAGAGGGCTGAGTTCAAATTCCAGTTGAATTTCTTTCATTCACTTATGCACAAATAACCTTGTGAAAGGTATTAATCCATCTCTTTTCCCTTCATCTATGGGTTAAAAAGAAGGACTGGGTTCTATAGCCTAGGTTGGCAACCGGTCTACCACAGAAAGTAATGGCAACCTACTGTAGAGAAAACCTTCTGCCTAGTCAGTCATGTCTTGAATGAGACACAATCACCCAAAGCATGTATCACGGATGCCAATTAATTGACTGACAAAAAAAAACTAGTTTAAGTTTTGTTTAATGGCATATCAACCTCTGTGGGTTATTTAAATGTGGGTTTTAAGGTATTTTTTTTAATGTTCAGTTATAGTGAGAATGTTGATTTAGTCAGATTTTGAGTTTTGTTTAGAGGCATATCGACACCTCTGTGGGTTATTTAATGCCAAAAAGGTGGGGTTTTAAGGTATTTGTTTTTTAATGTTCAGTTATAGTAAGAATGTTGATTTAGTCAGATTTTGATGAAAAATTTTTGTTTTTATTCTTATTTTAGAAAACTGAAAATATCTTCTAGTTTTTCCTTCAGAAATGTGTTACGGTAATTGATTTTTCCTTCAGAAATGTGTTACGGTAATTGATTTTTTATTCAAAAATGTGTTATGGGAATTAATTTTTCATTCAAAAATGTATGTTTTTCTATAAAAGTCTATTCTTATACTTTCATAGCGTTTTGGCCCCAGTTCAGGAGTTAACTATTTGCCCATATTTGGGACCCTAACAGGTGCTACCACATCGGACCAAGGTCGACCTGGGAACAGCAGAGATTAACAGGTAGCGCCATGCTCCTCACAAAATCTCAATCAGAGGCCTTGCTGCCAGATGCAGTTTATCGTCATACCCAGGACAACTTAGCAAAGATAACTCATCTTTTAACATTGTAGACTGGTTCTACAGAAACAGAAAGAACTGTATCAAATAACAGAAACGAAATTACTTGAGAACTACTAAAAGTTGGTTGATTTTGTTTGGCGGCATATCAATACCTCTATTATTTAATACCGAAATCTAAATATTATGTATGTAATTTTATGCTTTCGGAGTAAAGGTACATTTTTAAGATATAGTTTGTAGATCAAAAAATGTATTGTTGGTAATTTTACCATAAAACTGTATTTTTATATTTTTTAGTGTTGCATTGTCATTTTAACTATAAAAACATATTTTTTAGTTTTAGTGTTGCATTAATTGTCATTTTAACTATAAAAATGTATTGTTGCTAGTTCTATCATAACAATATAAAGTTGATTTTTGTTTGCAGGGTAGGGGGTCACTATTTGCCTATATTTGGGACCCTAACAGATGCTATGACCTCAACTGCTAGCAACAACAACAAATAAAATGGATAACACATTTAACAAAGAGAAAATAATCAGCAAAATATTGACATTTCACACTACTTCAAATAAAAAGTCATGGAAACCCTTACCAGTACTGGAAAGAGCAATAACAGATACTGGACATGATTTCCTAGAAAAACTTTTAAGAGAAAGATTGAATGAATCTCAATCAAAAAAGAGTACTGTTTGGTCAATAAATTAAAAAGTGTCCCTTTTTAAGGAAACACCATTAAGGAAACCAACAAAAAATGATTTTTTTTTTTGGAACACAAAGAAAATACTGAAGTTGATACTAACTGCTTCCAATATGATTAGATGTGGTCAGGTGGATTTAATTTGCCTTGAATTAAGTTCTGCTGTGAAAGTATTCACAGATGATTTTTAAAATAAATTCATCAATAAATTAGAGCTGAATTGCAGAAATTTGCTTTAAACTTCATCAGTTTAAAATTCAAATCATTATCAATATAAAGTAGATTAAGGAAATCACAAAATGATCAAAAAAATCAATATGAGGATCTAAATAGTATCATCTCAACTGATTATATATTATATATATATATATATATATATAGGTTTCATTGAATAATATAGACAAGTTTTGTCTATTTACTTTGTGTAGGATCCTTTCGTATAATCTGATAAGCTTGATAGTGCTATCGTTAAAAGACGACAAGAAATCTCAGTAATTGCTGATTTTTTTGTCGGGTCTGAGCTTTCGGCTTACATAAGCCATTATCAAAGAATGAATATTTAACATATAGTGAATATAGAACATTTAAGTTATTAACAAAGTGGAATAAAACAAAGAAAATTAACCAAAGAGACAAGTCCATTTTTAACGTGGCGGATGACTGCAGATGGTGACAAAATGGTGGTGGTGTGGTTCTTGGTGGCATGAGGGGATTGGTCTGCGAGTTACTACTACTATGGGTAGAGGGGGTGTGTGTGTATATATTTTCCATTTGTAAACGAGTTATTACGCAACCTACCATAAGTGGTGTCTTCAGGTAATTTGCAATAACTGATTTTACTATTCCCCATTTTTTTTATTTAAAAAAAAAAAAAAAAGAAAAATGGGGTAAACGGTAAAATCAGTTATTGCAAATGGAAAATATTCAAAAGTTCTACACTATAATTGTATTGAACACTTTAATACAAATATGCACTGGTCTAACCTTATTATAATCAGAAACTAAGTAATTATACAATATATATATATATATATATATATATATATATATACATACACACAAAATTTGTTTTTTTTTTAATCTAAAATTAATTTTACATTGACATGGAAATTTCTATGTTTCGAGATTTAAAGTGTGTATCTCGCCATCAGGCAATTTTCAATAACTTACATTTGAAAATAGAAAACAATATATTTGCTTATCAAAGAGTTAATATGGAGAGGGGGGAAACACAAAATTTAGATTATATGGGTGTGTTTAATTTAACTAATCAAAATGATGGTCAACTTTGAAAATTTAAAATATAGGTTATATGTTAGGAGATTTGGAGTCATACATGTCTAAGGAAAACTGTCATATTTAGGGCTCAAATGCTTACTTTTGGCATGATGTATACATTTTAGTTTTGAAGAAAGAGCAGAGATCTACACAACTATGAGTTATGTACATCTCTGCTCTTTGTTTTCTTAAAGAACAAAAAATCTTTACTTTAGACCTGTCATAAAGTGACTTTTAGTATGATTAAAATATCTTATATTAATTTATATCAATCCTAAAATTTATTAAATTAACATTATATCATAATACAAAATAAATGCCGGAGAACTCTGGATATATAAGAAAAGAGTGCGTTTTGTTTAAAGTGTAAATTTATTGTTATTATTAATATTACTTGCTTTTTGTATGGTATATCAAGTGTCCATAATGGTATTTGTGCCGCTACATGTGTTTTAAGTCTAAAAAGCTTTTGACTTCACATGTTGAGATCCAATTGTTTTTCTGATGGCCAAAGTATTGTGTGTGTGATAAGTGGTGAGCAGGTCAGAAAGTTCATATAAGTGAGTGCTTGTTTGTCCACACACACAAGTCTCTTCTATTACCTTTTGTTGGTCACAATTTTTTTTTTTTTTTTACACTGACATACTAAATTTGATTTGGTCTTTATACTTTAAAATTGTTTTCAGTGATTTTGATTCAGTTCTACTCTAGGGTCACCTAATTATTTTTGTTATTTTTTGACTACTATTTTTTGCAACAGTTCACAAATTGATTTTTTCTTTTTTATTGCCTCTGAATTTAGTGTGTGTATTTTTTTGACAGTATTTATTTATTTCTATTATTATTATTTTTATATATGTATATATTTGATATTTCAGACTGGCCTCGGCCTTTCATCAGAAACAAATGATTTTAAAATTTAAACTAGGAGCGTTCGCCGCGAGATGTTTACATCATGGGACATAGAAAGCGATAGAGTTTTTTAATATTTGTAAACGTAAACCTATCTCTAATAATACTTTTAAATGCTTTAAAGAAAATTTTTTTTAAGTGTATCTAAAAAATGTTTAACTATTGAAAAAGTATTTATAAACCATTGTAACAACAATTACTATATAATGCTCTACGTTGTATCGAGCACTGTTTATAAAAATAAATGCACAAACAGTAGGTAACTTTGTTACAATATATATATATATATATATATATATATATACTAGCAGAATAGCCTGGTGTTGCCGGAGTGTAATGAAAGATTTAAAACTAATCCATGGTCCTGGAGCTCAGACTCTTTGGACGTTGGCACGAAAGACTAAAAAACAATAGTTGTTTCCAGTTAAAGAGAAACCGTAGACTAAAAGAAAAATGAATGGATGTAAGTCAAATTTGGATTTCCTGGTATCGATATCAAATAAGTTTTTTTTCATCGTAAACTGAATTTTGAAGGCTAAATAAGTCCGCTGAGTAAATGGTAACATGGCTGAGACTAAGAACTACAATTATACCTACTTAGAGCGAAACCCGAAGCAAAAACTAAAATAAAAGGGCTGAAAAAATACAAACATACAGGCAGATAAACAGACACACACAAACATCTTGCCTTATATATATATATATATATATATGATTGATTTTCTGCACTATTGTAAGAACTGCAACCTTGAAACTTCTGAATATCGTTTCTTATGTCTTTGTCTATGAGTGTATCAAATTTGATTAAAATTAGACCACTCCTTCTATAACCCAATTTTTTCGATTATCGATTTTCGATATTTATTGGGGGTACCTTGACACAAAAGACACTTATAGTACAACTGTGTAAATTTTCAAGAAAATCAGTTTGGCCGTTTTGGAGTCTATAGGTAACGGACACACACACAAAGTTCCATTTATAAATAACTTTAGATAACGAGCACTCCTTATGAAAGTAAATGCACAAACAGTAGATAAAAAAAACCTACGTGTTCTACAACTTTGTGACTATATATATATCAAGAAACAACAAATTATGACCCTGCCACCATGCCAATAACCAAAAAAAAAAAAAAAAAAAAAAAAAATGCATATTTCCCCCTCTCCACCTTTGCAACTGTCATCACACCTGTATTCCTATCCTTCTCTTGCTCCTTTCTAACTGGTTCGTCTTCCTGTTCACTCTCTTCTAATTAATCTCTTTACTCTTATGTAGCCCCCTGCACATCAGTGGCATTACCGCCTTGCTCGAGGTGATACGATAAAAAAAAAAAAAAAAAAAAAAGGCAGTATTCTGAAGGACTCCACTTTTTTTTTAATCATTTCACCACAGGTAAGAAAATAAAACCCTTAAGTCACAAGTGTTTTACTTAGTGGGAAAGAATAAGTAAAAGAAAAACATTATTAAAGAGTGAGAATAATAATAATAAAAGGAACCAAGAAAACAGCAGATAATGACTGACATTGCAATACTTGGAATACTGGTGAAACAAGTTTCTACTCCTTCGTGCCACACTTCATACACATTTCACAAGCCAACATTTTAATCCACTAGGCTAATGTCCCTTTCCAGTGCACACAAATGAGGATATTAGTTTGAAAAACATTTAAGAATAAAAAAATATTAGTCTAAATTAAACCTCACCTTTTACCCAGACGAAAAAAAAAACAAAAAAAACTGACAATAAAATTCAGTGTAACAAAGACACATTATTTGACAACCAGCAATCTGATTAAATAATTGACACACACAAACACACTAAATTGGTAACAATTTCAATATGAAATGGTCATGAAACTATTACACCTCAATGCAAATAACATTTCATCTTCCTTTCTGTTGTGCCATTATAATCTTTTGGGGCTGAACATTTGTGAGAAATTAAATCAATAAAATAGTAATAAAAAAAGTAAATAATTATTTTTTTGCTTTAAAAGAGAAAATTATCATTGATGCTTATTTCATTATAAATAAACAGTTTAAAATACCTACACAACCCCCCAATCTCTACTATTTATTTTATCTCGTTTACCTAGCCTGTTTTCTAATGTGTTACAAGATTGTAATATGATAAACCAGTTTTTCTGGTAAGAAAGAAGGGGTGAAAGATATATGAAGAAAAAAAAATAAAATAAAGATTTTTTTTTTTTGTTGCCTGGTCGAGGAGGGTGTCTGAGTAAGTCTTCTGTCACTTGAATTCAATGTTTTCTCAATTACTTTGAAATCACTTAACCAAGAGTAAAAACCAGCATCACAAGAAACAGAAAGACATCTTAGTTTGTTATAGAAATGAAACCAAGGCAAATGGTGGAAAGTATGGGAAGAGGGTGGGGGGGAATTCAAGTGGATCAATTTCCCAAATTGAGCAAGTGGTAACTTCAGTCACAATGACGTCAACTGAAACCATCTACTGACATTAACAGAAAAGGTTATTTCAAGAGATTGGGTGGGACGTAAAAATATTGCATAACCTCTTCAGAAATTTTAAAAAAATAAAATAAAAGCCGAAGTCGAGAATACTTCAAAATGATTTACATTATTTTTCTACCAGAAAATACAAAAACAATAAATTTTCAGAGAAATAATATTAATCAAAGAGAAAATTTACAAAATACAGGTATAAAAATTCCTGTGAAAGCCCAGTTACATACATGAGCCCAACATTACTGCACTGATTCTAGACAAATGCATTGTTCCATATATAAATAATGGAGTCATTTCTCAAAAGTTCTTATAAATTTGTTTTGAATATTGCTGCCACATCTAGTCTGGTGATGATGCAATATTATTTTAGAGATTCTTGATAAAATCCAAAGAAGAATCTGCAATATTATTGATCCTAACTTGGAATCTCCATAAGGTAAATTCCCTGTGTCTTTTCTATAAATACTTTCAAAGCAATTTTTCTGATGAATTTTCCTCTAGAAAAGAATTTATAAATTTAAATGAAGAACTAGATTGGCAGCAAGGTTTCATTTTGCAGTTGGAATTGATAGAATTAACCATAAGTGTGCCGATACAATACCATAAGCAGAAATGCTGATCCATATGTAAATAATAGTATCATTTTTTATGAATACTATGCTAACCTTTATATTATATACATTCAGCCCATCAAACAGATGCTATAAAATATATACTATTTATTTACCTAGATTAGACTAGTCTGACAAGATTAAATAGAACTGGCTTTACCAATTTTGTAAGCAAGGTTCTCCTTCTATGTGCCGTCTTTTCAGGACATAGGCAATCATGGCTTTCCACATCTCCCTATCCCTGGTAGCTCTTAGCACGCCTTCTCCTGTTACACCATGCAACCCTCGATCCATCATCCAACTGATTAGGTCCTTCAAATATGTTATCGTTGCTTTCCCCTGTCTCTTTTTCCCCTTTTATTTGGCCTGTTAGTATCAGGTTCGCCAAGCCCTCCTTCCTCATTGCATGTCCTAGGAATTTCAGCTGTCTCTTCCTGATGCAATAGCAACCTATTGCGAGGTAATCTTCTGCCCAGTCAGTGTTGTCTCTTTCGAGACATGATCACCCAAAGTGTGTATCATGTATGGCACTTAACTGACTGACTGAATACAATAGTTAGAAACAATTAAAACTGCTGAGCATAAAGTGGGGGATCAATTTTCTATCGTTATGAAGTAATAAACTGATCCCCCACTAATTACTACTTACTAATATAATGATATAATCTATCTCATTTCACTCCAGTTATGGGTTAAATAATAGGAGAGATTGGGTTCTATAGCATTCGCTGGCAACCAGTCTACTGCAGAAAGCAATGGCAACCTACTGTGGGATAATCTTCTGCCCAGTCAGTCATGTCTCTTTCGAGACATGATCACCCAAAGCGTGTATCACATATGGCATTTAACTGACTGACTCAGTCTGTTACTTCATAGCCATTAGTAAATAGTACTAATCGGAATGAAAGAATACACATCTGTCTCTCCTTGTTTATGCCACTGTTATAGTAGTTCTAACACTTGACTTACGAAAGGCAACAAATGCAGAAGATCAAATTTAATATGGCCAGAGATTCTTAAATCCAAAATATTAGATTTCCGAGGAAGGAATTTCTGTCATTATATATATATATATATATATATATATATATAGAGAGAGAGAGAGAGAGAGGAAAAAAAAAGGGAAGGCATTTCAAAATGGTGGTTGGTTATTGGATTTTGTGTCATGTCAACTCCTATTTGGGTCATTTTATGCCGAAGCCTTGTTTATTTGTGTATCAGTCAGCCAGTTAAGTGCCATATGTGAAACATGCTTGGGCGATCATGTCTCAAAAGAGACATGACTGATTAGGCAGAAGATTATCCCACAGTAGGTTGCCATTGCTTTCTGCAGTAGACTGGCTGCCAGCCAAGGCTATAGAACCCAATCTCTCCTGTTATTTAACCCATAAATGGAAGGAAGAGATGGATTAATACCTTTCCCAAGGGTATTTGCATGTAAGTGAATGCAATGAATTCAACTGGAATTCGGACTCGGCTCCCCGATTTCTTGTTCCAAGCAGATATCCAGTGGACCACAAAACAGGGTAGTTATTCTGTATAAAAGGTTGGGAGGTTGTTGAATTTATGATCTGTTGTTTTTTCTTTATAAATTGCTTTATTTTGTGATTGTTAATGCAAGAGGAACAAAAGAAAATAGAGACTACAAGGAGGGGACAGAGAACCAGATACTGTCCCATAAAGTTACCATAGAGTCCCCCTTAGGTTTTGAATTATTGTGATTCTCCTAGGTCGGCTGTTAGCCAAGTCTAAAGAGCTATAATTTACACACTGGCCACTGATTATTGTAGTTTCTATTGTGAAATATTTGTGATAATATTTTGTAAGTAAATTTAACTTTAAAAAGTTACCAATTTGTTTTTAAAATTTTCTTTTATTTTCTGAAGGGGGTTTCAAAATTTTGCTGAATTTCTTCAGTCTTAAGTATCATTTAAAATTTAGTGTAAGCCAATCATGAAGATTATCCCGCAGTAGGTTGCCATTACTTTCTGCAGTAGACTGGTTGCCAGCGAATGCTATAGAACTATAGAACCCAATCTATCCTATTATTTAACCCATAACTGGAGTGAAATGAGAGATTATATCATTATATTAGTAAGTAGTAATTAGTAGGGGATCAGTTTATTACTTCATAACGATAGAAAATTGATCCCCCACTTTATGCTCATAAGTTTTAATTGTTTTTAACTATTGTATTCAGTCAGTCAGTCAAGTGCCATACATGATACACGCTTTGGGCGATCATGTATGGCATCAGTGAAATACTCATCAACGTGTATTTCGCTGTTTTTTTTTTTTTTTTTTTAAATAGGCTGCATAATTTGCCTTGTCAGAAAACAAAATTTTCTTCTACCATTGAAATAAATTTCGTAGGACCAACTTCTTGAAAAGTCAACAGCTCTACAATTGGAATTTTTTTGCTTTCTTTAACTTCCTAGTTTCCAACACCTTACAGTAAGCATTGAAACAATATTGTCTTCTGAAAAATGGTACCACCATAACCTCTTATTTCACACACTACAAAGAATAATGTTCCATTCACTAGTGACCAAAAAAATTTTGTCAGAGGGAAGTTTTGTTGGAAATTCAGACTGTAAGCCAAGCATGAAAAATTCGAGTGAGTGCAATGAATCCAACTAGAACTCAAGTTCAGCTTTCCAATTTCTTATTTCATGACACCATTTATTACACCATCTGCACATCCACCTGCTTATCTATGACAGTGTCTGTGCGCGCACATGCAACAACCATTTTTTTATTTTTTTTATTTTCACTCAAAATGTACACTAACTCAACCTCCAGGAATTTAAATGCAAGGTCAATACCCATCTCTTAACTACTTGACCCTAGTTCTTTCCACACCACCTTGTATATCCTTTCCTTTCTCTCCACCTTTGCAACTGTCATCACACCTGTATTCCCATCCTTCTTTTGCTCCTTTCTAACTGGTTCGTCTTTCTCTTCACTCTCTTCTACCTAATCTTTTTCTCTTATGTAGCCCGCTGCACATCAGTGCATATTGCTCAAGGCGATATGTTTAAAAAAAAAAAAAAAAAAAAAAAACCTTGACTAACCTGCTCATAGGTTGATTCATTCATTCATTCATTTTCTGTGGCTTAACTTTTTTGCAGGACATTTAAAGCCAGAAAATATTTTTAGATTTTCAAAATTTTTTTTTTTTTTTAGATGATAATGGTTTATTGATACATCTTTAATTAACCCATAGCTGGTGAGAGAAGAGATGGATTCATGCTTTTCCCAAAAGTATTAGCACATAAGTGAATATATCAAATCCAAGGAGAATTGTAATTGGTCTTTCCAATTAACAATCAATAGCCATTAATCATTACAACTCCCACATACCCAAGCTTAGAGCAAGTGGTAAGCTCAAGCAGTCCCTCATCTAAGCAGTAGCCAAGTTCAATGTTGCTTAACTGTTGTGGAGTAGTTTTCGCACCGAAGGTTATAATCATGCTATGTTGGTTGCTAATCGACTTAATGTACCCAAAATGTTAGGAACTTGATCATAAATTCAAAGAATTTTGTAAAATGTTCTTTATTGAACATATTACTACCCACTTCCCCATATTATCTAAGGTCAAACAGATAAGCTGAACAGTTTGTGGGTACTTTCAGGAGAGCTTTGAAAAGTGAATGAAGAAGCACAACAAAAATTTTTCAAAGTTTACTGATTCAAGATAGAAATTATCTATTAAACTCACCAATACCAATACAAGCACATTCATTATACATAAATCCATTTACAATATTCAACCTTTGTGGTCACAAAATATATATATATATATATATATATATATATATATATAATACCCAACAGTATATCAAAAGGATAGTTATTCTTGTGACACTACTATTACTGGATATACTTTTGACTCGCTCAGCAATGTTCATTTACAAAATTATAAAAATACATGAACCTGAACCAAGTACAATACAATATTTACTATTTACCATTTTATAAAGAAATAAATTTGAAAAATATCATTTTATCAAAAAATTTATAAAAATATGTAAACCAACTACAATGCAATATTATTCACCATTTCATAAATGTTGTGGAGTAGTTTTCGCACTGAAGTTTATAACCGTGCTATACCGGTTGCTAATTGACTTAACGTACCCAAAATGTTAGGAACTTGGTAATCTTCCACTGAAAGCTGACTAATTAGTATTTGGCTAACTGCCGACTAATATCAACTGCCTAGTAGTTCTACTGAACTCCAATAGACGTCTAAAGAACTCCTATGAACTTCCCAAGAATGTCCTGTTAACTCTTATTAATATAGGAGGGAGAGTCCATTATCTGAGGAATAGGGGTGTTTCCCCATAACATTAATTTCGATGTGTTCCGACATGACGTGGCTGTAAGTTCTTCTTATAGGGGAAGAGTTTATAGCCAATTTAAGCAAATAAATAATTCATAACAGTTTATTTATTGACTGCATCATCTACTAGATATGTTGTAGGACATGTAAATAAAGGCCTCTACAAAAGAGTCAGAAGCCAGATTGAGTTTTAACAAGAAGCACTCTACTCCAAAAGCCCATACAAGACACACAAAGAGGCGATGAATTAAAACAAAATAAAAAAAAAAATTGCAGGAAGTGGAGAGCAGTATAAATATGGACATAGCGTATTATTACTCATCAATAGTTTTGGTGAGGAGATAGGGGGTGAAAGAGGACTCATAGAAGAATACAGCCGCTACATAACCGCCATAATAAAGGACAATATACTTGCACGTGCACTGTTGATTTTCTAAGTACATCCGCATTGCTTTTTGTTTTGTTTTTTTTATTTTAATCATATCACCCCGAGCAAGGCAGTAACGCCACTGATGTGCAGGGGGCTACGTAAGAGTGAAAAGATTTGGAAAAGAGAAAGCCGGAAACCACATCCTAAACAGGGAACAAGGGATGAGCCTCTTCACCTGTTCAATAGACGTGGGTGGAGTGTGAACCGGGCGATAGACTAAACTATCTACTCCAATTGAAAAAAAAAAGAAAAAGAAAAAAACAGAAAAGAAGAAGAAAAGTGAAAAGATTGGAAAAGAGAAAACCGGAAACCACATCCTAAACAGGGAACAAGGGATGAGCCTCTACACCTGTACACCTTATCCAGATGAATTAAAAAAAATGCATTTCTATTGCTGGAAAAATTAGAGATGAAGGTGACTTGATATCTAGCCACACTTTTTGGGACAGAGTGGAGAGGTTTAGGAGGGAAAGTGTTTACAAATAAACAAGTAGAATTGATTGAACACAAGTGATTGACCTGAAATGACAGACTGGCAGGCATTTAATGAGGTATTCAGCTAGATCAAAAATAGTGTTTGCCTCTTTAAATGGTGCTAGAAATATTTAATTTTAACTGAATTAAATGATGGTACTATATTTGAAGTATGCATTTTTAAGAAAATTCTCAATATTCGAGTATTTTTGTTTACCAATTCTACAACGGTTATTCAATAAAGGTGAATTTTTCTGTATAAGGACTTCTAATACAGATAGAAGCTGACTTCTTTTTTTAAATTTTTTCCTTTACTTCTTTTTCAAAGGAATGTAATTTTTTTTGCAGATTGAAAAAAAAAACAAAAAAAAAAAAAAAAAAAAAACAGAGTTTTGGAGATGAACAAAGATGGCTGACCAAGAAGCATGCTCCAGGAATGAACGGAGGTCAGTTATCAAGTCTTTGGTTGCTGAAGGGTGCAAAATAAAGATAAAAAATGCAGCAAATTTTAACATTTTTTTAAATTTTAAAAAGGTAAAAATTAAAAAAAAAAAAGAAAAAAAAAAAGGCACTATTTAAACTGATTGGTTTGGTCATAAAAAATACAGTGTCAAATAGATCTGACTTCCTAAAGAGTTATCTGTACTTTGTATATATTTACAAATGTCAAATTTAAAACTGACAACTTACAAGTGAAGTTTTTCTGTTTTATTCAAATCATGTCAATTCCACATGTAATATTCATTTATAAATAAAAGTAGAGACAATTCTTTTAGACGTCAGGGATCGATTTAATTGATATTATGAACAGAGGATGTGTGTGGGTGGTGTAGTGGATATTGGCTTGGAATGAGAAATCAGAGAGCCAAGTTTGAATTCCAGCTGAATTTGCTGCATTCACTTACGTGCAAAATTTTTAATAAAAGATCTTTAAATTGGGTTATAGTTGCACAAATCTAGAAAAAAAATATTAAAAATCATAAAATCTTAAATCAGCACATAAACCAAAGTAACAATAATTATTCCAATACTGAAAATAATTATACAAATTTATGTAATTGTCAAAATCCTAACAATTGCCCACTAAAAAAGAGGTGTCTAATAGATTCTATTGTTTACCAATGTGTTATATCATCAAATAAAACCCCAACTATTAAAAAAGTTTACATTGGATCTAAAAAGAAGACTTAAGCAGAGTTTAACTTCCTTCAAGAACAACATGTACCGAAACCAAACATCTCTTTCTGCATATTTTTGACAGTTAAAAGAATCAAATAAAACCCTAAGGGTAAAATAGAAAATTCTTTAACAAAAAAATATTTTAGATCATTCTTTGACATTTTGCCCTCTGTTGACAGTATTATATAAACATTGTACATATTTTACTTTAAAACTTAATTATAATGTTCATTTATAATTTACGCTCTAATATTACATAATTATTTATAAAAAATTAATGACCCACACAATACTCATTTGTTTTTATAACTCCAATATACCTTAGTATACCATTACTACTTAATCTTAACTTAAACAATTTAGCCACTTTAACTAATTCAATAACACTTTCATATGACCTAAATGTTCAACTTTATAGTACAACCTAATTTTCACTTTTGAGTAATACAGACACACCCATAATCATTAACTTCCTCCAACCACCCCTCCTTAACTTTCTAAATAACCATAAATTAATTTTACATTTTCCAAAATAAATCATTTTCACCATTTGTTTTAAAATATCACCCGAAGAACAATAATGTTCTGAAACATTAATTTTTTTTGTGTAGTGATATAATGCTTTTATAAACTATTGTAATAACAAAATTGCTATATATATATATATATATATGTGTGTGTGAGAATGACATTTTTATCTGTCAAGAACAATATTGGGGAAATTTTATGATAAAGGGAAAAGTTTACATAACATTTCGTCCTTCAGGAGTTCATCTGACAAAATTTGTTATGTTAGTACAACTAAACTGTGTTTAGAGATTATATGAGAGTTATGAATTGGTATGAAGAGTTACATCTTTAATGTTAAAAGTCCTATTATGATGTTGTTTAGATTCTACTCAAAATTATTAACTTAGATATATAGTGATAGAGAAAATTATTGTTTTTGGTTGGAAAAAATTTTACTAAGTTATCAAAACAGACTAATTTGACTGTTAGTAGTTTATTTGCAACTATTTATTTTGATACTTTTACATTATTTAAGAATGGCACATCTCTTTGAATCCTTTTAAAGTCCTTATCTGTTAACTGTGTATACATGTTGGGCATAAAAACAAAGAAATTTGTCATTCTTCTATGTGCCCTGTCCCTTCAGGACGCAGGCAATCATGGCTTTCCACGTCACCCTGTCCCTGGTGGCTCTTAGCATGTCTTCTCCTGTTACACCTTGTAAAACTAATGTAAAAAAAATAATATGAAGAGATTTTCAGAACAAATTCCTCAATTTCTTAAAGGAAAAAAAAAAACATTTTATTTTAAAAACAAAAGGTATATTAACAAAAAATAAAAACATCCTAAAATTTATTGCACAAATGCTCCTTTTCAATAACTCTTAGCAGCCTATTGTCAACATCTGATGTTAGATTTGCAATTTTAGCAGCTGGTAAGTTGTTTGCAGCAACTTTAACTGCCTTCCAGAGGTCACACTTGCTGTTGAATTGCCTTCCATTAAAATAAATATCTCTCTTGAGGATGCTCCACAGGTTCTCAATGGGATTCAAGTCACAGCTATTTGAAGGCCAGCACATAAGAGAATCTTCAACAAATCCCTTTTCTTTCAACCAAGATTTAGTAAACTTTGATGCATAACTTGGTGCATTGTCTTGCATAAAGATCATTGATCTACACTTGGCTAAAGACTGGTTATCAAGCCATTCAAAGAAATACTGCTCTAGAAAATCACAGTAACTTTTGGAATTCATTTTAACCCCGTCTTTCAATTTAAACAGACCCACAAGCTTATTACCAATAATCCCAGCCCATATCATGATCCCACCGCCGCCTTGTTGGCATTAAAAACTTTTGAGTCATGCTACTTGCAAACCCACCCTTGAGCCCATGCATCGAGCTCATCAAGGATAATCCTTGATTCATCTGTAAAAAGCACTTTACTGAAATCAGTTTTCATGTATTTTTTTGCCCACTGCAATCTTCTTTCTTTATTTTTTTGTTAAAATGAGTTTCTTTATTTGATTTTTTACATCAGCAAACTTCCTTAATGCTTTACACCTTGTTTCCCTTGACACCATAGGAGCTCCAGCGACCTCAAATATGAAGGCACTTGACGCATTTGGGTTTCTTATTAATTCTCTTTGGATATGTGATAGATCTCGCTTTGTTAAATTCCTGAATTCAGCCTGAGACTTTTCCTTGGTTGAATTCCCGTTTCACACATTTTCTTGATTGTTCGATGATCCCTTTTCAAATCCTTAGAAATTTGAAGCGAAGGCTTTCCTTTGCTAATTTCTTTGATTATATAGTTCTTTTCATTCATTGTTAGTTCTTTTTTACAAGCCATAATACTAAATTCTAGTTCTTGCAAATAATCTCTTGACACTGCAAATTGCTATAATTACTGAAAAAATACTAAATATCAATCTGAAATTGAAAATTGGGACTTAATTGCTTTTATGCTTACTCGCTATACATAATAGTACAAATTATTTCATTGGATAACGCATATCTATTAATTTTACATAAAATAAATGACACTACCTCTTTTGCATATAATCTCTTGACGCAGTTTACACATGTGCACGAATGAGGAGAGTGGGGATTTAAATATTTTTTTTTTAATATCTATCTGAATTCATTTAAAGTCTTTTTTTTGTATCCAACGCTTTAGTTAGTAGGTATGTGGCGCATAAGAAATTAAGAATTAAAAACCTTCTTCAATTTAAAAAAAAAAATTCAAAATGACATGTGAAATCCTGGTTTTTTCCAAATAGAAAAAAGATTGACCATGTGTTTAAAGAAAAAGTCGAAAACAGATTTTACAAGTAGATGTTAAATTGATTTTCTAACCAATGGAAGTGATTTGCAAGACTAAAAACAACTTCGCTATCCAGTGCAAAAAATCTAAATGATACATAAATGGCTTCAATCAGATCAACGTCAGACATGGAAGCAGGAGAGACGACGACAAGCTAAAATGTAACAAGGCATAAATTTCAAGTCAACCCGGACATAAAGTCACGTTGCACAACGTACTCTTTCTCCTTTCTTGTGTGCCGATTCATTTTACTTCTTCATCCAAAGACACTACTACCGAACAAAGGCTCATACATATATATATGTGTGTGTGTATACATAGGCATATACTCTTTCCAACAAATTACTATTACAAACATTTCTTAATCCCTCAACTTACTAACTGAACATTAATTTCTACCACAATTCATGTTATCCTTTTTGTAATAAACTTCTATTTAAACATGCTGCCACTCATCCACAAATACACACATTCCAGCCTGCCAACAACCAACTTTCTGATAATTCTGGATAAAACTTGTAAGCTGCAAGGAGTTTGGTTATGTATGAAACAAGGCCAGATTAATAAACATTAACCATCTCTTTATAGCAACACTGGTGACTCACACTGTGATAATAGAAGATCTGCCAGGAATAGTGAAATGTTCTCAGAACCTGGGCACAAATTTACTGTGGATGACTTTGCAATCATGTCTCGAAAAGCATGTGTCATATATAGGACTTGACTGAATATAATAGTTGAAAACAATTAAAACTTCTACTGGGCATAAAGTGGGGGTCGGTTTTCTATTGTTATGAAGTAATAAACTGACCCCCCATTAATTACTATGATATAATTTATCTCTTTTTACTCCAGTTATGGGTTAAGTAACAGGAGAGATTGGGTTCTATAGCCTTGGCTGACAACCAGTCTACTGTAGAAAGTAGTGGCAACTTTTTGCCCAGTCATGTATCATGTATGGCACTTGACTAACCGACTGAACTTGTAATCAAGACACTCTCTAGAGATTTACATTGTACAGAATTGTTTTCTTCTTTGATCAGTGTAGCATTTTTTTTTTTAGATCAAAATTGTGGTTAGCCTCGTTACAGTGGGTAACCAATGCAAAAAGACTAAATGAATTTGGCTTGGAGTAGATAGACTAAACTATCACCCGGTTCACACTCCACCCACGTCTATTGAACAGGTGAAGTGGCTCATCCTTTGTTCCCTGTTTAGGATGTGGTTTCCGGCTTTCTCTTTTCCAACCTTTTCACTCGTACGTAGCCCCCTGCGCATCAATGCCATTACCACCTTGCTCGGGCTGATATGATAAAAAAAAGAAAAAAAAAAATTCTAAAATCTATGCACCCTTTGTTCATGTGCATGTATAGTCATACCATTATAACAAATTTAGTCTGATGAAATGTAAAGGACAAAACACATCATAAGTAAACTTTTTCATACATTTATTTATGTGTGCGTGTGCGATTGTAAAATGCTGAGTAATCAAACAAGAGATAAAACAAAGTGTAAAACTATACATCTATGTGTTTCGACCTTCAGAGAAGATATTCTCAGGCTTGAAGGACAAACTTGCATGCGAAGAAAGGGCGTTGAAATATGAGGAACAGGAAATAACAATTCTCTCCCCCCCCACCCAGCCAATGTTTTTCTGTTCTGCAACCACTAATATCATATGATCCCAGACTTAGGATATTTTGAGACTACTAACACCTACTGCATTTAAAATTTAATGCATTTACAGTGTATGTATATATATATATATATATATATATATATATACATATATATATATATTTTTTTTTTCTCTCTAATTTAGTAAACTGTATTGGAATACTAATACTTTTTGCAATGATGGTGAATATTGGATATGACCCAGTTCTTAGGAAGATCTAAAATAAATGTGAGATCAATACACTTTCAAAGCATTTTCTTCTGAATAATTTTTTTTCTCTTTAATCAGTCTGAAATTGTTTTAGGTCTAAACTGTGGTCAGGTGTGTTATGATTCATTTAAAGTGTAGCTCTGTAATATATTCTTTTGATCATTGTGTAGTTGTTTGGGGTTTTTATTTTTATTTTAAGAATTTAAAGATTTTTTAAGGATTTAAAGATTCCTGGATATTGGGGGTAAAAATTTACTTTCCTTGAATATCAAAAATCTTATTGAAGAAAAATGTACCCGATGGCAGAGATCGAACCTCAATTCCCTTTATCCTGAGAAATCCCACCTTTAAGCCAGATATGCTTTAGCATTTCCATTTCAGACACGGCTATTTCTACAGTAAAGAAATGCTCAAATTAAAAATTTCTTCTATGTGCCCTGTCCCTTCAGGACATAGGTGATCATGGCTTTCCACATCTCTTTATACCTGGTGGCTCTTAGCACGCCTTCTCCTGTCACACAACTCAAACCCAGCTCTACCATCCACTAGCTCAAGCCCATAAGTCTAAAATATAAATGTATAGAAACTAGCATGGCCACAAAATGAGGGATATATATTGATTATAATATAGAATTGATCCCCCATTTTATATCCACATAATTTCATATAAATACTTGGCATATATATTCTTCTACTATGTGCTGTGTCCTTTCAGGATATAGGCGATAATATCTTTCCACATCTCCCTATCCCTGGTGGCTCTTAGCACGCCTTCTGTTACACCATGCAACCTTCGTTCCATCATCCACCTGATTAGATCCTTCAAATATGTTATCCACTGCTTTCCTCTCTCTCTTTTTTCCTCTCTATCTGGCCTGTTAGTATCAGGTTCTCCAAGCCCTCCTTCCTCATTGCATGTCCCAGGAGCTTCAGCTGTCTCTTCCTGATGCTCACTATTAATTTCCTTTTTGTTTCCATCATTTCCAAAACCTCATCATTGCTCACATGCTTGATCCATGATATTCACAGCATCCTTCTGTAGAACCACATAAATTGCAAACATTGTGTCTGGTTATTTTTAATAAAATCCATTCATACTTATGGATAATCTTTCGCATATTACAACCAAAAGATGTCAGAAATTAGCTGTAATGTTGACAGATGTTATTTTCTGTATTTACTAGCCTTCCCACGCAAGGCCGGATGTGACACATGGTCATTTTATAGTGGGTATTCCCGGCCATATAGCCAGGCCAAAAAATGTCTGTCTATTTTTACCGAGTCGTGGTTCTACCCTTCGGCGGAACCACGACTGGGTTCGTGCTCTCTGCTCCGAAGGAAGAGGGCTGACAGTGTCATAGCGTCGTCAGGCGAGTGACATATGACAGATGTTATTTTCATTCATTTCTCAATGTATCCAAGTACTTTCAACCTCTTTCCGAGATCATCTTCAGAGGTGTGAGTTATGCTTAACAAATGTAATCGGAAAGCTGTTTTGCTAAAAATTGTACATTTTTTCCTGCTTAAAATATAACAGTTGACAAATTGCTAGCATTCATTAAAACGTAAAAATTATCCAAAATGGAATGTTGTAATGTCATGGTCATACACATGTTAAAGCATGAAAAAAAACTGTTCTTTTTACAATTATTTTAGAAAATTACTACAGCATTCATAGCTGATCCTATTAATTGACGGCTTAAGTGTTTTAATGAATATTGCCTTGAGAAGCTGTAGTTTGCTTTGGTTGTTTTCTTGGTGTAGAATAGTTGTACTATCGATCATTATTTTTTTATTATTGTGAATATAGACAGGAATGTTGTTGTAGATGTCTACAAATGGATGAATGGTCGGACAGATATAATGTAAGACGTCTAGTTAATGTGGTTGTTGTAAGTCCAACATATATATTTATTTTTTTGTCGAAGATTCATATATAGTCATCCGCAAACAGATCTGTTTCGCTGTATCACAGCTCATCAGTACAGTTAGACATCCAATTGCTTCCAGCCAAGATTAAAACCCAACTGAACTGACACCAGTCAGCGATTTTACCTCCGAGCTATGGGTACTCGATTGAAGAAGGCAGATTTTAGCGCGTTATATACAATGTAAACACACACTAGTAGCTGAGAGTATTCAAATTCATTACTGAATGAACAATGCGTAGATGCATGAGTAGCTAATGTTTTTTCAAAGAATATGATAAGAATTATATAACACCTGCAGATAATGCACTCCACATATATATATATATATATATATATATATATATATATATATATAATAATAATCAAGGAGGCAAGGAGATAAAAGACGAGGGAGTTAGGTAGCCAGATGCAAGGGGTAATATGGTTGCAGAAATTGTCTAAGAGTCATGATGCAGGGTTTTGTTGCCAGACATAGGGTCTTCCAGCAGTCACCCTCTTGACACAATACAGCACTACCTCTTTAAAATACTTGATGCAGACCTACATGTTGAGTCTGGGGTCTTGTGGGAAAATCTTTTATGTGCCCTGTCCTTTCAGGATGTAGGCGATCATAGCTTTCCACATCTCCCTATCCCTGGTGGCTCTTAATAGGCTTTCTCCTGTTACACCACGCAACCTTCGTTCCATCCTCCACCTGATCAGGTCCTTCAAATATGTAATCCGCTGCTTTCCCTTGTTTCTTTTTCCCTCTTTCTGGCCTGTTAGTATCAGGTTATCCAAGCCCTCTTTCCTCATTGCATGTCCCAGGAACTTTAACTGTCTCTTCCTGATGATCAGTATTAATTTCCTTTTCATTTCCATCCTTTTCAAAACCTCACATGCTCGATCTATGATATTCACATCATCCTTCTGTAGAACCACATTTCAAAAACATCAAGTTTTTCTTTCATCTTCAATGATATTGTCCAGCATTCACTGCCATATTGAAGAACTGACATCACATAGCAATCCAGTACTCTCTTCTTTGTTTCTAGCGAAATTGTCCTGTTTCTTAATACTTTACTCAACTTCTGGAATACTTCCTTCGCCATGCCAATTCGCCATCGGATCTCTGTGTCACACTTTCCGTCTTCTATTATAATGCTTCCCAGGAACGACTTACTTAGCAAGCATGAATGAACAGATGGTGCAACAAGTTTTCTTCTTCTCTTCTATGTGTCGCGTCTCTTCAAGACGTAGGCGATCAGGGCTCTTCACATCTCCTTATCCCTTGTAGCTCTTTGATGGCATTGTCCAGCATTCACTGCCATATTGAAGAACCAACATCACATAGCAATCCAGTACTTTCTTCTTTGTTTCTAGCGAAATTGTCCTGTTTCTTAATACTTTACTCAATTTCTAGAATGTTTCCTTTGCCATACCAATTCGCCTTGGTAACATAATGTTACAATCACTAGTGATCACTCCAAACACCTTTGTAATCATAACTGAACTCGTGCAACTCTTTCCAAAGCTTCAGCACATTTTTCAGATCGACACCCAAACACTGACAAATACCAAGCAGAAGAGCATAGCATTTCCAAATTTCTAATGGAGTGAATTGCGTCATGTTCCATTCTTCTCACAGATGACGCAGTCTACAAAATCAAAAACAAACATCACACATGCACAAAATAACACATCATGATAACTTAGTCATCACACGATATATAAGCATTTATTTTATTTAGGTATAAGTAAATCTTGGTTGTTTATATTCCACTCTGTTACTTGTTAGCTGGCTTGTTTTGTACGTGGGTCTTCGCTCCCACCCTAGGGAATATCGTCAGTATATTCTAAGCTCTGCTGAGAATGAAATTTGTTACTATTGAGATTTTAAAAAATTAAACAGTGCAATTTATGTCTAACGGTCTGTTTCATTTGAGAGACTTAGTAAAGAAAATGTGCTCTCCAACAGGATTCCAATTTGTGTCCCTTGTTTTAGAAGCCATTGTCAGATCCAGTGTACTTTGGACAACTCATACACCGAGCATGTCACTTCAATTACCCTTTTAAAGAAGGCACATGCATTCGTTTTCCTCAATAGCTCATAATTTCTTGATTTCTTTTTTCGAACATAAAGCAATTTCTAATGGATTTTATTTTTTACTTTTTATGATAACAAAATAACCCATAAACCAAGTTTTTGTTTTTTTAATCATATCACCTCGAGCAAGGCAGTAACGCCACTGATGTGCCGAGGGCTACGTGTGAGTGAAAAGATTGGGAAAGAGAAAGCCGGAAACCACATCCTAAACAGGGAACAAGGGGTGAGCCTCTACACCTATTCAATAGATGTGTGTGGAGTGTGAACCGAGTGATAGTTTAGACTATCTACTCCAATTGGACTATTTTACTCTCTAACACATATCACAAGTACCTACACTGGTATACAAACTATCTAAAACTTTAAATCATATAATTTTTCCATACATATCTAACAATTACAGCATTGCATCAACAAGTTAGTTCCTCCATATATTAAAAAAGTAACTGATCCCAAAGGTAATATTCTAGCTTCACTAAATGCAGAAAATCTTTTTACTAACATCCTAATTGAACAAACATTAAATATAATTAGTAACTGTGTTTACAAACACCCGTTAATCCCTCTTCCAAAAATCCAACCAGCAGTTCTTCAGAAACTACTCACCACATGTACTACAAAAACTGTTGTAGCAGCCACAGATCTATTTCCTTTAGCGAATAAATGCCCCCGACGGGAGATTCGGTCACTCACTGACCAATCAACGGGCAGAGCGCATTGATTCCTCTCTAGAACTATTTTTCCTAGTCCTGTTGGTAGAACAGAGGAAAGGCAGAGAGCCATGAGCCCGCGGCAGTAACGGACGCCTCTCTCACTCACATCGCTGCCACTGATTCCCCATGGAATGCTTCCACGGAAGACGCTGCTGCTAGCTTCACCATGGACACTTACATACTATCTGCTGCTAGCTTCACCATGGACACTTACATACTATCTGCTGCTAGCTTCACCATGGACACTTACATACTATCTGCTGCTAGCTTCACCATGGACACTTACATACTATCTGCTGCTAGCTTCACCATGGACACTTACATACTATCTGCTGCTAGCTTCACCATGGACACTTACATACTATCTGCTGCTAGCTTCACCATGACAACTTACATACTATCTGCTGCTAGCTTCACCATGGACACTTACATACTATCTGCTGCTAGCTTCACCATGGACACTTACATACTATCTGCTGCTAGCTTCACCATGGACACTTACATACTATCTGCTGCTAGCTTCACCATGGACACTTACATACTATCTGCTGCTAGCTTCACCATGGACACTTACATACTATCTGCTGCTAGCTTCACCATGGATACTTACATACTATCTGCTGCTAGCTTCACCATGGACACTTACATACTATCTGCTGCTAGCTTCACCATGGACACTTACATACTATCTGCTGCTAGCTTCACCATGGACACTTACATACTATCTGCTGCTAGCTTCACCTGGACACTTACATACTATCTGGCTGCTAGCTTCACCATGGACACTTACATACTATCTGCTGCTAGCTTCACCATGACACCTACATACTATCTGCTGCTAGCTTCACCATGGACACTTACATACTATCTGCTGCTAGCTTCACCATGGACACTTACATACTATCTGCTGCTAGCTTCACCATGGACACTTACATACTATCTGCTGCTAGCTTCACCATGGACACTCTACATACTATCTGCTGCTAGCTTCACCATGGACACTTACATACTATCTGCTGCTAGCTTCACCATGGACACTTACATACTATCTGCTGCTAGCTTCACCATGGACACTTACATACTATCTGCTGCTAGCTTCACCATGGACACTTACATACTATCTGCTGCTAGCTTCACCATGGACACTTACATACTATCTGCTGCTAGCTTCACCATGGACACTTACATACTATCTGCTGCTAGCTTCACCATGGACACTTACATACTATCTGCTGCTAGCTTCACCATGGACACTTACATACTATCTGCTGCTAGCTTCACCATGGACACTTACATACTATCTGCTGCTAGCTTCACCATGGACACTTACATACTATCTGCTGCTAGCTTCACCATGGACACTTACATACTATCTGCTGCTAGCTTCACCATGGACACTTACATACTATCTAAGCTGCTAGCTTCACCATGGACACTTACATACTATCTGCTGCTAGCTTCACCATGGACACTTACATACTATCTGCTGCTAGCTTCACCATGGACACTTACATACTATCTGCTGCTAGCTTCACCATGGACACTCACATACTATCTGCTGCTAGCTTCACCATGGACACTTACATACTATCTGCTGCTAGCTTCACCATGGACACTTACATACTATCTGGGCTGCTAGCTTCACCATGGACACTTACATACTATCTGCTGCTAGCTTCACCATGGACACTTACATACTATCTGCTGCTAGCTTCACCATGGACACTTACATACTATCTGCTGCTAGCTTCACCATGGACACTTACATACTATCTGCTGCTAGCTTCACCATGGACACTTACATACTATCTGCTGCTAGCTTCACCATGGACACTTACATACTATCTGCTGCTAGCTTCACCATGGACACTTACATACTATCTGCTGCTAGCTTCACCATGGACACTTACATACTATCTGCTGCTAGCTTCACCATGGACACTTACATACTATCTGCTGCTAGTTTGAACAAGGACACTTACATACTATCTGCTGCTAGCTTCACCATGGACACTTACATACTATCTGCTGCTAGCTTCACCATGGACACTTACATACTATCTGCTGCTAGCTTCACCATGGACACTTACATACTACCAATCTTGTACGTTTACTGTATAATAAACCATTCTTTGTTGTTGTTCTAAAAGCAAGTTTCGTCATTCATTTGTGTGCCTAAAAAATATAGTGTTGGGGAAATTAAGCATTTTCCCCTAACTCCTATACTGTTTTATAAGCATAATGGTAGCATCTACATCCAAACAAACGGCGTCAGTATGGGAAACCCATTAGGTCCTGCTTTCTTTAATTTTTACATGTCCTACATTGAAAACAAAGTGTTTGTTGAGTTGTGAGGTAATAAATACGAACAACAGAAATTATATTAAATAAATGTATTACGGAAGAAAATAGTATTTACAAAATGGGGTTAGTAATCATACAGGAATAAAGGTATTAATTGTATGTCCCTTCGTACGATGTAGAGTCCGATTATAATCACTTCCGGTTGACTACCGGAAATATCCAAATGACTTGTTAGCACAGTTCCAATCACTCTAGCACTGGTATATCGCTACTGTGACATTACTGCCAACAACACCGAGGTCTTGACACTACCACTATTTGTAGTGCATGGAATAGTCCATTTATCATTAAAATGGTGGAGAGCGCCCTAACAGTGTTTAAGACAACAGATAAACTGGAGATTTATACAAGGTATGTTGACACTTTTGTTTTGATAAAAAAATAAGGACAAAATTGTAAATCTGAAATTAAATTTTGAAAATAGCTCATTGCTCAAATTTACCTATGAACTCATAGCCAATAACAAAATCCCATAGAGCTAAAAATTACTTCTCTAAATTAATACAGAGCTAAAAATTAATTCTCACTTATTTGTATAAAAAAAAAACCTACCAGTAAGAACTCGTCTTTCTAATTAAATAGCCAGTGCACAGAAAAATATAAAATAATAGTAATAACAAATTTCTTAAACAGAGCACACTAAAGTCCCTCCTCCCAAAGAATATTTTTGTGCAAGCTAAAACACAAAACAAACATTAGTCAACAATAATTTTCCCAACTACATCATTGATAAATAAAATTCTTACAAAAAACACCAGTATTAAAAATAACACACAAAAACATCAACATATTTTACTGCGGTCAAATGCACAATAATTATAAAAAGGACAAATTTGTTATACAAAAAATTATTAAACACTATATTTCTGCCATAATTCCTCAAAAACATGTAAAATTTATAATATATTATAGAAAACGAAAGACCGCAAACCTTGTTGTTTCTAATCAAAATAACCCCATCAAATCTAAACTAGTAATGACTAATATAGTGTATGAATTTCAGTGCCCTGTACAAGATTGTATTTCTTATTAAAAATCAATTACCTATATATGCCATACTACTGCTTCTCTGAGTAGACGCCTTACATGTCACCTATCTAATAATAATGTAATAACAAAATCCCAGAATTTACAAGAACTCTTCAGAAAAATTTTGGTTGAAAATACAAAATACCATTTAAATCACAATATCAAAGGCTCCTCACTATAAGAGAGGCACTATATATATTAAACAATTTTCTCCTACCATCAACCTTATATTATTTAACAGTGGAAAAAGAGTTTTGAAAGTTTTTTTAAAAAACAAAGATGCTCACATAATGCCCAGCTGTGCACGTCATATTATAACTTCAAAGAACACTCCTTACCAAAAACACAAAAATTATGTTAAAATCAAAACATGAGGATAAAATATCACAATAACATCCTTGAAAAGTGCCAGTGAAGTGTCTGAAAGCACTTGAAAAGTAAAAAGTTATGTAAAATTTTTACCCTTATCTTAACATGTAAGAAAAAAAAATTTTTTTTTCAAATAAATAAAAATGAATAAAATCTGTCATTTGATTTCTTAACAATATATACATATTCCCCATTTTTTCTTTTCATTCCCCCTACCACTTCTATCCCTCTGACATGGCTAAATTTTAACTTAAACTCTTGACTCTTGTATGGGGGAGGGGTATGTCTTCTTATATGATACATAGGTATACGTCTGCATTCCCCTTTTTACTTCCTTAAATTCAAAAATTGTTAATCCCACCCCATTTTATTTTCCTGTGTATGGATGACTACCAGTATAGCCCAGAGTAGCTCGAGTGTAATGAAAGCTTTAAAACTAATCCATGGTCATGGAGCTGACTGAGCGTAAAGAATATTTGTGTGAAGTTTGGTGAGAATCGATAAAAATTGTGGATTTGTATAAAGGACATACAGACAGATAAAGAGACACACAAACATCTTGCCTTATATATATATATATATATATATCTATATAATCGATTTTCTGCACTATTGTAAGAACTGCAACCTTGAAACTTCTGAATATCATTTCTTATGTCTTTGTCTATGAGTGTATCAAATTTGATTAAAATCAGACCACTCCTTCTATAACCCGATTTTTTCGATTATTGATATTTATTGGGGGTACCTCAACACAAAACCTAGCTAAGAACACTCGCAGACGCTTATAGTACAACTGTGTAAATTTTCAAGAAAATCAGTTCAGCCGTTTCAGAGTCTATAGGTAATGGAGACACACACAGACACACACACAGAAAAAGTTCTTTATAAATAAGTTTAGATTAGATTTAGAAGAAAAAAAATTATTCTCAGCAAAAAACAAATACAAAACTAAAAGACATTTTCAGTTTTCTAAAATAAAAAAAGAATAACAAAAATATTTTCATTAAAATCTGACTAAATCAACGTTCTCAATATAACCGAAGATTAAACTCACAAGGGTGTTGATATGCCGTTAAACAAAACTCAAACTCAAAACATGCTACCAGTAGCACTCCCTAAGTGACTTAAATAAATATCTATAGACCAGATAATTCAAAAATATATTCAGCTCAGAACAAGTTACAAGGCAAGCAATGTTATCTTGCCAACCAAAACTGACAACAACACATTCCTTGGAATCTTAAAGAAAAATGATAAACAGTTTATTTTGCAAACAATTCTGTCTTTTTGTCAATAATAATAACTAGCGAAGCTCGTGGAATTTCCGCGGAAGGATAATTATGATTTCCTGGAAAAATTTTACTTTGTCATACTACAAATGAAAGTAATGTCTTCAAGCATAAATGTATTGGATAATAAAATAACGATAACACAGTATAATTTTATTAAAATATCTATAGAAGTAATGTCCATAGAAGCTACTTTACTGTAATCTTATATTAAGTGGCATAACCAAAAATACTGTACACTATTTTGTGAGAAATTTTGAAAGAGAAAATGTCTTTTTATTACTAAAAAAATCATGGCTCCTGTGTCCATTGTAAACAGAAAAGACCAACTGAGTAATGGCCAAGAGTGTAGAGGCTAGAAATTTTGCAACAAGCCCACCTATTCTTACTATATTGTACAGTACACACACACACACAATTACTGCTACAACCACCAGCTTAAGCTGCTACTGATATGGTAATGCTATAGGCTCTCTCCTCCTACTCTCTCACTCTTTACTACCCTTCCGTTTGGCAAAGGTGAGAGAAAGGCTGAGGAGAGTAAAAAGATAGAAGGGGAAGGAAAAGCTCATGTAGAAAGTAAATGTGTAAGGGACGGAGAAACTAAGTAACTACGGAAGGAACAAGCAGAATTATTATATGATGGATTAAGAGATAAGTAATATACCCCACACCCACCCAGACATCAAAGGCCTACATAATAACTTAAGTAGCTGCATATAGAATCAGTTTTTAGATCTCAATATATAACCCAAGATTTTCAACGCTCATTTTCAAAGAAGGCAGTGTTCCTCATTCGAAAGAATGATTCAACAAGGTCTTTCCATATTTTTTTTTTTTACTCATTTCACCCCAAGCAAGGTAGGACCACCAGGGTTACAGTGAGAGAAAAGACTGGGTAGTAGGGGTATTGAAGAAAGGATAAAAAATAAACGGGATTCAAAAAGATAGCCGGCAATTGATTTTACAAATATTTGTAAGATTTCTGACAGCTATATCCTCCACGAATTTAAATGCAAAGTCAATTCCCATCTCTTATCCACAAATTTAAATGCAATATCAATTATTATCTTCTGTCTCCTTAATTTCTGTTCTTTTGTTCTCTTTCCTTAATGGCATTCTTTTTCTCATATTCTCCCATATTTGATCAACCCCTTACATCTTAGTGGCTTTATTGCCTTGTTTGAGCTGAAATGATTAAAAAAAAAAAAAAAAAAAAACTTCTGACATTTACACTTGAAAATCGACTATGGAGTATTAAGATAGTATAGAGTAATTACTAATAAGCTTTTTTTCACTGACTGACTATGCTGCAACTGATGGCAATGAATTTCCATTATTTAGCAGAGATAAAAGTTCAAAGGTTTTTTTTTTGTTTTAATCATATCACCCTGAGCAAAGCAGTAACGCCACTGATGTGCAAGGGGTTACATAAGAGTGAAAAGATTAGAAGAGAGAAAGCCGAAAACCACATCCTAAACAGGGAACAAGGGATGAGCCTCTACACCTGTTCAATAGACGTAGGTGGAGTGTGAACCGGGCGATAGGTTAGTCTATCTACTCCAATTGAAAACAAAAAAAGAAGAAAAGTGAAAAGATTGGAAAAGAGAAAACCAGAAACCCCATCCTAAACAGGGAACAGGTTCAGCTTCTTTCCTTTAAAGAGTCAATCCACCTCTGCTGCACTTTAGTGAGTCTGTCGACTTTACTTTGGTTGGGCCTTCCCTGGCGAAGCATCAAGTATTCAGCTATTTGACAAGATTATGAATTTCGCTGCAAACTGCGCCAGGGTTCCAAATGCACAGGGAATATTGGAGGGGTGTAGTGAGTTCTATCTCGGCCAATGGCCGCAAGACAACAAAAAAATATACATGGCTAGATATTGCTCGAACCACCACAGAGAAGACCAGGTTCAATGACAACATTTCTGAAGTGACAGTTGAAAGTGGTAACCAAAAGATGAGACAAGGCCTGTGATGTTCACTTTGGCACATCATACATGAAACTTGTGTTCATATGGGCTTGAATCTTGCAATCTGAAAAAATCCTTCCACAATGCTCAAAAACCTTAGGGAAAAAAAAAAAAAAAAAAAAAAAATGTATACACACACACACACATATATATATATATATATATATATATATATATATATATTATAAATTATGTTTTAGAACATGTCCAAATTACAATCTACTACAAAAGTGTACATTTTGTTTCAACATTGAACAAACAATGTCTCATCAGGTAGTAAACGTTATTACCTGATGAATACTAAAAGTATTAATCTATCTCTTCTCCCTGCAGCAATGCAATGGTATAAATAGCAGGACAGATTAAATTCTATAGCCTTGGTTGGCAACCAGTCTACTACAGAAAGTAATGGCAACCTATTGCAGAAAAAATTTTCTGCCCAGTCAGTCATGTTTCTTTAAAAACATGATCACCCAAACGTGTATCATGTATAGCGCTTAACTGACTGATTCAAATAATACACACACATTTTTATATACATATATATTTTCGTCTTGCCATTTGGTACAACTCAAAATTCGAATGAACCTTGTGTTGTACCAAATGGCAACAAGGAAATATATATGTGACAACCATCAGGCACAGATTGAAAACTGAGGTGAGGGACAAAATGTATATTTTTCAGTTTCTAAAGAAAAGGATGAATTTTTTTTATTATCTAATTATCTAATATTTATTATCTAATTATCTATTATCTAATCTTGTGTTGTACCAAATGGCAACAAGGAAATATATATGTGACAACCATCAGGCACAGATTGAAAACTGAGGTGAGGGACAAAATGTATATTTTTCAGTTTCTAAAGAAAAGGATGAATTTTTTTTATTATCTAATTATCTAATATTTATTATCTAATTATCTATTATCTAATCTTGTGTTGTACCAAATGGCAACAAGGAAATATATATGTGACAACCATCAGGCACAGATTGAAAACTGAGGTGAGGGACAAAATGTATATTTTTCAGTTTCTAAAGAAAAGGATGAATTTTTTTTATTAATCTGACAGATTTTCTTACTTTTATTTTTAGTGAATAATCATATTTGAGTAGACACTCCATTTATTTATTATACAGTGAATTTATTTTTGTCTACCGCATAAATATTCGAGAAAATATGCTGCAGTATTTTCTCTAGGGAAAAACCATCATTCTCGGCCATTGAGTGCATCAATAGTCAAGAAAAGTTGAATAGTGGCTTTAAACAGATACCTGTTCAGTTTCCTATCCTAACATAAACAAAGCAATTTCAAAAGAAAGGGATGATTTTTTTTTTATTTGTTAATCTGACAGATTTTATTACTTTTAGTAGATTTCAAGTCTACTCAAATATAGACATTAAAAATAGTATTTAAGTAATAAAATATTTATTAGTATACATTTTAGCTATTATTATACATCAATTGATTTTATTACCAACAGCATTCACTGCTTGCTCTGTGTCTCTCTCTCTCTCTATATATATATATAGATGTATATATATATATAATCATCTTTTCTTCATTTATCTGTAAATTCAGATAAAACTTAGTGGGGAAATAGCCATTTTCAACATGTCATTTTAAGGCATGCATTCTTCAACCGACCCCTTATGAACAGAGAATAAGCAAAAATTCTAAGCCCAGAGGTTATCTTAGGTAAAGGAAGGGATTGGGATGTATTGTTTTTCATTGGGTTGGGCTGGGAGAAGGAGTTAGTAGTCATTCTTTCTTGGTAGTGGGAGATATGTGGTCTGACCCTAGGGTTAGTGGTGGTAGGTGATGGCGAAGTAACTGCTTGGTCAACTTTTAAAAAAAATTTTTTAATTTTTTTGTCAAGACTAATTGGGGGAATGGGATAATTATTGTAATTTATATTTATTTCTATGGCGACACATAATCCCTTCGATCTCCCTTCGTTTGTTAAGGAGTATCTTGAAATTTACAAAATTTAATTTTTTGTCAAGACTAATTGGGGGAATACGATAATTATTGTAATTTATATTTATTTCTATGGCGACACATAATCCCTTCGATCTCCCTTCGTTTGTTAAGGAGTATCTTGAAATTTACAAAATTTAATTTTTTGTCAAGACTAATTGGGGGAATACGATAATTATTGTAATTTATATTTATTTCTATGGCGACACATAATCCCTTCGATCTCCCTTCGTTTGTTAAGGAGTATCTTGAAATTTACAAAATTTAATTTTTTGTCAAGACTTAATTACGGGGGAATAATTATTGTAATTTATTTTATTTCTGTGGCATAATTAATTCCCTTCGATCTCCCTTCGTTTGAATTTAATATTTCTTATTTCAAAATTTAATTTTTTGGCAAGACTAATTAATACGATAATTTTGTAATTTATATTTATTTCCCTTATGGCGACCATCCCTTGATCCCTTCCCGTTTGTTAAGGAGTATCTTGAAATTTACAAAATTTAATTTTTTGTCAAGACTAATTGGGGGAATACGATAATTATTGTAATTTATATTTATTTCTATGGCGACACATACTCCCTTCGATCTCCCTTCGTTTGTTAAGGAGTATCTTGAAATTTACAAAATTTAATTTTTTGTCAAGACTAATTGGGGGAATACGATAATTATTGTAATTTATATTTATTTCTATGGCGACACATACTCCCTTCGATCTCCCTTCGTTTGTTAAGGAGTATCTTGAAATTTACAAAATTTAATTTTTTTGTCAAGACTAATTGGGGGAATAGGATAATTATTGTAATTTATATTTATTTCTATGGCGACACATACTCCCTTCGATCTCCCTTCGTTTGTTAAGGTGTATATTTTGGTCTTGAAATTTAAAAATTTTAATTTTTTCTGTCAAACATAGATTGCACCTATCTCTTAAGCTATTAGGGGTCCTAGCCTTGCCTATGAGTTCCCATTTTATCTGGGGATCTAAGTTATTTTACACACACATATATATATATATATATATATATATTAGAAACACACACAGGTACTTGCTGCAAAACATTGCTAATCATATTAATCTCACAGACAAGTATTATGTGGGACAGTTTTGGTCCTTACTGTCTGATTACTGGGGCTCTATATCAATCTAAGCTTAGTAATTATCTATATTTTTACTTTTTTTTTTTTATAATCATATCACCCCAAGCAAAGCATTTTACTGCCAGTTTTGCAAGGGGTTACATAGGAGGAAAGTTATGAGAAAGAGTGACAGTTTATAGGGGGTGTCAGGAAGTGGGTAAGAGAAGGATAAGAATACTGATGAAAGTGGAGTGGACGGAGAAAGGAGCATGAGAGAGAGGATGCAGGTTAGTGAGATAGATGATTATTGACTTTACATTTAAATTCTTGGAGATTGTAGTTGTTGGGGAAGCAAGTAAATGAAAGAGAATTCCACAGGCGGGAAGTGCGAGAAAAGAAGCAGATGGAGTAGAATTTGCATTTACAATTTATTGGTTTCACAGTAAAAGGGTGGGACCTAGTTGCTAATCTTGTGGCTTGAGTAAATCTATATATAGGGGGCACCAGTGAACTAAGTTCATTGGAGCCATGAAAGTATTTGTAGATTCAACTTACATTCAACAAAGAACTTTTATAAGTTTTCATGGTTTAAGAAAGATGGGTGCTTGATAGATTTTTTTTTTAAATACATGAAAGTCATCAAAATTATAATGCTGTAAATAAAGAAAGCAAAATAAATCACAAAATCCTGTAATAATGCTGCATGGAGAGAGAATACAGTGTGTGTGTGTGTGTGTGTATGCGCAAAGAGAGAGAGTGCGTAGTGCGCAAAGAGAGAGAGTGCGTAGTGCGCAAAGAGAGAGAGTGCGTAGTGCGCAAAGAGAGAGAGTGCGTGTGTGTTTGTGCAGAGAAAGAGCTGGGGAAGAGAATGAAAAAATATTAAGAATCCTTACACATTTCCTGGTCCATTCATAATCGAACATCCTTCTGACGTACAGTATTCTGATATTGCTCCATACATCAGGTTGACATGGTTAAAAAAGGAAATTACTGAAAGAAGCAAAGAAAAATAAAACGTCATTTAATGCCAATATCCATTCATCCGTTCCTCACAGACAAGTGACAAAGTTAAACTGTAGAACAATTTCCTGTCATCTGCGGCTAATGGATAAAGTCTCCAGGTTCAAAACCAAATCCACTTAAATTAGAATGAAACTGTTTGTTTTAACATTTAAGTCATGCAAACCAATTTTTAATTAAAATATAGGCTTTATTTGATAAAGAATTTTAAAATTTACTTAAATATTGGAAATAGTCAATTTATTTAAGTTTCAGTCCCTTCAGTCAGTTAAGTGCCATACGTGATACACGCTTGGGCGATCATGTCTCGAAAGAGACATGACTGACTGGGCAGAAGATTATCCCACAGTAGGTTGCCATTGCTTTCTGCGGTAGACTGGTTGCCGACCAAGGCTATAGAACCCAATCTGTCCTGTTGTTTAATCCATAACTGGAAGGAATAGACGGATTAATACCTTTCCCAAGGGTATTTGCACGTAAGCGAATGCAAGGAATTCAACAGGAATTCGAAATCGGCTCTCTGATTTCTCGTTCCGAGTCGATATCCACTGCGCCACAATGCCGGACGCTCATGGCCCAGGGGTAGAATTACCGACTGACGCCAATTTGGTCGGGTTTCGATCCTGGCTTAGGAAGTGAACGTAGTCTAAGCCATACTGATGAGCTGTAATTCAGCAAAACAGATCTGTCCGTGGATGACTATGGTATATATTTCAGTCCCTTAATTAGAAGAAAATACACATAATATCCACAATGTGAAAGTTTTGGTCTTTTGATAGAAAAACATTTTGGCCTTTCTATATGCAAACAATATGAACAATCTGTTCCTAAACTTTGTCTCAACATGGAGTAATGGCAAGTCATATTAGCTGTTTCTTAAAAAAAAAAAAAAGAACCATTCAGTTGAGTCACCAGTGCTATCATCAGCTGAAATTTATAAAATCTCAAAACAATTTTTCAGGAAAATAAGTTTCTACAGACCAGTAACTGTTATTGCTCTTACCAGTATTGATAATTCCTTCCTTTTTAACATTTATTTGTAGTGTTGAACATCAACATTTTGATTGTGTCATTATTTTTGCTTGTGATAGTCATTTTAGGTGTTGCTGCTGTTGAAAGTCTGCAGGTTATATGGTTTCTGTTATTGGGTACAATTTTACTGTTTGAAATTCTGTAGCACCAGACTACAAGGTTCAAAGAAAAATAGCCCTCACTAAAACCAACAGGCTTTACTTGCCCAAAGCCATTTTTAACTATTGATCTGAGAAAATGGCTGTATACAGCTGATAGGCTAAATATTTCTGAACAGTTTTGGCACCATGCATGACATCCAAGTGAAAGTCTTAATCTGATTATTTCTATCACAAATACAAATTAAGTGATAAATTTTTTAAAGTTTTATGGACACCCTGTGTATGTGTTTATATATATATATATATATATATATATAGTCTATAAAGTTTGTGTGCACTTTAAAAACTTTATAACTTTATATTTGCAATAGAAATAATTTGTAAAAAGGATTAGAAAGAAGTAAATCTATATTTTTAAGGTTTTTTTTTTTTTTTTTTTTTTTAATCATTTCACCCCGAGCGCAGCATTTCACTGCCACTATTGTGCAGGGGGTTACATAGGGAAAAGTGATGAGAAGGAGTGGTTAGTTATAGGGAATATCAGAAGGAGAGTGATAGATAGGTAAGGATACCAAGGATGTGAGTTGGGTAGATCCTAAGAGTGTTTGAGAGAATGGATGCGAGTTAGTGTATGAGGAGGTGTCTATTGGCCTTACATTTAAACTCCTGGAGACTGCAGCTGTCTGGGAAGCAAGTATGTGGAAGGGAATTCCACAGGCGGTAAGTGCGAGAAAAAAGCTGTTAGAGTAGAATTTGCAATTACATCTTATCTTATATATGTGCAGGATAGAGTCAGACAGGAAAAACTTCCGGGCCCTGCACAGAGAACCAACTTTCATAGCAGCGGATTTAGCAATGGATTCGATATAGTCATTCCACTTTAGGTCCGCTGAGAGTGTGAGGCCAAGTAGGAACAGTGTTTTACTCTCTGGGAGGCAAGCCTGTTCCATGCTAATGGGAGGTAGGTGCAATTGTCTGTGATGGTTAATTGATAGCAGCTTCGTTTTGGAAGCATTAAAATTCACGAGCCATTTCTTACTCCAGTTCACTACAGATGGGAAGTTCTTTTCAAGTTCAGCATCAAGGTTCGCTTTGTCGCCCACACCAGATTTTTGATCGAGGCAAGAGTAAACTGTGGTGTCATCGGCGTACAGGCCTACTTGGGATCTTATGGCATCATTAATGTAGATCAGAAAGAGCATAAGACCTAGGATAGAACCTTGAGGGACACCCACATTCATATGGTAGTTTTGGGAGGCATGTCCGTTTAATACCACCTTCAATGTGTGGTTAGAGAGGAATGACTGGATTAGGTCAAACAAATGTCCAGTTATACCATAGCTCCGCAGTTTGCGTAGAAGGCCAGCATGCCAAACTCTGTTAAATGCTTTGGAGATACCCAAGGCAACTGTTTGGGATTCTCCATTCTTGTCGAGAGCCTGGTATATGTACTTGGTGATGGTCATTAGCATATCAGCAGTAGACCTGGTGAAGCAGAAACCATACTGTTTGTCTGAGAGGAGCCTGTGGGCTGTGAGATGCTGAACCACCTTGGCATTGATAATGGCTTCAAAAACTTTGCCAAAGATCGGAAGAAGGCTGATAGGGTGGTAATTTGTGGGGTCCGAGGGTTCTCCAGTATTCTTAAATATAGGAACTACAGAGGAAGACTTCCAACAGGCAGGAACGCAGGAAGCAGAAGTTGTAGAGTTTAGAAAGAACAGAGGAGAGTTCAGGGGCATATTTCTTCAAGACTATGATTGGGATTCCGTCCCCTCCACTCGCTTTGTGAGGGTACAAGTTTTGAGATTATGAAATTTTATTTAAGTTTCCACATGTCCTACATCATTAGCAATACAAAGAGTAATATGATTTTGCAGTTCACAGAAAACATTTGCCAACTGATTTACAGTAATGCCTGAAATCACATTAGTTATTTTAGCTTTTAAATCTTCTAATGAACAAGGTTTGGTTGCATACACAATTGTTTTCACATGTCCCCATCAAAAAAAATCTAATTGAGTCAAATCTGGCAAACGTGGAGGCCAATAAAATGGTCCACCCCTTCCGATCCATCTGTTAGTACAGTTCCTGATATAGAAACTAACATGCAGAGCGAAGTGACATGGAGCTCGATCTTGTTGATTTTTACAGATTATATCACAGATAAAGCACACGGCCTTTATAGACACCCTGTATATAGCTGGAACACCTTTGTACACTACATAACTTATGTCCTTTATATATCAAAAGCATTATGTTCCAATATAATTGAGTATAAAACCTTAAAAAATTTAAATTAAGAACTAAGAGCCAACAAATATGGAAAAATAAAAACAAGTCATAGCACATATACAAAAGTAACAATACCAGTAGTTTCTTATAGCTATAACCAACTAATAACTTACTAATATCATTAACCACCATAGACAACCACACATACCTCCCATTAACATGGAACAGGCTTGCCTCCCAGAGAGTAAAACACTATGCCTGCTTGGCCTGATGACCTCAAGTGGAATGACTACATCGAATCCATTGCTAAATTTGCTGCTATGAAAGTCGGTTCTCTGTGCAGGGCTCGGAAGTTCTTTCCGTCTGAATCTATCCTGCACATATATAAATCTACCATCCGCTCATGTATTGAATACTGCTGCCACATCTGGTCAGGTGCCCCTGCTATTCTCCTCGGGGTCCTTGACAAAATACAATGGAGAATCTGTAATGTGATTGATACCAACTTGGCTGACCGCCTGCAGTCACTCTCTCACCGGCGTGATGTGGCTTCCCTGTGCCTCTTCTATAAATACTTTCACGGCTTCTGCTCCAATGAACTTAGATCACTGGTGCCCCCTAGATACGAATTTGCATGAGATACTAGATTAGCAACTAGGTCCCACCCTTTTACAGTGAAACCGATAAAATGTAACCGCAATTTCTACTCTAACAGCTTCTTTTCTCGCACTTCCCACCTGTGGAATTCCCTTCCGCATACTTCCGACAGCTACAACCTCCAGGAGTTTAAATGTAAGGTCAATAGACACGTAACACACTAACTCGCACCCATTCTCTCAAACACTCTTCCTATGTAGCCCCTTACTCGTCTATCACCCTCCTTCTGACATTTCCTATATCCAATTGCTCTCTCAGCACCTTCCCCTATGTAACCCCCTGTGCTATAGTAACAGCGAAATGCCTTGCTTGGGGTGAAATGATTAAAAAAAAAAAAAATTCTATCATACGAGGCAAGTATCATAACTTAAAACTTTTATAAATCACTCTTTGCCTGTTTTTTTTTTGCTTGCTTCTTGAACAATATTTCCCCAACTCTACCAAAGTTCACCTAATACAAGGTTCAAGAGCCACCCAAGGGAGAAGATTAGTGAATGAGGTATGTGATATAAATGTAAGGATGAAGTGAAGATTATGAGGATATGGAAGCTAGATAATTTAATCTTTAAGAAAGTAAGATTGAATGCATCCCAGATCTCTACAAACAAGAGTCTTTTCCACAAAGCAGTTCTAAGAAAGAAATCATCTGGATAGAACATCTTTCTTGCCAAAGGAATACAGAGGGAATGAGGGTAATCTAACCTGGTGGATGTAGCAAGGCAGGTCTTGGTTGTAATAATCGGAACTGGTGGCATTAACCCTCTAGGGCCATTCGTATCATATTTGATACAGTATTTCCCTATAAGGAAACATTTGGTATTCATTGACTGAGCAGTCAGTACTGCTTTCATTTGAAATTTATAAAATATTTCTCTTAAAAAATTTTTCATGGAAAATATTTCTTTCAAGGCTTGTTTTCATACTGTATCAAATATGATACGAATGGCCCTAGAGGGTTAATAATATAATATGATTAAGGCTTCTACTTGTCATAAAGTGGGGAATCAGTTCTATATTGTTATGAAGTAATAAACAGATCCCCCACTAATTACTACTTAACCCTCTAGGGCCATTCGTATCATATTTGATACAGTATTTCCCTATAAGGAAACATTTGGTATTTCCCTATAAGGAAACATTTGGTATTCATTGACTGAGCAGTCAGTACTGCTTTCATTTGAAATTTATAAAATATTTCTCTTAAAAAATTTTTCAGGAAAATATTTCTTTCAAGGCTTGTTTTCATACTGTATCAAATATGATACGAATGGCCCTAGAGGGTTAAAAAATGGAGCTCATGCTAGTGATAGGCATGCAATATTGCGTCCGTGAGGAAAATAACCACAAGACAAAATGATACACCAAAAGGTCCTCCTGTTGTTAACAATTCCGCAAACACCAACTGACAACATATCCAAGATACAAGTGATGCATTAGTATTCCATTATTACTACTATAGCCAAAATTTTAACTAATAACTGTAAATTTTATAGTATTAACATTATTCGGACTATTGTCCTCATCTTTGTTGACAATAGTCCGAATAATGTAAATACTACCTCATCTCAGAAATATAGACAAATACTAAAAATTTTATATTTATTGTGTTGGCCAAAAATTTAATTTATTAAGTAAATTTTCTATTTAATAACAAAATAAACTTTATAACCAACTCAATACTAACAATCATAATTAGCCAGTTGTTCATGAAATTGCAATTATTCTTACATAAACTTTTTATAGTAACTGGTATATTAGTCCTCGATAGACCTCGCATAGAAATAAATACAATATTGGTTGGTTGGTTGGTTTTGTTTTTATGGCATATCAACCTCAGTGGGTCATTTATTGCCAACTAAATTTTATTTATTTATTGCTGGAAATACCTTTCTTTCAACAATTTATTGTTGTTTTTTATATAAGTTTTGTGTCTAGTAATACTTTTTTTTTTTCGAGTATCAAGATTTATTTGGATTTGTTTTTAAGGGCAGGGTCCCCAAGTCCTACCCTTGTTATTTAACCCATAACTGGAGGGAAGGGACAGATTAAGACCTTTCCCAAGGGTACCAGTGTTTAAGTGAATGCAGGGTATTCAACTGGAATTTAAACTCTGCTCACCGATTTTTCTTTCCAAGCCAATATCCACTGCACCACAACACACATCCGTCACTAAATGCTTACAGCACCTGGTATGCCCAAGCGGTCACCCATCTAAGTACTGACCAGGCTCAATATTGCTTAACTTCAGTGATCGAGCGAGAACTGGTGTATTCAACGTGATAGGCCATAAGCCTATAATATTGGAGCCAGCAATAAAGAAAGACAAATGTCAGCAAATCTTCAACAGTAGAAACAGCTGTCAAGTAGAACAAGCATCAGCCCTAATCAGCAGGTAGTTGATGTTTAAGGCTCCAAGTTATTCAGACAATTGTTCTACAGGATAATAATCTAATTGACAAACGCATTAGTTTGTGGATTTGGTGACAGTAATTGTGAGTTCAATCCCTGGGCCAGGCAGGGCACTAAACAGTAAATAGAAACTAGATGAGAAATCCTTAGAGTTCCAGTGAAATGAAAACAGTCTACCCCTCATAAGGGATGTCCTTCTTCCCTCTTCTCTACCTGGCTGGTGCAAACGTGTTGGTGGGCAGCCGAATACATGAGCGATGACTATCAAGGATGACTTAGCAGCACTATAGGGCCCACAAGTAGTTGGTCTTCGACGATGGAACCACAATTGGCTCACTATTTCATGTGACCTGGCTCAGGATCGGCGAACATGGGCTGTGATGGTCCGAGATGTGGTTCAAGCTCAGGAGGAAGCCGACTTAACCCGACCAGGGGTAATGCCAAAACATGTACAAGTAGTAGTAGTCTACTTGCCTAGATTAAATAAAGCATTCAGTTTAGAATTCCCTGTAGGTTACCTAGATCAATATACATCTGATGAAGGATGGAGATCACATGGCCTGAAATGCCGTGATATCTACAACAAAGTCTAAATGTAGATAACATGGCATTACATCATTATTTTCTACAATATCTAGTTTCAGAACAGAAATTTTCAGTGTTTTTAATTGCACTACCCACCTCCTCTTTGTGGGAAGGGTAGCATAGTTAAGGAATAGAAACATAGAACTGAATTTTAAGAGTTAACCTGCTACACTGACCCAGATGCTCGTGTACATACACCCAGCACCACTGAATAAGTTTCAAGAATAAAAAGACATGTTGAACATTGTGTTATGTCTTCTATTAGTTTTTGACATGATTCAAGTCGTTGACTCCAAAAATATTTGCATTGATTTCATTTTACTTCTATATGGAGCGTCCTTCAAGACATGGGGGATCATAATTCTTCAGAACGTTCAGCTCTTTGCAGCTTTTAAAAGTGTCTTTCTGTTAGTTTTTTTATTTTTAATATCTAAGCTTATCTATAAATGGAACTTTGTCTGTGTGTGTGTGTGTGTGTGTGTGTGTGTGCGCGCTACATATAGATTCCAAAACGGCCGAACCGATTTTCTTGAAAATTTACACAGTTGTACTATAAGCGTCTGCAAGTGTTCTTAGCTAGGTTCTGTGTCGAGGTACCCCTGATAAATATCGACAATTGAAACGAACGTCCAAAGAGTCTGAGCTCCAAGACCATGGATTAGTTTTAAAGCTTTCATTTACACCTAAGCAACGCCTGGCTATACTGCTAGTTAATATTCTTTATAACAGGATTAATGATATTATCACAATTTTTTTAGCCATTGTGCTCACCGACTTTGGCCTTCTTCAGGTATCTGTCTATCTGGGTAACCCTCATAGAATTTTGAACTGAATGCTTTAATCTCCTCACGGCCACATCCTGTTGAAACACTGGTTCTTGTGTGATCACCAAAGTCAAACAATATCAAGCCTGGTCAGTACTGAGATGGGTGACTGCTCGGGAATACTAGGTGCTGAAAGCTTGGATGTCCGGGTGATGTAATGGCTCAGAATTGTTTATCAGAGATCAGAACGTCAATTCCAGTTGAGGTCATTATAGTCACTTTTGTACAAATGACATCGGAAAAGGCATGAATCCATCTATTCTCCTCCGGCTGTAGGTTAATTAGACTTAGTATCAGTAAATCATTATCTAAAAAGTAAAAATCTTAAGCTAAAGATATTTTCTCAGTTTGAATAACCTGTTTATAAACTGTAAACAAAAAAGAAAAAAAGAAAATCAACCTATCAATCCATACAGCCATCACAGAATTTTAAACTGAAGTCTTTATTTAATCTACAGGAGTAGATTGTTCTGGTTTCATTCTCCATATCTAAGGATATCTCAACTCGTTTTTTTTCTCTTTTTTTTTTTTGGTATTTTTAAGTTGTTTTCACAGAATGAAAAGCATGATGTGGACATTGGCTTTGCTATAAAATCTGAGCTACTTAATTTTTCCAGAACATTCTCAAGGCTCCAGTGATATCATGCAACTGAGGGCTCCTTTTTCAAATAATCGTTACATGAATATTATTTCAATCTGTTCTCCTGTTCTTACAAGGACAGGATCCAGGCTTTTTATCAAGAGATCAGGACAATACTGATAAAGATTCCTGTAACTGATAAACTCCTTCTGCTGGGAGACTTTAATGCTATGATAGTTCAGGATTATAATATCTGGAATTTTCTGGACAAATAGAATATTGACAAAATGAACAGTAACAGGGATCCCCTGCTTGAATTATGCACTCAGTTTGAACTTGCTTATTTTAAACACTTTCTTCAATTTAAAAGAGATCCATAAAGTAACCTGGATACATCCAAGGTTCATACTTGGACCTTGACTATGTAATTACAAATAACCATGATGTCAAATACGTTTGTTCGGTGGAAGCTATAAGGGGTGCTGACTGTGAGCGAAATTTAAACTAAAAAGGTGTATGTACCCTTGAGAAAGATATTGATATATCTCTTCTCCCGCCAGATATGGGTTAAACCCCTTAGCCTTATCTCTACCTCTAACCTCTTTACCCTAACCCTAGCACTAACCTTAGTTTTAGCCCTAGCCTCTTTACCCTAGCCCTGAAGAGACAGCAAACATAATAGAAGAAAAAGAAGAAATATTCCCATAGGAAAATAGCACCATAACCTTTTGATCGTTGAGGGTCAAGATTACATCTTCATTATGTGCCATGTCCCTTCAGGACTTAAGCAATCATGGAACTTCCACTTGCACCTATCCCTTCTTGCTCCACCATTTACGTTCTTAAGCCATGCTTAAAGAAACAATTGCTGCCTAAGTACTATATATATATATATATATATATATAATGCTCTCATTACAATTGAGCTCTCTAGAAAAGAAAATTTTAAAAAGTTTCCACTTCTGCGATATAAACGTGACTCTTCAAAAATGAATTGACTTCTTTTGTTTTTTTTTTGTTCTTTTTAATCATCTCACCCCAAGCAAGGCATTCCACTGCCACTATTGCGCATGGGGCTACATAGGGGAAGGTAAAGAGAAGGAGTGGTTAGACATAGGGAATGTCAGGATTAAGGTGACAGATGAGTAAGGATAGCGAGGATGAGGTTTGGGCAGATGGGAAGAGTGTTTGATAGAATGGGAACAGGTTAGTGTGCTAGGAGGTGTCTATTGACCTTACATTTAAACTCCTGGAGATTGTAGCCATCGGGGAAGCAATCGTTTGGAAGAGAATTTCACAGTCAGGAAGTGCAAGGAAAGAAACTGTTGGAGTAGAAGTTACAGCTGCATTTTATCGGTTTCACTGTAAAAGGGGTGGGATCTAGTTGCTAATCTAGTATCTCGTTCAAATTCGTATTTAGGGGGCACTAGTGATCTAAGTTCATCGGAGCAGAAGCCGTGAAAGTATTTATAGAAAATTTTTATATTTGTTGACTGGTGTGTGTATACACTGCTTATATACAACACGTTAAAATTTTCCTTCTGATTCCATGCGTGTATGGCTTAGAAGGTAGCGATTACGAATGACACAAAATTGGTCGAGTTTCGATCTTGGCCAGAAGCAAGTTGATGTGTCTAGCCACACTGATGAGTTGAGATACAGTGAAATAGGCTTGTATGTGGATGACTAATATATGTGTGTATATATATGTGTGTGTGTGAATTCAGATGTCTACAAATAGTTGACCTTCACCGCTTAATTGGTAAGGCCATCTCACAGAAAGGCTCTCAAGAGTAAAAGAATTTTAATATCTTTATTGCTAATTGCAAACAGACTATGAATTAAGCAAGTACATTTATAAAGAGGAGTATAATGCCTTTTCTATCAAGATGACTATAAAATAATAAATGAAACTAAAGGGATTTATTATTATTCTCCAATACATATTTTAAATTTTCTCTTTTTAGAAGAACGAACATCATTATTTCACAGTGTAAGATTAATCCATTAAGTGCATAAAAATTTATCCTTTATATAAGAATCCCAGAAAAATTTATCCCTTTATATAAGAATCCCAGAAAAATTTATCCTTTATATAAGAATCCCAGAAAAATTTATCCTTTATATAAGAATCCCAGAAATACAATGACAAATTCTTGCTGTCAATGATTAATGGGCAAAGGCCTTTTATGGTTTTACTTTGAAAGGCAATAGAACATGGTGAAGGGGAAATATTAATTAAAACAACAGCAGACTATTCATTTGACCTGGGTAGGTCAAATATACATATGTTCAATGCCAAGAGACCTGTATCTTAGTTGGCTTAGACAATCTAGTCAGATATAAATTTGTATTATGAGAAAACAATAAATTTCTGGCTGTAGACCAATTCAATTTAATGTTTTTAGTCCTGACTCAAACCTTGAGTAATAGCAAAAAATAAAAATAAAACAATTATGGCATTTTGCTAAGTAATGAACATGTACAATAAGATAAAAAAAAAAAAAAAAAAAAAAAAAAAAAAAAAATCAAAACTATAATTTGTATTATTCCTGTTTTGAGATTTTATTAACCCTCAAAATTTCTAGAGAGAAATACTAAAAAAACTTGAATATCTAGGAAGTGTTTGAATAAAGGATGGTAAATGCAACACCAAGATTTGAATGCACATTGGAATAGCAAAAAGATGCTTTCTAAAAGCTAAGCAAAGTATTAAGAAACAGGAAAATCAAATTATAAACAAAGAAAAGCACATTGAACTGTTATGTAATATTGGTCCTTCCATCTAGCAGAAAATACCAATCACAGATTAAGATATTTGTGGCAGCAGAAATGTCGTTTCACAGAAGGATGCTGAGAATACTATGAAGTGATCATGTGAACAATGAGGACGTTTTAGAAAAAAAAAAAATGGAAACAAAAAGGACACTTTCACTTAGTTCAGAAAAAGAGAATTGAAATATTTAAGAAATATAATGAGGAAAGAAGGCTTAGAAAATTGACAACACATTTTGAAGGCAAGAGAGAAAGTAAAGCAGCTCTACTGTTAGCACAACATTTATCAAGAGAGCAAAGAAACAAACATTGCTAGGAATTTACTTTCATTATTATTATTATTATCATTAATTCCCTTCCATTTACTTGCTTGCTCGACAGCTACACCCACAAAGAATTTAACTGTAAAGTCAATAGTCATCTCCTATCCCACTAACCTGCATCCTCTCTCTCATATGCTCCCTTCTCCGTCCACTCCACTCTCATCAGTATTCTCATCCTTCTCTTGCCCACTTCCTGTAACCCCCTGTAAAACAGTGGCAGTAAAATGCCTTGCTTGGGGCGATATGATTATAAAAAAAGAAAAAGATTTCCATACATTTATATTCCAGAGAATGTAAATAAATCTAAAAGACATGCATGTGTAGCTAATCAGTATTTCAATGACCGATTGATTCGTTTTCTACGGCTTATCAACAGACAAGAAATTTTTATGTAAATATAAAGTGGGGGATCAATTGTATATTACAATCAATATATAAATTGATCCCTCACTTTATAACCACAATCACAATGTAAATAAATCTAAAAGACATGCATGTGTAGCTAATCAGTATTTCATTGACTGATTGATTCGTTTTCTACGGTTTATCAACAGACAAGAAATTATTATGTAAATATAAAGTGGGGGATCAATTTTATATTACAATCAATATATAAACTGAACCCTCATTTTATGGCCACAGTCACTGAATGTAAATAAATCTAAAAGACCGGCATGTGTAGCTAATCAGTATTTCATTGACTGATTGATTTGTTTTCTACAGCTTATCAACAGACACGAAATTATGTAAATATAAAGTCGAGGATCAATTTTATATTACAATCAATACGTAAATAGTTCCCTCACTTTATGGCTAGTCATACTTCTCTTACCCACTTCCTGACAGCCCTATAACCTGTCACTCTTATTCATAACTTTCCTCCTATGTAACCCCCTGCAAAACAGTGGCAGTAAAATGCCTTGCATGGGGCGATATGATTATAAAAAAAAAATTACAAAAGGGAAAGTTGTGGAGAGCCATGATTGTCCACATCCTGAAGGGACACAGCAAATAGAAGAAAAAACTTCTGATCTGTAATATTTCTGACATTTAGTATATGAAAAACAAAGGAGACAGAAGTCAGTCAGTTAAGCGCCATACATGAAACACGCTTTGGGCAGAAGATTATCCCGCAGTGGGTTGCCATTGCTTTCTGCGGTAGACTGGTTGCCAGCCAAGGCTATAGAACCCAATCTGTCCTGTTATTTAACCCATAACTGGAAGGAAGAGACGGATTAATACCTTTCCCAAGGGTATTTGCGCTTAAGTGAATGCAATGGATTCAACTAGAATTTGAACTCGGCTCCCCGATTTCTCGTTCCGAGCCAATATCCATTGCACCACATTTTTTTTTTTGACTGGTTTATCTCTCATCTTGCATTTTCATTGCAATCCCCAAGTCTAAAAAGAAAGACTGCATTAATAACATAGAAAAATAAAAATAAAGGATTTTTTTATCATTTCACCCCAAGTAAGATGGTGATAATACCACTAAGATGCAGGTGATTAGAGAGAGTGAAAAAGAATTAAAAGACTTTAGTGAGGAGAAGTTAGGAAAAGACAAAGGATTCAGAAACAAAGGTGGCGATTGGTGTTGCGTTTGAATTTTTGAGGATCGTAGGTGGCACAGAAGCAAAGAATCAGGAGTTCCACAGGTGAGAAAAGAAACTATTAGAGAAGAACTAACAGTTGCAGTTAGCTAGATTCAACAGTAAAATGATGAGACCTAGTTGCCAATCTAGTAGCACTATTAAATTCATACAGTCAAGGCACCAAAGAGAAAAGCTCATCAAATCAATTGACATAAAAATATTTGTAAAAAAAGAGAGAGGGAAGCCACATCAAATTGGTGAGAAAGTGACTGAATTTGATTGTTTTATTGTATGCCAGGAAAGAATAGTGCAAGAAATAACTTAACACTGAAGATATATAAACAGAGATTTATTATACCTCAGTACAATAAACCAAATACAATTACACCAACAAACAGTTAACACGAATAACAATTAAGAAGGTAATGTCTCTGTATAGGACGTATGTGTCCATACAGAAGTAGGCTTCCGTCTAGTGAGAAGTAGGCTTGAGAAGTAGGCTTCCGTCTAGTGACGTCTAACTCTCGTCTAAGGCCGATGGCTGTCGACTCTTGTATAATGATGAATAATCTTGATCACTCCCGTGTAATGACGAAGACTCTAGTATAGTCACGAACACACTCGATCTTTCTTGAATGCTCTCTGTAGTTTGTTCTCGTCTAGGTTTTTTATAACCCGGGCCATACCCATTCTTGGGTCAGACAGGATATTCCTCGACAACAGTTTTCCAAAGCATAACCCATTACAGTTTAAAACCAGAAAGAATTTTGTTGGGGAGTGGGGGAAGGTAACAATTTAGTGATACAAGTCTTAGTAATTAACCTATAGCTTGGGGGGGGTGGAGAGAAAAGGTGAATTCATACCTTTCTCAAGGATATTTGAGAGAAAGTCAATATAACAAACCCAGCTGAAATTGAAAGTCAGCTCTCCAAGTCCTCAATCTGAGCCGTTGTCCATTACACCACCTGCACATCCAAGCTTACAGCATCTCATATTCCAATACTGAAGTTGAGATACCAGCTTAGAATAGATTACATTACAGATCGGTTTTTTTTAATTTTGTTCAGAATCTATAAGTAGGAGCTCCAATCTAATAAAAATTCAAGCTCATATATTAGAGCCATATTTAAATTAAGATAACATTTTTTGAAAAAGTCAAAAACTTTTTCAAATATAGCAAAACTTATATTTAATCATCAAGAACACACTCCTATTTTTTGCTTGAGCAAGTTTTGTTTAACGGCATATCAACCTCTGTGGGTTATTTAATGCCAAAAAGGCGGGGTTTTTCCTTCAAAATTGTGTCATGTAATAATTTTTTTCTTCAAAAGTGAATTGCTGGTAATATTTTTCCTTCAAAAATGTATATTTTTCTATAAAAGTTTATTTTTATGTATATTTCTATAAAAGTGTATTTTTATACTTTTATAGTGTTTTGACCCCATTTGGGGGTTAATTATTTGCCCATAGCTGGGACCCTAATGGGTGCTACCACTTCAGGTCAGGGGGGACCTGGGAACAACAGCAATTAAGAGGTGGTCCCATGCACCTTGCAATCAGAGGCCTTGCTACCAGATGCAGTTTACCATCATGCCCAGGACCCCTATTTTTAGCAATAACAAGCACTCACTCTCAATCTAATTATTTTCTTATTGATTTTGCAATTGAAAAGCTTGGCAAATCATTTTTGAAAAGAGAAAAAGTTGTTCAAATATAACATATGTTACTATTATTTATCAAGCACATGATTCTTGTTAGTGATGACAGAAGCCAACTTGAATTGAATCCCTTTCTTGTTAAAAGAACTCTATAACGAAACTAACACAAAAAGTAAATAATAATTAAGATCAACAGTTTAAAATTCGTGACTTTATCTCAAAACTTTCAATAAGAACAGCAAGGATCAGCCTGTGGATTTAGATGTCTGTAAGGGTTTGGTATGTTAGCCTTCTTTACAAGTTGAAGGGTTACAACATCTCTGAATATTTAACTTTAATTCAATCAGTCTTAAATCATATAACTAAAGTTATCTTTAATGTCCATGCTTCTAGATCCTTCCGCATTAACATGAAGGGGGGGGGGAGCCCAGTCCATCCTTGGACGTATGTTGTTTCTTATCTTTATCAAGAAGCTTCCCAATGTCAACAGATCCCAACAAGGTATTTATGATAACTATTTACTCCTGTCTTAACAGTAAGTTTGACAGGCCAAACAAAGTAAAACTAGCAAAATTGCCAGCAATCAATTAACTGGGACAAGAAATGGCTTGTTAATTTTAACAACTACAAAAAAACTGCTATGTTTCGATAATCATAGAGAAACCTTTTTGCTTTCTAATCAGCAATGGATGTGTGTTGTGATACAGTGGATATCAGCTCCGAACGTGAAATCGGGGAGCCAACTTCAAATTCCAGTCGAATTCCTTGCATTCACTTACATGCAAATACCCTTTAGAAAGGTATTAATCCATCTATTCCTTCCGTTTATGGGTTAAATAACAGGACAGATTGGGTTCTATAGCCTTAGCTAGCAATCAGTCTACTGCAGAAAGTAAGGGCAACCTACTGCCAGATAATCTTCTGCCCAGTCAGTCATGTCTTTCGAGACAAGATCGCATAAAGCGTGCATCAGATATGGTGCTTAACTGAATATAATAGTTGAAAACAATTAAAACTACTAGGCATAAAGTAGGGGATTGGTTTTCTATTGTTTAAAAGGAATTAACTGATCCCCCATTAATTACTACTTATTTATATAATGATATAATTAATCTTCTCATTCCAGCTATGGGCTAAATGGCAGGACAGATTGAGTTCTATAGCCTTGGCTGGCAACCAGTCTACTGCAGAAAGCAATGGCAACCTATGCGGGATAATCTTCTGCCCAGTCAGTCATGCCTTTCGAGACATGATCGCCCAAGTGTGTATCATGTATGGCACTTAACTGAGTGACTGAATAGTTGGAAACCTGATTAAGGCTTCTGCTGGGCATAAAGTGGGGGACCAGTTTTATATTGTAATGCAGTAATAAACTGATCCCTCACTAATGACTACTTAATAATATAATACATCTCTTCCCCATCTAGTTATGAATCAAATAACAGTACAGATTGGGTTCTGTAGCCTTGGCTGGCAATTAGTCACCACAGAAAGTAATGGCAACCTACTGTGGGATAATTTTCTGCCCAGTCAGTCATGCCTTTCAAGACATGATCGCCCAAGCGTGTATCACGTATGGCACTTAATGGACTGAATCAGCAGAGTTAACTTCCAGGGGAGCAACTCATTACTCCTTCTTGTATTCATATTTTCCACTGATATGAAGCGAAGTGATTATATTGAATCAATTGCTCGATCTTCTGCTAGAAAAACAAATCTTTCTTGGCAGAATCTATATTGCATATTTATAAATATTTTTGTCAGTGCACTGAATATTGCTGCCATATTTGGTCTGGCACTCTTGTTACATATCTTAAGATTCTTGATAAAATTCAAAGATATTGTTATGTCATCATTCCTCATAGGACATCTTGACTTCAGTCACTTTCTCACCATGACACGGCTTCCGTCTGTCTTTTTTATAAATATTTTCATGGCAGCTGTTTTAATGAGCTTTCTTCCTTGATAACTGCATGAATTTAAACATAGTATTGGATGTGCGTCGTGGTGCAGTGGATATCGGCTCAGAATGAGAAATCGTGAAGCCGAGTTCAAATTCCAGTCGTATTCCTTGCATTCACTTACGCGCAAATACCCCTGGGAAAGGTATTAATCCATCTCTTCCTTCCAGTTATGGGTTAAATAATAGGACAGATTGGGTTCTATAGCCTTGGCTGGCAATCAGTCTACCACAGAAAGCAATGGCAACCTACTGCGGGATAATCTTCTACCTAGTCAGTCATGTCTCTTTCAAGACAAGATTGCCCAAGCATGTATCACGTATGGCACTTAACTGACTGACTAAATTGGTAACTAGGTCTCATTATTCTATTCTCACACTTCTTGACTGTGGAACTTGTGATTTCTTGAATTAATGCAACCTACAATTTTTAAAAAGTTAAATGCAATATAAATCACCATCTGTTTTCCTGAAACCCATTCGTTTATCATCTTTTCTCCTTGCCTTCTTACTATATGAAAGTCGGATAGAACAAAGCCACGATTATAAAACCAATAAATAGGAAAATCTAACAGAGCTGATAACGAAAGGGTATAATGTAATTATTAGAGAAGTGGAAATTGGAGCAAGGGGTTTTGTTACAGGCACTCGGTACCAATTTCTGTGCCAAATTGGAATCAAAGGGCATAATAGGGTCAAAAGTATAAAACGCCCAATAGAAGTAACTGAAAATAGTTCTATGTGGATATGGAAAAAAAGAAATATTCCGTGGAGTGTTTCAGCAAACATGACTGCATGACATGACCAATTGTGAATGTGTAATGAGGTTCATGTCGTATTCTCAGAACGTGAGGTTTGCCGTTTTTCGGAATTTTTCAAAAATCTAATTTTGCCGTCAGACATTTAAACTAGTATATCTACAACACACTAGTATATCGTTATAATGGGGACTCACATCAGTGACCGGGGGGGGGGGGTGCAAGTGAAACTGTCGAGAGGAAGGCCTTGAAACGGTGCACATTCTCTCCTGCTGACCCCAAGTTTAAATATAAATTCGAGAGGAACACATTAAAAGAAAGTCATATGCTGTAGAGAAGCTTGGTGGAAATGTCATTGGTGTGAGGAGCATTACACATTCAGCTCGCTTCAGATGAGTTTCAATTATTTTCCATTAATTCCCTTCTTCTCGTTCTCTCCCGCTCACAGTAACCCTTCGAGTCTTAGTGGCATTATCACCATTTTCTGTCTTCCTGAACTGTGTTCTTTTATTGTTATTACCTACCCACTAGAGGGAAGGGAGAGGGGGGGGAGACAGCCAGACAGAGAAGTTTAGATTTAAGATTATATGTATATGTTTTCAGTAAGAAATGAAAAACATTTCATTCAACAGTATTTACATTATTCAAACTATTGTTCTCATCTTTGTTGCCATTGTTAAACATCTATATCCACTGGACCATGTGTCCTTAAGTTCAATACCAGGCTACAGCAGTGGTGAACAAGTAACTTACAGGGTTAAAGGAAGATAACTCATGACATCCAGAAGAGGCATTAAGTATGAAGTTCATATACCTTAGTGATTGTGATAAAGAAGTCTGCTTCGAAATTCCTAGGAATTTCGAAACGAACCCTTTATCACAATCACTAAGGTAGAAGGCCAGAGCGTACAACAAGCCAAAAAGAAGAAGGCCAGAGCGTACAACAGCCAAAACGTCATACAAATGGCAACAATGAGGACAACAGTCAGAATAATGTAAATACTACCTCATCTCAGAAATATAGACAAATAGTATGATCTATTATTAAACGTCGTACAAATGTCACCTAAGATGAGGACAATAGTCCGAATAATATAAATACTGCCTCATCTCGGAAATATAGACAAATAGAATGATGTTATGAAACGTCATACAAATGGCAACAAAGATTAGTACAATAGTCCAAATAATGTAAATGCTGTAAATACTACCTCATCTCAGAAATATAGACAAATCCTAAGATTTCATTCAACTCTTAAACATTCATTTCTCAAACTCATTACTATAAGCCTATTATTACTAGCATAGGTATCACACTTTTGAAGGCTTTGTACTAGAACTGAACTTCATAAATGTCTGCTTTAAGTTCCTGTCATGTTTTATGAGTACAAGAGTCAGATCAGGCCAAAGATGAAATATTGCTGCCATATCTGTGCTGAAAATATAATCACTTTCCAGCTTCAATAGAGTTCAAAAAGGTTTACATGGCCTTGTGGGTGATGAATTATTTTCTACTTTTAGGGCTATGTTCCCAAGTTTATGACTATTTCTGTGAGCTACATTCCCTAATTTTACCAATTCATAACTTTACAGCTAAGATCTCTTATGCCACATTCACAAAGTCAAATCATACTCATTCCCTTAGTAAGAAGGAAGTTCTACTCAGACAGCTTCTTCACAAGAATCACTTTGTGAAACAAACTCCCAAGAGGATGCTCTCCCAATTACTAAAATCTTAACCTCTTTAAGTTTGGGATCAAGTATTATCTATCTTGCATATCTTTATAATCTGCACTTACTTTCTCCCCTATGTCCATGCAACAATTTCAGTCAGTTACCTTCTATATTGAATGGCTCTTGTGCCTTGATTTAGGTAAACATTTAGTGACGTCAAATACTGTTTATTAGAATAATTTATATTTACAACATCATAAAACTGTGAACCAACTCCAGTGCAACATTTGTAGTTCACCATAGAAATAACTATGAAAATAAATTATATATAGTGCTTCATATTTTTGTCGTCAATCTTGAGAAAAATAAGTATAAATCTTATTTTATATGTTTGGGTTTTATCAAAATTCTAAAATCAGCAATACAAAGTAATAAAAATTACAAATGGTAAATAACACTAATAATAGTGTCAAAAGAAAAAATATCCCTTTCACACCCCACTTTTTTTTAAGGGTACATTTGTTAATCTTTGTTAATTCTTTTTCTGATGTCAATTAAGTGCCATACGTGATAGACACTTTGGGCGATCATGTCTCAAAAGAGACATGACTGACTGGGCAGAAGATTATCCCACAGTAGGTTGCCATTGCTTTCTGTGGTAGACTGGTTGCCAGCCAAGGCTATAGAACCCAATCTGTCCTGTTATTTAACCTATAACTGGAGGGAAGAGATTGATTAATACCTTTCCCAAGGGTATTTGCACGCAAGTGAATGCAAGGAATTCAGCTGGAACTGGAACTCGGCTCCCCAATTCCTCGTTCTGAGTTGATATCCACTGCACCACAACACATATGACGCTGCTTAATTATTGAAACAACAGAAAATAGAAAATTTCTATATTATCATATATTACACTAACATGGACATAGGCTTGGTGAGTGTCTACAAATTTTAGCATTTATGAACATGAGCTGAGAACTGACAGTTAAGATTGTCCAAGTTGACCTTTGATAAGCAGGTTAGGATTTAACTGAAAAACAATTTTAATTTTTATTGTAACCATGGAAAGAACAAATCAATGACTTGTTTAATATATCAATAATTCTTTAATCAATAATTCTCAAAGAATCAAAAGTTTCTAAATATACAAAATGAAACAGCTGCAAACGTTTGGAAAGGTGTCTTCCTAAAGAATCACAATAGAAAAACTGAAATGGACAGACAGATGAGAGGAACAATAAGACAAACAGACAGACATGCTTAAAGCTATGAATATTTTGAGCACGGTATCTTAAATGTTACAATCTTTCAATCTGTATTGCTAGAAAATGCATCTTAAATCATATAAAACATGTTTTCAAACCCAACAGAAGAACGAAAGTGATATCAAAATTTGTTACACATTATTCGAAACATTCAGGTTGATTTTTTTCATTCTGTCCTTAAAGAAAGTTTCTGGATTAGTTAACTTCTGATCCAACTTGGCATAATTTCATTAGATAAAGAACATTTTTTTCTTTCTTAAACACTTGCAATTTGAGTTTGAGCTTAACGGCATGTCAACACCTCTGTGCGTTATTTGATGCCAAAAAGGTGGGGTTTTAAGGTATTTTTTTAATGTTCGGTTATAGTGAAAAGGGTGATTTAATCAGATTTTAACAAAAATTCTTTGTTTTTATTCCTTTTTATTTTCGTAAACAGAAAATGTTTTCTAGTTTTATATTCAAAAATGTTTTGCTGAGAATAAATTTTTTCTTTCCCTTCAAAAATTTGTTATGGTAATAATTTTTTTCTTCAAAAATGTATATTTTTCTATAAAAGTCTACTTCAATGTATATTTTTTTTTTTTTTTTTTTTTAATCATATCACCCCGAGCAAGGCAGTAACGCCACTGATGCGCAGGGGGCTACGTAAGGGTAAAAAGAATGGAAAAGAGAAAGCCGAAAACCGCATCCTAAACAGGAAACAAGGGATGAGCCTCTTCACCTGTTCAATAGATGTGGGTGGAGTGTGAACCGGGCGATAGTTTAGTCTATCTACTCCAATTGAAAAAAAAAATAAAATAATAAAGGAAAAGAGTGAAAAGATTGGAAAAGAGAAAACCGGAAACCGCATCCTAAACAGGAAACAAGGGATGAGCCTCTTCACCTGTTCAATAGATGTGGGTGGAGTGTGAACTAAACTATAAAGGAAAAGAGTGAAAAGATTGGAAAAGAGAAAACCGGAAACCGCATCCTAAACAGGAATCCGGTTTTCTCTTTTCCAATCTTTTCACTCTTTTCCTTTATTATTTTATTTTTTTTTTTCAATTGGAGTAGATAGACTAAACTATCGCCCGGTTCACACTCCACCCACATCTATTGAACAGGTGAAGAGGCTCATCCCTTGTTTCCTGTTTAGGATGCGGTTTCCGGTTTTCTCTTTTCCAATCTTTTCACTCTTTTCCTTTATTATTTTATTTTTTTTTTCAATTGGAGTAGATAGACTAAACTATCGCTGACATCTCCACCCACATCTATTGAACAGGAAACAAGGGATGAGCCTCTTCACCTGTTCAATAGATGTGGGTGGAGTGTGAACCGGGCGATAGATATATATTTCTATAAAAGTGTATTTTTATACTGTCATAGTGTTTTGACTAGTTTGGGGATAAACTATTTGCCCATAGCTGAGACCATAACAGATGCTACCACTCCGGGTTAGGGTGGACCTGGGAACAACAGCAATTAAGAGGGGGTTCCATGCTCCTCACAACCTCCCAATCAGAGGCCTTGCTACTAGATGCAATTTATCATCATAACCAGGACCAACTTGTAATTTGCACAACATATTAGCTAGAATGAAGTCTTGTTATAATGCAAAGTACAGATGTATTGCCGAAGTGCTCACAAACATTCATCACATCCATGTTAATTGCTATGCAACCTTCTACAATTTAAAATTTTCTGTCAATGATTTCTATCTAAACTTATTTATAAATGGAACTGTGTGTGTATATGTGTGTGTCCGTTACTTATAGACTCAAACGGCTGAACCGATTTTCTTGAAAATTTACACAGTTGTACGATAAGCGTCTGCGAGAGTTCTTAGCTAAGTTTTGTGTTGAGGTACCCCGATAAATATCGAAAATCGAAAAAAAATCGGGTTATAGAAGGAGTGGTCCGATTTTAATCAAATTTGATACATTCATAGACAAAGACATAAGAAACGATATTCAGAAGTTTCAAGGTTGCAGTTCTTACAATAGTGCAGAAAATCGATTATATATATATATATATATATATAAATAAATAAATAAAAGGCAAGATGTTTGTGTGTGTGTCTGTTTATCTGCCTGTATTTCTGTATTTTTTTCAGCCCTTTTATTTTAGTTTTTGCTTCGGGTTTGGCTCTAAGTAGGTATAATTGTAGTTCTTAGTCTCAGCCATTGATACCATTTACTCAGAGGACTTATTTAGCCTTCAAAATTCAGTTTACGACGAAAAAAACTTATTTGATATAGATACCAGGAAATCAAAATTTGACTTACATCCATTCATTTTTCTTTCAGTCTATGGTTTCGCTTTAACTGGAAACAACTAATGCTTTTTAGTCTTTCATGCCAACGTCTAAAGAGTCTGAGCTCCAGGACCATGGATTAGTTTTAAAGCTCTCATTACACCCGAGCAACGCCAGGCTATGCTGCTAGTACTGCACTAAGACTAAACATGTCTGAACAATGTTAAATGGTTGCATGTTTTAGAAGTATATCTATATATGAATATATGAAACAGAATATATTTATCAAGCTCATTGAGTGTCAGTTGAGTGCTATACGTGATACACGTTTTGGGCGATCATGTCTTGAAAAAGACATGACTGACTGGGCAGAAGATTATCCCGTAGTGCAATGAATACCGACTCAGTGCAAGGAATTCAACTGGAATTTGTCATGCTTACACAAAAATACCCCTGGGAAATGTATTAATCTGTCTATTCCCTCCAGTTATGAGTTAAATAATAGGACAGATTGGGTTCTATAGCCTTGGCTGGCAACCAGTCTACCACAGAAAGTAATGGCAATTTACTGTGGGATAATCTTCTGCCCAGTCAGTCATGTCTCTTTCAAGACATGATCGCCTAAGCATGTATCAGGTATGGTACTTAATATAATAGTTGAAAACAAATCTTCTATTGGGTATAAAAGGGTGCTCGGTTTTCTATTGCTATGAAGTTATAAATTGATCCCCCACTAATTATTACTTATTAATATAATGATATAATATGTCTTCTCACTCCAGTTATTGGTTAAATAACAGGACAGATTGGGTTCTATAGCCCTGGCTGCCAACCAGTCTACTGCAGAAATCAATGGTAACCTACTGTGGGATAATCTTCTGCCCAGTCAGTCATGTCTCTTTTGAGACATGATCGCCCAAGCATGTATCACGTATGGCACTTAACTGACTGACTGATAGTAGACAATGTACACACTCACCATGAGTAGCTAACCATTCACAGTAATCCAAACAAAGTGGAATTTCAACAATTTTTTCAAAATCAGCTTGTATAATTCTCTCCTGAACACAGCTGTCCTGTAAGTATTGTCGTTGTTCATCTTGGACAAGTGGGGTTGGAGAATCCTTGTCTTTCCTCCTCCCCTTCCTGTAAAACAAATCACAAACATTATTCAGGATATACTTTCACAATTGTTTTTTTAAAGCAGCAAAATACAAAAAATATTTTATTTTTTTAATGTAATTTCCTTTATTGCTAGCAAAGATAGTTAAATATAATGCCATCAATGTTTTCTTAGCATTTTAAGTTGTTATAGGTTACTTATACTTTATTTTAATAAATAAAATTTTAAGGATGCTCATGTGTCTCCTTAACCCAGTTTTTTTTTTTTTTTTTTTTTTTTTTTAACTATCACTGTAGATGTCTAAAAAAAAAAAAAAAAAAAAAAAAAAAAAAGTACATATATAGTAAAATGTTGGTTGTTTCCTACATTTATTTAATGTACCAAGTCATGTCAGCAAAAATTTAACCAATAGCATTTATTGCGTAATTGTCACTTTTTTATATTAAAAAAATCTGTTTGTTGTATAAAAATGTAAACAAAACCAAAAATATTTATTTTCTACCAAATTGGTCACCATTTAACCATAAATAACAGATTCTGTTGATTTTTATGATCATAACTTTCAAAGAGCTTTCTGAAGATTGTCAACTTAGTTTTTTTTTATCCTAATAGGATTTGTATTAAAAAGTGTTCTATACAATTATATTGTGGAACTTTTGAATATTTTCCATTTATAAACAAGTTATTTCACTACCTTGGTTTCCACCATGAGTGGTTTCTTCAGGCGATTTTTAATTCAGAAAATTAATTCATCCTTAGGATAAATTAATGAAAATAAGTGAAACATGTTGAAACCACTTGGTATGAATAGAAAACACATAGATATTAAAACATTTTTAGAGTTTTCAATATTTGAATATCTCCAAAATGCAATATTTATTTCAAACTTAAATTTGATATTTCAAACTTTCAGAAAATTAATTTATCTTTCAGAAAAATTAATAAAAATTATTATAACATGATGACACTCTTTTCTTTTTTCTTTTTTTTTTTCAATTGGAGTAGATAGACTAAACTATTGCCCGGTTTAACACTCCACCCACGTCTATTGAACAGGTGTAGAGAGGCTCATCCCTTGTTTCGGATGTGGTTTCCAGGTTTCTCTTTTCCAATCTTTTCACTCTTACATAGCCCCCTGCACATCAGTGGCGTTACCGCCTTGTTCGGGGTGATATGATTTAAAAAAAAAAAAAAAAAAAAAAACAACTCATTTTACCATTTTTCTTTTTAAGAACGCTCTTGTCACAGTATTTTATTTGAACATTCACGTGGCAGAAAATTTATGAATGCGAATTGTTTAAATTCAAACAAATTTAAACAATGTAGACTGTGCCAAGAAGAAAAATTAGAAATTATGACATACCCAAACAAAGATGAACTGTTAAATGAAAGAACAGAAATTATGACAAAATGCATCCACACTAAGAAATACCTCTTAGGTTCATACAACCATGGATGAAAACATAATTCATTTGAATTTAAACAATGCGCATTCATAAATTTTCTGCCACGTGTTACAAGAGCGTTCTTAAAAAGAACAACGGTAAAAGGTAAAATCAGTTATTAAAAATCACCTGAAGAAAACACTCATGGTGGAAACCAAGGTAGCGAAATAACTCGTTTATAAATGAAAAATATACAATAAATGAATATATATATATACACACACACACACACAGATATGTAATTTGACCTTCAAATTTGCAATTTAATTTCTCAAAAAGCCTTTCTTTATTTTTTATTAAATTTTACAAAAAATTTATCTGCCTAATCACAAGATATGCACAAAACTTTGTGGTCGATTTGACTGAGGCCTGAGTTATAAGAATTTTACTGAGTTGGGCCAAATTCAAAATGATGGATTTTGGTATTTGCCACTACATGTTAACATTTTCATCTCCCCCAATATGATCAAGTTGACAATCTTCAGAAAGCTCTTTGAAAGTTATAGCCATAAAAATCAACAGAATCTGTTATTTGTGGTTAAATGCTGACCAATTTGGTAGAAAATAAATATTTTTGGTTTTGTTTACATTTTTATACAACAAATAGATTTTTTTTTATATAAAAAAGTGACAATTACACAATAAATGCTATTGGTTAACAAATTTTTGCTGACATGACTTGGTACATTAAATAAATGTAGGAAACAACCAATGTTTTACTATATATATATATATATA